>OX326961.1:9596500-10196500 GCA_946800325.1 Luzula sylvatica | reverse complement strand
TAAACAAACTTTCTTAGTGTTTGTGAAATTTGGTGAAAAGTTATGTAGTAAAAGATACGATACAAATGATCTAAAAACACGTTATTTGAACTCCTCAAAGCGTTAAAATCTTGTTTTGAATCGAAAAACAAACTTTCTTAGTGTCTGTGAAATTTGGTGAAAAGTTATGTACTAAAACATACGATACAAATGATCAAAAAACACGTTATTTGAACTCCTCAAATCGTTAAAATCTTGTTTTGAATCGAAAAACAAACTTTCTTAGCGTTTGTGAAATTTGGTGAAAAGTTTTGTAGTAAAAGATACGATACAAATGATCTAAAAACACGTTATTTGAACTCCTCAAAGCGTTAAAATCTTGTTTTGAATCGAAAAACAAACTTTCTTAGTGTTTGTGAAATTTGGTGAAAAGTTATGTACAAAAAGAAACGATACAAATGATCTAAAACCACGTTATTTGAACTCCTCAAAGCGTTAAAATCTTGTTTTGAATCAAAAAACAAACTTTCTTAGAGTTTGTGAAATTTGGTGAAAAGTTATGTAGTAAAAGATACGATACCAATGATCTAAAAACACGTTGTTTGAACTCCTCAAAGCGTTAAAATCTTGTTTTGAATCGATAACCAAACTTTCTTAGCGTTTGTGAAATTTGGTGAAAAGTTATGTAGTAAAAGATACGATACAAATGATCTAAAAACACGTTATTTGAACTCCTCAAAGCGTTAAAATCTTGTTTTGAATCTAAAAATAAACTTTCTTAGTGTTTGTGAAATTTGGTGAAAAGTTATGTACTAAAAGATACGATACAAATGATCTAAAAACACGTTATTTGAACTCCTCAAAGCGTTAAAATCTTGTTTTGAATCGATAAACAAACTTTCTTAGTGTTTGTGAAATTTGGTGAAAAGTTATGTAGTAAAAGATACGATACAAATGATCTAAAAACACGTTATTTGAACTCCTCAAAGCGTTAAAATCTTGTTTTGAATCGAAAAACAAACTTTCTTAGTGTCTGTGAAATTTGGTGAAAAGTTATGTACTAAAACATACGATACAAATGATCAAAAAACACGTTATTTGAACTCCTCAAATCGTTAAAATCTTGTTTTGAATCGAAAAACAAACTTTCTTAGCGTTTGTGAAATTTGGTGAAAAGTTATGTAGTAAAAGATACGATACAAATGATCTAAAAACACGTTATTTGAACTCCTCAAAGCGTTAAAATCTTGTTTTGAATCGAAAAACAAACTTTCTTAGTGTTTGTGAAATATGGTGAAAAGTTATGTACTGAAAGATACGATACAAATGATCTTAAAACACGTTATTTGAACTCCTCAAAGCGTTAATATCTTGTTTTGAATCGAAAAACAAACTTTCTTAGTGTTTGTAAAATTTGGTGAAAAGTTATGTAGTAAAAGATACGATACAAATGATCTAAAGACATGTTATTTGAACTCCTCAAAGCGTTAAAATCTTGTGTTGAATCGAAACACAAACATTCTAAGTGTTTGTGAAATTTGGTGAAAAGTTATGCACTAAAAGATACGATACAAATGATCTAAAAACACGTTATTTGAACTCCTCAAAGCGTTAAAATCTTGTTTTGAATCGAAAAACAAACTTTCTTTGTGTTTGTGAAATTTGGTGAAAAGTTATGTAGTAAAAGATTCGAACTCCTCAAAGCGTTAAAATCTTGTTTTGAATCGAAAAACAAACTTTCTTAGTGTTTGTGAAATTTGGTGAAAAGTTATGGACTAAAAGATACGATACAAATGATCTAAAAACACGTTATTTGAACTCCTCAAAGCATTAAAATCTTGTTTTGAATCGAAAAACAAACTTTCTTAGAGTTTGTGAAATTTGGTGAAAAGTTATGTAGTAAAAGATACGATACCAATGATCTAAAAACACGTTGTTTGAACTCCTCAAAGCGTTAAAATCTTGTTTTGAATCGAAAAACAAACTTTCTTAGTGTTTGTGAAATTTGGTGAAAAGTTATGTACAAAAAGAAACGATACAAATGATCTAAAAACACGTTATTTGAACTCCTCAAAGCGTTAAAATCTTGTTTTGAATCGCAAAACAAACTTTCTTTGTGTTTGTAAAATTTGGTGAAAACTTATGTAGTAAAAGATACGATACAAATGATCTAAAAACATGTTATTTGAACTCCTCAAAGCGTTAATATCTTGTTTTGAATCGAAAAACAAACTTTCTTAGTGTTTGTAAAATTTGGTGAAAAGTTATGTAGTAAAAGATACGATACAAATGATCTAAAAACATGTTATTTGAACTCCTCAAAGCGTTAAAATCTTGTGTTGAATCGAAAAACAAACTTTCTTTGTGTTTGTGAAATTTGGTGAAAAGTTATGCACTAAAAGATACGATACAAATGATCTAAAAACACGTTATTTGAACTCCTCAAAGCGTTAAAATCTTGTTTTGAATCGAAAAACAAACTTTCTTTGTGTTTGTGAAATTTGGTGAAAAGTTATGTAGTAAAAGATTCGATACAAATGATCTAAAAACACGTTATTTGAACTCCTCAAAGCGTTAAAATCTTGTTTTGAATCGAAAAACAAACTTTCTTAGTGTTTGTGAAATTTGGTGAAAAGTTATGCACTAAAAGATACGATACAAATGATCTAAAAACACGTTATTTGAACTCCTCAAAGCATTAAAATCTTGTTTTGAATCGAAAAACAAACTTTCTTAGAGTTTGTGAAATTTGGTGAAAAGTTATGTAGTAAAAGATACGATACCAATGATCTAAAAACACGTTGTTTGAACTCCTCAAAGCGTTAAAATCTTGTTTTGAATCGATAACCAAACTTTCTTAGCGTTTGTGAAATTTGGTGAAAAGTTATGTAGTAAAAGATACGATACAAATGATCTAAAAACACGTTATTTGAACTCCTCAAAGCGTTAAAATCTTGTTTTGAATCGAAAAATAAACTTTCTTAGTGTTTGTGAAATTTGGTGAAAAGTTTTGTACTAAAAGATACGATACAAATGATCTAAAAACACGTTATTTGAACTCCTCAAAGCGTTAAAATCTTGTTTTGAATCGATAAACAAACTTTCTTAGTGTTTGTGAAATTTGGTGAAAAGTTATGTAGTAAAAGATACGATACAAATGATCTAAAAACACGTTATTTGAACTCCTCAAAGCGTTAAAATCTTGTTTTGAATCGAAAAACAAACTTTCTTAGTGTCTGTGAAATTTGGTGAAAAGTTATGTACTAAAACATACGATACAAATGATCAAAAAACACGTTATTTGAACTCCTCAAATCGTTAAAATCTTGTTTTGAATCGAAAAACAAACTTTCTTAGCGTTTGTGAAATTTGGTGAAAAGTTTTGTAGTAAAAGATACGATACAAATGATCTAAAAACACGTTATTTGAACTCCTCAAAGCGTTAAAATCTTGTTTTGAATCGAAAAACAAACTTTCTTAGTGTTTGTGAAATTTGGTGAAAAGTTATGTACAAAAAGAAACGATACAAATGATCTAAAACCACGTTATTTGAACTCCTCAAAGCGTTAAAATCTTGTTTTGAATCAAAAAACAAACTTTCTTAGAGTTTGTGAAATTTGGTGAAAAGTTATGTAGTAAAAGATACGATACCAATGATCTAAAAACACGTTGTTTGAACTCCTCAAAGCGTTAAAATCTTGTTTTGAATCGATAACCAAACTTTCTTAGCGTTTGTGAAATTTGGTGAAAAGTTATGTAGTAAAAGATACGATACAAATGATCTAAAAACACGTTATTTGAACTCCTCAAAGCGTTAAAATCTTGTTTTGAATCGAAAAATAAACTTTCTTAGTGTTTGTGAAATTTGGTGAAAAGTTATGTACTAAAAGATACGATACAAATGATCTAAAAACACGTTATTTGAACTCCTCAAAGCGTTAAAATCTTGTTTTGAATCGATAAACAAACTTTCTTAGTGTTTGTGAAATTTGGTGAAAAGTTATGTAGTAAAAGATACGATACAAATGATCTAAAAACACGTTATTTGAACTCCTCAAAGCGTTAAAATCTTGTTTTGAATCGAAAAACAAACTTTCTTAGTGTCTGTGAAATTTGGTGAAAAGTTATGTACTAAAACATACGATACAAATGATCAAAAAACACGTTATTTGAACTCCTCAAATCGTTAAAATCTTGTTTTGAATCGAAAAACAAACTTTCTTAGCGTTTGTGAAATTTGGTGAAAAGTTATGTAGTAAAAGATACGATACAAATGATCTAAAAACACGTTATTTGAACTCCTCAAAGCGTTAAAATCTTGTTTTGAATCGAAAAACAAACTTTCTTAGTGTTTGTGAAATATGGTGAAAAGTTATGTACTGAAAGATACGATACAAATGATCTTAAAACACGTTATTTGAACTCCTCAAAGCGTTAAAATCTTGTTTTGAATCGAAAAACAAACTTTCTTAGTGTTTGTGAAATTTGGTGAAAAGTTATCTACTGAAAGATACGATACAAATGATCTAAAAAAACGTTATTTGAACTCCTCAAAGCTTTAAAATCTTGTTTTGAATCGAAAAACAAACTTTCTTTGTGTTTGTGAAATTTGGTGAAAAGTTATGTACAAAAAGAAACGATACAAATGATCTCAAAACACGTTATTTGAACTCCTCAAAGCGTTAAAATCTTGTTTTGAATCGAAAAACAAACTTTCTTTGTGTTTGTAAAATTTGGTGAAAACTTATGTAGTAAAAGATACGATACAAATGATCTAAAAACATGTTATTTGAACTCCTCAAAGCGTTAATATCTTGTTTTGAATCGAAAAACAAACTTTCTTAGTGTTTGTAAAATTTGGTGAAAAGTTATGTAGTAAAAGATACGATACAAATGATCTAAAAACAT
Organism: Luzula sylvatica; assembly: GCA_946800325.1. Lineage (NCBI taxonomy): Eukaryota > Viridiplantae > Streptophyta > Magnoliopsida > Poales > Juncaceae > Luzula > Luzula sylvatica. The sequence goes on along the minus strand of OX326961.1, from coordinate 10,191,613 downwards.
GTTATTTGAACTCCTCAAAGCGTTAAAATCTTGTGTTGAATCGTAAAACAAACTTTCTTAGTGTTTGTGAAATTTGGTGAAAAGTTATGCACTAAATGATACGATACAAGTGATCTAAAAACACGTTATTTGAACTCCTCAAAGCGTTAAAATCTTGTTTTGAATCGAAAAACAAACGTTCTTAGCGTTTGTGAAATTTGGTGAAAAGTTGTGTAGTAAAAGATACGATACCAATGATCTAAAAACACGTTATTTGAACTCCTCAAAGCGTTAAAATATTGTTTTGAATCGAAAAACAAACTTTCTTTGTGTTTGTGAAATTTGGTGAAAAGTTATGTAGTAAAAGATTCGATACAAATGATCTAAAAACACGTTATTTGAACTCCTCAAAGCGTTAAAATCTTGTTTTGAATCGAAAAACAAACTTTCTTAGTGTTTGTGAAATTTGGTGAAAAGTTATGTACAAAAAGAAACGATACAAATGATCTAAAAACACGTTATTTGAACTCCTCAAAGCGTTACAATCTTGTTTTGAATCGAAAAACAAACTTTCTTTGTGTTTGTAAAATTTGGTGAAAACTTATGTAGTAAAAGATACGATACAAATGATCTAAAAACATGTTATTTGAACTCCTCAAAGCGTTAATATCTTGTTTTGAATCGAAAAACAAACTTTCTTAGTGTTTGTAAAATTTGGTGAAAAGTTATGTAGTAAAAGATACGATACAAATGATCTAAAAACATGTTATTTGAACTACTCAAAGCGTTAAAATCTTGTGTTGAATCGAAACACAAACATTCTAAGTGTTTGTGAAATTTGGTGAAAAGTTATGCACTAAAAGATACGATACAAATGATCTAAAAACACGTTATTTGAACTCCTCAAAGCGTTAAAATCTTGTTTTGAATCGAAAAACAAACTTTCTTTGTGTTTGTGAAATTTGGTGAAAAGTTATGTAGTAAAAGATTCGAACTCCTCAAAGCGTTAAAATCTTGTTTTGAATCGAAAAACAAACTTTCTTAGTGTTTGTGAAATTTGGTGAAAAGTTATGGACTAAAAGATACGATACAAATGATCTAAAAACACGTTATTTGAACTCCTCAAAGCATTAAAATCTTGTTTTGAATCGAAAAACAAACTTTCTTAGAGTTTGTGAAATTTGGTGAAAAGTTATGTAGTAAAAGATACGATACCAATGATCTAAAAACACGTTGTTTGAACTCCTCAAAGCGTTAAAATCTTGTTTTGAATCGAAAAACAAACTTTCTTAGTGTTTGTGAAATTTGGTGAATAGTTATGTACTAAAAGATACGATACAAATGATCTAAAAACAGGTTATTTGAACTCCTCAAAGCGTTAAAATCTTGTTTTGAATCGAAAAACAAACTTTCTTAGTGTTTGTGAAATTTGGTGAAAAGTTATGTACTAAAAGATACGATACAAATGATCTAAAAACACGTTATTTGAACTCCTCAAAGCGTTAAAATCTTGTTTTGAAATCGAAAAACAAACTTTCTTAGTGTTTGTGAAATTTGGTGAAAAGTTATGTACTAAAAGATACGATACAAATGATCTAAAAACACGTTATTTGAACTCCTCAAAGCATTAAAATCTTGTTTTGAATCGAAAAACAAACTTTCTTAGTGTTTGTAAAATTTGGTGAAAAGTTATGTAGTAAAAGATACGATACAAATGATCTAAAAACACGTTATTTGAACTCCTCAAAGCGTTAAAATCTTGTTTTGAATCGAAAAACAAACTTTCTTAGTGTTTGTGAAATTTGGTGAAAAGTTATGTACTAAAAGATACGATACAAATGATCTAAAAGCGCGTTATTTGAACTCCTCAAAGCGTTAAAATCTTGTTTTGAATCGAAAAACAAACTTTCTCAGTGTTTGTGAAATTTGGTGAAAAGTTATGTAATAAAAGATACGATACCAATGATCTAAAAACACGTTATTTGAACTCCTCAAAGCGTTAAAATCTTGTTTTGAATCGAAAAACAAACTTTCTTAGTGTTTGTAAAATTTGGTGAAAAGTTATGTAGTAAAAGATACGATACAAATGATCTAAAAACACGTTATTTGAACTCCTCAAAGCGTTAAAATCTTGTTTTGAATCGAAAAACAGACTTTCTTAGTGTTTGTGAAATTTGGTGAAAAGTCATGTACTGAAAGATACGATACAAATGATCTAAAAGCGCGTTATTTGAACTCCTCAAAGCGCTAAAATCTTGTTTTGAATCGAAAAACAAACATTCTCAGTGTCTGTGAAATTTGGTGAAAAGTTATGTACTAAAACATACGATACAAATGATCAAAAAACACGTTATTTGAACTCCTCAAATCGTTAAAATCTTGGTTTGAATCGAAAAACTTACTTTCTTAGCGTTTGTGAAATTTGGTGAAAAGTTATGTAGTAAAAGATACGATACAAATGATCTAAAAACACGTTATTTGAACTCCTCAAAGCGTTAAAATCTTGTTTTGAATCGAAAAACAAACTTTCTTAGTGTTTGTGAAATTTGGTGAAAAGTTATGTACTGAAAGATACGATACAAATGATCTTAAAACACGTTATTTGAACTCCTCAAAGCGTTAAAATCTTGTTTTGAATCGAAAAACAAACTTTCTTAGTGTTTGTGAAATTTGGTGAAAAGTTATCTACTGAAAGATACGATACAAATGATCTAAAAAAACGTTATTTGAACTCCTCAAAGCGTTAAAATCTTGTTTTGAATCGAAAAACAAACTTTCTTAGTGTTTGTGAAATTTGGTGAAAAGTTATGTACTAAAAGATACGATACAAATGATCTAAAAGCGCGTTATTTGAACTCCTCAAAGCGTTAAAATCTTGTTTTGAATCGAAAAACAAACTTTCTTAGTGTTTGTGAAATTTGGTGAAAAGTTATGTACAAAAAGAAACGATACAAATGATCTAAAAACACGTTATTTGAACTCCTCAAAGCGTTAAAATCTTGTTTTGAATCGAAAAACAAACTTTCTTTGTGTTTGTAAAATTTGGTGAAAACTTATGTAGTAAAAGATACGATACAAATGATCTAAAAACATGTTATTTGAACTCCTCAAAGCGTTAATATCTTGTTTTGAATCGAAAAACAAACTTTCTTAGTGTTTGTAAAATTTGGTGAAAAGTTATGTAGTAAAAGATACGATACAAATGATCTAAAAACATGTTATTTGAACTCCTCAAAGCGTTAAAATCTTGTGTTGAATCGAAAAACAAACTTTCTTTGTGTTTGTGAAATTTGGTGAAAAGTTATGCACTAAAAGATACGATACAAATGATCTAAAAACACGTTATTTGAACTCCTCAAAGCGTTAAAATCTTGTTTTGAATCGAAAAACAAACTTTCTTTGTGTTTGTGAAATTTGGTGAAAAGTTATGTAGTAAAAGATTCGATACAAATGATCTAAAAACACGTTATTTGAACTCCTCAAAGCGTTAAAATCTTGTTTTGAATCGAAAAACAAACTTTCTTTGTGTTTGTGAAATTTGGTGAAAAGTTATGCACTAAAAGATACGAAACAAATGATCTAAAAACACGTTATTTGAACTCCTCAAAGCATTAAAATCTTGTTTTGAATCGAAAAACAAACTTTCTTAGAGTTTGTGAAATTTGGTGAAAAGTTATGTAGTAAAAGATACGATACCAATGATCTAAAAACACGTTGTTTGAACTCCTCAAAGCGTTAAAATCTTGTTTTGAATCGATAACCAAACTTTCTTAGCGTTTGTTAAATTTGGTGAAAAGTTATGTAGTAAAAGATACGATACAAATGATCTAAAAACACGTTATTTGAACTCCTCAAAGCGTTAAAATCTTGTTTTGAATAGAAAAATAAACTTTCTTAGTGTTTGTGAAATTTGGTGAAAAGTTATGTACTAAAAGATACGATACAAATGATCTAAAAACACGTTATTTGAACTCCTCAAAGCGTTAAAATCTTGTTTTGAATCGATAAACAAACTTTCTTAGTGTTTGTGAAATTTGGTGAAAAGTTATGTAGTAAAAGATACGATACAAATGATCTAAAAACACGTTATTTGAACTCCTCAAAGCGTTAAAATCTTGTTTTGAATCGAAAAACAAACTTTCTTAGTGTCTGTGAAATTTGGTGAAAAGTTATGTACTAAAACATACGATACAAATGATCAAAAAACACGTTATTTGAACTCCTCAAATCGTTAAAATCTTGTTTTGAATCGAAAAACAAACTTTCTTAGTGTTTGTGAAATTTGGTGAAAAGTCATGTACTGAAAGATACGATACAAATGATCTAAAAGCGCGTTATTTGAACTCCTCAAAGCGCTAAAATCTTGTTTTGAATCGAAAAACAAACATTCTCAGTGTCTGTGAAATTTGGTGAAAAGTTATGTACTAAAACATACGATACAAATGATCAAAAAACACGTTATTTGAACTCCTCAAATCGTTAAAATCTTGGTTTGAATCGAAAAACTTACTTTCTTAGCGTTTGTGAAATTTGGTGAAAAGTTATGTAGTAAAAGATACGATACAAATGATCTAAAAACACGTTATTTGAACTCCTCAAAGCGTTAAAATCTTGTTTTGAATCGAAAAACAAACTTTCTTAGTGTTTGTGAAATTTGGTGAAAAGTTATGTACTGAAAGATACGATACAAATGATCTTAAAACACGTTATTTGAACTCCTCAAAGCGTTAAAATCTTGTTTTGAATCGAAAAACAAACTTTCTTAGTGTTTGTGAAATTTGGTGAAAAGTTATCTACTGAAAGATACGATACAAATGATCTAAAAAAACGTTATTTGAACTCCTCAAAGCGTTAAAATCTTGTTTTGAATCGAAAAACAAACTTTCTTAGTGTTTGTGAAATTTGGTGAAAAGTTATGTACTAAAAGATACGATACAAATGATCTAAAAGCGCGTTATTTGAACTCCTCAAAGCGTTAAAATCTTGTTTTGAATCGAAAAACAAACTTTCTTAGTGTTTGTGAAATTTGGTGAAAAGTTATGTACAAAAAGAAACGATACAAATGATCTAAAAACACGTTATTTGAACTCCTCAAAGCGTTAAAATCTTGTTTTGAATCGAAAAACAAACTTTCTTTGTGTTTGTAAAATTTGGTGAAAACTTATGTAGTAAAAGATACGATACAAATGATCTAAAAACATGTTATTTGAACTCCTCAAAGCGTTAATATCTTGTTTTGAATCGAAAAACAAACTTTCTTAGTGTTTGTAAAATTTGGTGAAAAGTTATGTAGTAAAAGATACGATACAAATGATCTAAAAACATGTTATTTGAACTCCTCAAAGCGTTAAAATCTTGTGTTGAATCGAAAAACAAACTTTCTTTGTGTTTGTGAAATTTGGTGAAAAGTTATGCACTAAAAGATACGATACAAATGATCTAAAAACACGTTATTTGAACTCCTCAAAGCGTTAAAATCTTGTTTTGAATCGAAAAACAAACTTTCTTTGTGTTTGTGAAATTTGGTGAAAAGTTATGTAGTAAAAGATTCGATACAAATGATCTAAAAACACGTTATTTGAACTCCTCAAAGCGTTAAAATCTTGTTTTGAATCGAAAAACAAACTTTCTTTGTGTTTGTGAAATTTGGTGAAAAGTTATGCACTAAAAGATACGAAACAAATGATCTAAAAACACGTTATTTGAACTCCTCAAAGCATTAAAATCTTGTTTTGAATCGAAAAACAAACTTTCTTAGAGTTTGTGAAATTTGGTGAAAAGTTATGTAGTAAAAGATACGATACCAATGATCTAAAAACACGTTGTTTGAACTCCTCAAAGCGTTAAAATCTTGTTTTGAATCGATAACCAAACTTTCTTAGCGTTTGTTAAATTTGGTGAAAAGTTATGTAGTAAAAGATACGATACAAATGATCTAAAAACACGTTATTTGAACTCCTCAAAGCGTTAAAATCTTGTTTTGAATAGAAAAATAAACTTTCTTAGTGTTTGTGAAATTTGGTGAAAAGTTATGTACTAAAAGATACGATACAAATGATCTAAAAACACGTTATTTGAACTCCTCAAAGCGTTAAAATCTTGTTTTGAATCGATAAACAAACTTTCTTAGTGTTTGTGAAATTTGGTGAAAAGTTATGTAGTAAAAGATACGATACAAATGATCTAAAAACACGTTATTTGAACTCCTCAAAGCGTTAAAATCTTGTTTTGAATCGAAAAACAAACTTTCTTAGTGTCTGTGAAATTTGGTGAAAAGTTATGTACTAAAACATACGATACAAATGATCAAAAAACACGTTATTTGAACTCCTCAAATCGTTAAAATCTTGTTTTGAATCGAAAAACAAACTTTCTTAGCGTTTGTGAAATTTGGTGAAAAGTTATGTAGTAAAAGATACGATACAAATGATCTAAAAACACGTTATTTGAACTCCTCAAAGCGTTAAAATCTTGTTTTGAATCGAAAAACAAACTTTCTTAGTGTTTGTGAAATATGGTGAAAAGTTATGTACTGAAAGATACGATACAAATGATCTTAAAACACGTTATTTGAACTCCTCAAAGCGTTAAAATCTTGTTTTGAATCGAAAAACAAACTTTCTTAGTGTTTGTGAAATTTTGTGAAAAGTTATCTACTGAAAGATACGATACAAATGATCTAAAAAAACGTTATTTGAACTCCTCAAAGCGTTAAAATCTTGTTTTGAATCGAAAAACAAACTTTCTTAGTGTTTGTGAAATTTGGTGAAAAGTTATGTACAAAAAGAAACGATACAAATGATCTAAAAACACGTTATTTGAACTCCTCAAAGCGTTAAAATCTTGTTTTGAATCGAAAAACAAACTTTCTTTGTGTTTGTAAAATTTGGTGAAAACTTATGTAGTAAAAGATACGATACAAATGATCTAAAAACATGTTATTTGAACTCCTCAAAGCGTTAATATCTTGTTTTGAATCGAAAAACAAACTTTCTTAGTGTTTGTAAAATTTGGTGAAAAGTTATGTAGTAAAAGATACGATACAAATGATCTAAAAACATGTTATTTGAACTCCTCAAAGCGTTAAAATCTTGTGTTGAATCGTAAAACAAACTTTCTTAGTGTTTGTGAAATTTTGTGAAAAGTTATGCACTAAATGATACGATACAAGTGATCTAAAAACACGTTATTTGAACTCCTCAAAGCGTTAAAATCTTGTTTTGAATCGAAAAACAAACTTTCTTAGCGTTTGTGAAATTTGCTGAAAAGTTATGTAGTAAAAGATACGATACCAATGATCTAAAAACACGTTATTTGAACTCCTCAAAGCGTTAAAATATTGTTTTGAATCGAAAAACAAACTTTCTTTGTGTTTGTGAAATTTGGTGAAAAGTTATGTAGTAAAAGATTCGATACAAATGATCTAAAAAACACGTTATTTGAACTCCTCAAAGCGTTAAAATCTTGTTTTGAATCGAAAAACAAACTTTCTTAGTGTTTGTGAAATTTGGTGAAAAGTTATGTACAAAAAGAAACGATACAAATGATCTAAAAACACGTTATTTGAACTCCTCAAAGCGTTACAATCTTGTTTTGAATCGAAAAACAAACTTTCTTTGTGTTTGTAAAATTTGGTGAAAACTTATGTAGTAAAAGATACGATACAAATGATCTAAAAACATGTTATTTGAACTCCTCAAAGCGTTAATATCTTGTTTTGAATCGAAAAACAAACTTTCTTAGTGTTTGTAAAATTTGGTGAAAAGTTATGTAGTAAAAGATACGATACAAATGATCTAAAAACATGTTATTTGAACTCCTCAAAGCGTTAAAATCTTGTGTTGAATCGAAACACAAACATTCTTAGTGTTTGTGAAATTTGGTGAAAAGTTATGCACTAAAAGATACGATACAAATGATCTAAAAACACGTTATTTGAACTCCTCAAAGCGTTAAAATCTTGTTTTGAATCGAAAAACAAACTTTCTTTGTGTTTGTCAAATTTGGTGAAAAGTTATGTAGTAAAAGATTCGAACTCCTCAAAGCGTTAAAATCTTGTTTTGAATCGAAAAACAAACTTTCTTAGTGTTTGTGAAATTTGGTGAAAAGTTATGGACTAAAAGATACGATACAAATGATCTAAAAACACGTTATTTGAACTCCTCAAAGCATTAAAATCTTGTTTTGAATCGAAAAACAAACTTTCTTAGAGTTTGTGAAATTTGGTGAAAAGTTATGTAGTAAAAGATACGATACCAATGATCTAAAAACACGTTGTTTGAACTCCTCAAAGCGTTAAAAACTTGTTTTGAATCGAAAAACAAACTTTCTTAGTGTTTGTGAAATTTGGTGAATAGTTATGTACTAAAAGATACGATACAAATGATCTAAAAACAGGTTATTTGAACTCCTCAAAGCGTTAAAATCTTGTTTTGAATCGAAAAACAAACTTTCTTAGTGTTTGTGAAATTTGGTGAAAAGTTATGTAATAAAAGATACGATACAAATGATCTAAAAACACGTTATTTGAACTCCTCAAAGCGTTAAAATCTTGTTTTGAAATCGAAAAACAAACTTTCTTAGTGTTTGTGAAATTTGGTGAAAAGTTATGTACTAAAAGATACGATACAAATGATCTAAAAACACGTTATTTGAACTCCTCAAAGCGTTAAAATCTTGTTTTGAATCGAAAAACAAACTTTCTTAGTGTTTGTAAAATTTGGTGAAAACTTATGTAGTAAAAGATACGATACAAATGATCTAAAAACACGTTATTTGAACTCCTCAAAGCGTTAAAATCTTGTTTTGAATCGAAAAACAAACTTTCTTAGTGTTTGTGAAATTTGGTGAAAAGTGATGTACTAAAAGATACGATACAAATGATCTAAAAGCGCGTTATTTGAACTCCTCAAAGCGTTAAAATCTTGTTTTGAATCGAAAAACAAACTTTCTCAGTGTTTGTGAAATTTGGTGAAAAGTTATGTAATAAAAGATACGATACCAATGATCTAAAAACACGTTATTTGAACTCCTCAAAGCGTTAAAATCTTGTTTTGAATCGAAAAACAAACTTTCTTAGTGTTTGTAAAATTTGGTGAAAAGTTATGTAGTAAAAGATACGATACAATTGATCTAAAAACACGTTATTTGAACTCCTCAAAGCGTTAAAATCTTGTTTTGAATCGAAAAACAAACTTTCTTAGTGTTTGTGAAATTTGGTGAAAAGTCATGTACTGAAAGATACGATACAAATGATCTAAAAGCGCGTTATTTGAACTCCTCAAAGCGTTAAAATCTTGTTTTGAATCGAAAAACAAACATTCTCAGTGTCTGTGAAATTTGGTGAAAAGTTATGTACTAAAACATACGATACAAATGATCAAAAAACACGTTATTTGAACTCCTCAAATCGTTAAAATCTTGTTTTGAATCGAAAAACAAACTTTCTTAGCGTTTGTGAAATTTGGTGAAAAGTTATGTAGTAAATGATACGATACAAATGATCTAAAAACACGTTATTTGAACTCCTCAAAGCGTTAAAATCTTGTTTTGAATCGAAAAACAAACTTTCTTAGTGTTTGTGAAATTTGGTGAAAAGTTATGTACTGAAAGATACGATACAAATGATCTAAAAACACGTTATTTGAACTCCTCAAAGCGTTAAAATCTTGTTTTGAATCGAAAAACAAACTTTCTTAGTGTTTGTGAAATTTGGTGAAAAGTTATCTACTGAAAGATACGATACAAATGATCTAAAAAAACGTTATTTGAACTCCTCAAAGCGTTAAAATCTTGTTTTGAATCGAAAAACAAACTTTCTTAGTGTTTGTGAAATTTGGTGAAAAGTTATGTACTAAAAGATACGATACAAATGATCTAAAAGCGCGTTATTTGAACTCCTCAAAGCGTTAAAATCTTGTTTTGAATCGAAAAACAAACTTTCTTAGTGTTTGTGAAATTTGGTGAAAAGTTATGTACAAAAAGAAACGATACAAATGATCTAAAAACACGTTATTTGAACTCCTCAAAGCGTTAAAATCTTGTTTTGAATCGAAAAACAAACTTTCTTTGTGTTTGTAAAATTTGGTGAAAACTTATGTAGTAAAAGATACGATACAAATGATCTAAAAACATGTTATTTGAACTCCTCAAAGCGTTAATATCTTGTTTTGAATCGAAAAACAAACTTTCTTAGTGTTTGTAAAATTTGGTGAAAAGTTATGTAGTAAAAGATACGATACAAATGATCTAAAAACATGTTATTTGAACTCCTCAAAGCGTTAAAATCTTGTGTTGAATCGAAAAACAAACTTTCTTTGTGTTTGTGAAATTTGGCGAAAAGTTATGCACTAAAAGATACGATACAAATGATCTAAAAACACGTTATTTGAACTCCTCAAAGCGTTAAAATCTTATTTTGAATCGAAAAACAAACTTTCTTTGTGTTTGTGAAATTTGGTGAAAAGTTATGTAGTAAAAGATTCGATACAAATGATCTAAAAACACGTTATTTGAACTCCTCAAAGCGTTAAAATCTTGTTTTGAATCGAAAAACAAACTTTCTTTGTGTTTGTGAAATTTGGTGAAAAGTTATGCACTAAAAGATACGAAACAAATGATCTAAAAACACGTTATTTGAACTCCTCAAAGCATTAAAATCTTGTTTTGAATCGAAAAACAAACTTTCTTAGAGTTTGTGAAATTTGGTGAAAAGTTATGTAGTAAAAGATACGATACCAATGATCTAAAAACATGTTGTTTGAACTCCTCAAAGCGTTAAAGTCTTGTTTTGAATCGATAACCAAACTTTCTTAGCGTTTGTGAAATTTGGTGAAAAGTTATGTAGTAAAAGATACGATACAAATGATCTAAAAACACGTTATTTGAACTCCTCAAAGCGTTAAAATCTTGTTTTGAATCGAAAAATAAACTTTCTTAGTGTTTGTGAAATTTGGTGAAAAGTTATGTACTAAAAGATACGATACAAATGATCTAAAAACACGTTATTTGAACTCCTCAAAGCGTTAAAATCTTGTTTTGAATCGATAAACAAACTTTCTTAGTGTTTGTGAAATTTGGTGAAAAGTTATGTAGTAAAAGATACGATACAAATGATCTAAAAACACGTTATTTGATCTCCTCAAAGCGTTAAAATCTTGTTTTGAATCGAAAAACAAACTTTCTTAGTGTCTGTGAAATTTGGTGAAAAGTTATGTACAAAAAGAAACGATACAAATGATCTAAAAACACGTTATTTGAACTCCTCAAAGCGTTAAAATCTTGTTTTGAATCGAAAAACAAACTTTCTTAGAGTTTGTGAAATTTGGTGAAAAGTTATGTAGTAAAAGATACGATACCAATGATCTAAAAACACGTTGTTTGAACTCCTCAAAGCGTTAAAATCTTGTTTTGAATCGATAACCAAACTTTCTTATCGTTTGTGAAATATGGTGAAAAGTTATGTAGTAAAAGATACGATACAAATGATCTAAAAACACGTTATTTGAACTCCTCAAAGCGTTAAAATCTTGTTTTGAATCGAAAAACAAACTTTCTTAGTGTCTGTGAAATTTGGTGAAAAGTTATGTACTAAAACATACGATACAAATGATCAAAAAACACGTTATTCGAACTCCTCAAATCGTTAAAATCTTGTTTTGAATCGAAAAACAAACTTTCTTAGCGTTTGTGAAATTTGGTGAAAAGTTATGTAGTAAAAGATAAGATACAAATGATCTAAAAACACGTTATTTGAACTCCTCAAAGCGTTAAAATCTTGTTTTGAATCGAAAAACAAACTTTCTTAGTGTTTGTGAAATTTGGTGAAAAGTTATGTACTGAAAGATACGATACAAATGATCTTAAAACACGTTATTTGAACTCCTCAAAGCGTTAAAATCTTGTTTTGAATCGAAAAACAAACTTTCTTAGTGTTTGTGAAATTTGGTGAAAAGTTATCTACTGAAAGATACGATACAAATGATTTAAAAAAACGTTATTTGAACTCCTCAAAGCGTTAAAATCTTGTTTTGAATCGAAAAACAAACTTTCTTAGTGTTTGTGAAATTTGGTGAAACGTTATGTACAAAAAGAAACGATACAAATGATCTAAAAACACGTTATTTGAACTCCTCAAAGCGTTAAAATTTTGTTTTGAATCGAAAAACAAACTTTCTTTGTGTTTGTAAAATTTGGTGAAAACTTATGTAGTAAAATATACGATACAAACGATCTAAAAACATGTTATTTGAACTCCTCAAAGCGTTAATATCTTGTTTTGAATCGAAAAACAAACTTTCTTAGTGTTTGTAAAATTTGGTGAAAAGTTATGTAGTAAAAGATACGATACAAATGATCTAAAAACATGTTATTTGAACTCCTCAAAGCGTTAAAATCTTGTGTTGAATCGAAACACAAACATTCTTAGTGTTTGTGAAATTTGGTGAAAAGTTATGCACTAAAAGATACGATACAAATGATCTAAAAACACGTTATTTGAACTCCTCAAAGCGTTAAAATCTTGTTTTGAATCGAAAAACAAACTTTCTTTGTGTTTGTCAAATTTGGTGAAAAGTTATGTAGTAAAAGATTCGAACTCCTCAAAGCGTTAAAATCTTGTTTTGAATCGAAAAACAAACTTTCTTAGTGTTTGTGAAATTTGGTGAAAAGTTATGGACTAAAAGATACGATACAAATGATCTAAAAACACGTTATTTGAACTCCTCAAAGCATTAAAATCTTGTTTTGAATCGAAAAACAAACTTTCTTAGAGTTTGTGAAATTTGGTGAAAAGTTATGTAGTAAAAGATACGATACCAATGATCTAAAAACACGTTGTTTGAACTCCTCAAAGCGTTAAAAACTTGTTTTGAATCGAAAAACAAACTTTCTTAGTGTTTGTGAAATTTGGTGAATAGTTATGTACTAAAAGATACGATACAAATGATCTAAAAACAGGTTATTTGAACTCCTCAAAGCGTTAAAATCTTGTTTTGAATCGAAAAACAAACTTTCTTAGTGTTTGTGAAATTTGGTGAAAAGTTATGTAATAAAAGATACGATACAAATGATCTAAAAACACGTTATTTGAACTCCTCAAAGCGTTAAAATCTTGTTTTGAAATCGAAAAACAAACTTTCTTAGTGTTTGTGAAATTTGGTGAAAAGTTATGTACTAAAAGATACGATACAAATGATCTAAAAACACGTTATTTGAACTCCTCAAAGCGTTAAAATCTTGTTTTGAATCGAAAAACAAACTTTCTTAGTGTTTGTAAAATTTGGTGAAAAGTTATGTAGTAAAAGATACGATACAAATGATCTAAAAACACGTTATTTGAACTCCTCAAAGCGTTAAAATCTTGTTTTGAATCGAAAAACAAACTTTCTTAGTGTTTGTGAAATTTGGTGAAAAGTGATGTACTAAAAGATACGATACAAATGATCTAAAAGCGCGTTATTTGAACTCCTCAAAGCGTTAAAATCTTGTTTTGAATCGAAAAACAAACTTTCTCAGTGTTTGTGAAATTTGGTGAAAAGTTATGTAATAAAAGATACGATACCAATGATCTAAAAACACGTTATTTGAACTCCTCAAAGCGTTAAAATCTTGTTTTGAATCGAAAAACAAACTTTCTTAGTGTTTGTAAAATTTGGTGAAAAGTTATGTAGTAAAAGATACGATACAATTGATCTAAAAACACGTTATTTGAACTCCTCAAAGCGTTAAAATCTTGTTTTGAATCGAAAAACAAACTTTCTTAGTGTTTGTGAAATTTGGTGAAAAGTCATGTACTGAAAGATACGATACAAATGATCTAAAAGCGCGTTATTTGAACTCCTCAAAGCGTTAAAATCTTGTTTTGAATCGAAAAACAAACATTCTCAGTGTCTGTGAAATTTGGTGAAAAGTTATGTACTAAAACATACGATACAAATGATCAAAAAACACGTTATTTGAACTCCTCAAATCGTTAAAATCTTGTTTTGAATCGAAAAACAAACTTTCTTAGTGTTTGTGAAATTTGGTGAAAAGTTATCTACTGAAAGATACGATACAAATGATCTAAAAAAACGTTATTTGAACTCCTCAAAGCGTTAAAATCTTGTTTTGAATCGAAAAACAAACTTTCTTAGTGTTTGTGAAATTTGGTGAAAAGTTATGTACAAAAAGAAACGATACAAATGATCTAAAAACACGTTATTTGAACTCCTCAAAGCGTTAAAATCTTGTTTTGAATCGAAAAACAAACTTTCTTTGTGTTTGTAAAATTTGGTGAAAACTTATGTAGTAAAAGATACGATACAAATGATCTAAAAACATGTTATTTGAACTCCTCAAAGCGTTAATATCTTGTTTTGAATCGAAAAACAAACTTTCTTAGTGTTTGTAAAATTTGGTGAAAAGTTATGTAGTAAAAGATACGATACAAATGATCTAAAAACATGTTATTTGAACTCCTCAAAGCGTTAAAATCTTGTGTTGAATCGTAAAACAAACTTTCTTAGTGTTTGTGAAATTTTGTGAAAAGTTATGCACTAAATGATACGATACAAGTGATCTAAAAACACGTTATTTGAACTCCTCAAAGCGTTAAAATCTTGTTTTGAATCGAAAAACAAACTTTCTTAGCGTTTGTGAAATTTGCTGAAAAGTTATGTAGTAAAAGATACGATACCAATGATCTAAAAACACGTTATTTGAACTCCTCAAAGCGTTAAAATATTGTTTTGAATCGAAAAACAAACTTTCTTTGTGTTTGTGAAATTTGGTGAAAAGTTATGTAGTAAAAGATTCGATACAAATGATCTAAAAACACGTTATTTGAACTCCTCAAAGCGTTAAAATCTTGTTTTGAATCGAAAAACAAACTTTCTTAGTGTTTGTGAAATTTGGTGAAAAGTTATGTACAAAAAGAAACGATACAAATGATCTAAAAACACGTTATTTGAACTCCTCAAAGCGTTACAATCTTGTTTTGAATCGAAAAACAAACTTTCTTTGTGTTTGTAAAATTTGGTGAAAACTTATGTAGTAAAAGATACGATACAAATGATCTAAAAACATGTTATTTGAACTCCTCAAAGCGTTAATATCTTGTTTTGAATCGAAAAACAAACTTTCTTAGTGTTTGTAAAATTTGGTGAAAAGTTATGTAGTAAAAGATACGATACAAATGATCTAAAAACATGTTATTTGAACTCCTCAAAGCGTTAAAATCTTGTGTTGAATCGAAACACAAACATTCTTAGTGTTTGTGAAATTTGGTGAAAAGTTATGTACTAAAAGATACGATACAAATGATCTAAAAACACGTTATTTGAACTCCTCAAAGCGTTAAAATCTTGTTTTGAATCGAAAAACAAACTTTCTTTGTGTTTGTCAAATTTGGTGAAAAGTTATGTAGTAAAAGATTCGAACTCCTCAAAGCGTTAAAATCTTGTTTTGAATCGAAAAACAAACTTTCTTAGTGTTTGTGAAATTTGGTGAAAAGTTATGTAGTAAAAGATACGATACCAATGATCTAAAAACACGTTGTTTGAACTCCTCAAAGCGTTAAAAACTTGTTTTGAATCGAAAAACAAACTTTCTTAGTGTTTGTGAAATTTGGTGAATAGTTATGTACTAAAAGATACGATACAAATGATCTAAAAACAGGTTATTTGAACTCCTCAAAGCGTTAAAATCTTGTTTTGAATCGAAAAACAAACTTTCTTAGTGTTTGTGAAATTTGGTGAAAAGTTATGTAATAAAAGATACGATACAAATGATCTAAAAACACGTTATTTGAACTCCTCAAAGCGTTAAAATCTTGTTTTGAAATCGAAAAACAAACTTTCTTAGTGTTTGTGAAATTTGGTGAAAAGTTATGTACTAAAAGATACGATACAAATGATCTAAAAACACGTTATTTGAACTCCTCAAAGCGTTAAAATCTTGTTTTGAATCCAAAAACAAACTTTCTTAGTGTTTGTAAAATTTGGTGAAAACTTATGTAGTAAAAGATACGATACAAATGATCTAAAAACACGTTATTTGAACTCCTCAAAGCGTTAAAATCTTGTTTTGAATCGAAAAACAAACTTTCTTAGTGTTTGTGAAATTTGGTGAAAAGTGATGTACTAAAAGATACGATACAAATGATCTAAAAGCGCGTTATTTGAACTCCTCAAAGCGTTAAAATCTTGTTTTGAATCGAAAAACAAACTTTCTCAGTGTTTGTGAAATTTGGTGAAAAGTTATGTAATAAAAGATACGATACCAATGATCTAAAAACACGTTATTTGAACTCCTCAAAGCGTTAAAATCTTGTTTTGAATCGAAAAACAAACTTTCTTAGTGTTTGTAAAATTTGGTGAAAAGTTATGTAGTAAAAGATACGATACAATTGATCTAAAAACACGTTATTTGAACTCCTCAAAGCGTTAAAATCTTGTTTTGAATCGAAAAACAAACTTTCTTAGTGTTTGTGAAATTTGGTGAAAAGTCATGTACTGAAAGATACGATACAAATGATCTAAAAGCGCGTTATTTGAACTCCTCAAAGCGTTAAAATCTTGTTTTGAATCGAAAAACAAACATTCTCAGTGTCTGTGAAATTTGGTGAAAAGTTATGTACTAAAACATACGATACAAATGATCAAAAAACACGTTATTTGAACTCCTCAAATCGTTAAAATCTTGTTTTGAATCGAAAAACAAACTTTCTTAGCGTTTGTGAAATTTGGTGAAAAGTTATGTAGTAAATGATACGATACAAATGATCTAAAAACACGTTATTTGAACTCCTCAAAGCGTTAAAATCTTGTTTTGAATCGAAAAACAAACTTTCTTAGTGTTTGTGAAATTTGGTGAAAAGTTATGTACTGAAAGATACGATACAAATGATCTAAAAACACGTTATTTGAACTCCTCAAAGCGTTAAAATCTTGTTTTGAATCGAAAAACAAACTTTCTTAGTGTTTGTGAAATTTGGTGAAAAGTTATCTACTGAAAGATACGATACAAATGATCTAAAAAAACGTTATTTGAACTCCTCAAAGCGTTAAAATCTTGTTTTGAATCGAAAAACAAACTTTCTTAGTGTTTGTGAAATTTGGTGAAAAGTTATGTACTAAAAGATACGATACAAATGATCTAAAAGCGCGTTATTTGAACTCCTCAAAGCGTTAAAATCTTGTTTTGAATCGAAAAACAAACTTTCTTAGTGTTTGTGAAATTTGGTGAAAAGTTATGTACAAAAAGAAACGATACAAATGATCTAAAAACACTTTATTTGAACTCCTCAAAGCGTTAAAATCTTGTTTTGAATCGAAAAACAAACTTTCTTTGTGTTTGTAAAATTTGGTGAAAACTTATGTAGTAAAAGATACGATACAAATGATCTAAAAACATGTTATTTGAACTCCTCAAAGCGTTAATATCTTGTTTTGAATCGAAAAACAAACTTTCTTAGTGTTTGTAAAATTTGGTGAAAAGTTATGTAGTAAAAGATACGATACAAATGATCTAAAAACACGTTATTTGAACTCCTCAAAGCGTTAAAATCTTGTTTTGAATCGAAAAACAAACTTTCTTAGTGTTTGTAAAATTTGGTGAAAAGTTATGTAGTAAAAGATACGATACAATTGATCTAAAAACACGTTATTTGAACTCCTCAAAGCGTTAAAATCTTGTTTTGAATCGAAAAACAAACTTTCTTAGTGTTTGTGAAATTTGGTGAAAAGTCATGTACTGAAAGATACGATACAAATGATCTAAAAGCGCGTTATTTGAACTCCTCAAAGCGTTAAAATCTTGTTTTGAATCGAAAAACAAACATTCTCAGTGTCTGTGAAATTTGGTGAAAAGTTGTGTACTAAAACATACGATACAAATGATCAAAAAACACGTTATTTGAACTCCTCAAATCGTTAAAATCTTGTTTTGAATCGAAAAACAAACTTTCTTAGCGTTTGTGAAATTTGGTGAAAAGTTATGTAGTAAATGATACGATACAAATGATCTAAAAACACGTTATTTGAACTCCTCA
This sequence comes from Luzula sylvatica, assembly GCA_946800325.1. Classification (NCBI taxonomy): domain Eukaryota; kingdom Viridiplantae; phylum Streptophyta; class Magnoliopsida; order Poales; family Juncaceae; genus Luzula; species Luzula sylvatica. The sequence goes on along the minus strand of OX326961.1, from coordinate 10,173,603 downwards.
AAGCGTTAAAATCTTGTTTTGAATCGAAAAACAAACTTTCTTAGTGTTTGTGAAATTTGGTGAAAAGTTATGTACTGAAAGATACGATACAAATGATCTTAAAACACGTTATTTGAACTCCTCAAAGCGTTAAAATCTTGTTTTGAATCGAAAAACAAACTTTCTTAGTGTTTGTGAAATTTGGTGAAAAGTTATCTACTGAAAGATACGATACAAATGATCTAAAAAAACGTTATTTGAACTCCTCAAAGCGTTAAAATCTTGTTTTGAATCGAAAAACAAACTTTCTTAGTGTTTGTGAAATTTGGTGAAAAGTTATGTACTAAAAGATACGATACAAATGATCTAAAAGCGCGTTATTTGAACTCCTCAAAGCGTTAAAATCTTGTTTTGAATCGAAAAACAAACTTTCTTAGTGTTTGTGAAATTTGGTGAAAAGTTATGTACAAAAAGAAACGATACAAATGATCTAAAAACACGTTATTTGAACTCCTCAAAGCGTTAAAATCTTGTTTTGAATCGAAAAACAAACTTTCTTTGTGTTTGTAAAATTTGGTGAAAACTTATGTAGTAAAAGATACGATACAAATGATCTAAAAACATGTTATTTGAACTCCTCAAAGCGTTAATATCTTGTTTTGAATCGAAAAACAAACTTTCTTAGTGTTTGTAAAATTTGGTGAAAAGTTATGTAGTAAAAGATACGATACAAATGATCTAAAAACATGTTATTTGAACTCCTCAAAGCGTTAAAATCTTGTGTTGAATCGAAAAACAAACTTTCTTTGTGTTTGTGAAATTTGGCGAAAAGTTATGCACTAAAAGATACGATACAAATGATCTAAAAACACGTTATTTCAACTCCTCAAAGCGTTAAAATCTTATTTTGAATCGAAAAACAAACTTTCTTTGTGTTTGTGAAATTTGGTGAAAAGTTATGTAGTAAAAGATTCGATACAAATGATCTAAAAACACGTTATTTGAACTCCTCAAAGCGTTAAAATCTTGTTTTGAATCGAAAAACAAACTTTCTTTGTGTTTGTGAAATTTGGTGAAAAGTTATGCACTAAAAGATACGAAACAAATGATCTAAAAACACGTTATTTGAACTCCTCAAAGCATTAAAATCTTGTTTTGAATCGAAAAACAAACTTTCTTAGAGTTTGTGAAATTTGGTGAAAAGTTATGTAGTAAAAGATACGATACCAATGATCTAAAAACATGTTGTTTGAACTCCTCAAAGCGTTAAAATCTTGTTTTGAATCGATAACCAAACTTTCTTAGCGTTTGTGAAATTTGGTGAAAAGTTATGTAGTAAAAGATACGATACAAATGATCTAAAAACACGTTATTTGAACTCCTCAAAGCGTTAAAATCTTGTTTTGAATCGAAAAACAAACTTTCTTTGTGTTTGTAAAATTTGGTGAAAACTTATGTAGTAAAAGATACGATACAAATGATCTAAAAACATGTTATTTGAACTCCTCAAAGCGTTAATATCTTGTTTTGAATCGAAAAACAAACTTTCTTAGTGTTTGTAAAATTTGGTGAAAAGTTATGTAGTAAAAGATACGATACAAATGATCTAAAAACATGTTATTTGAACTCCTCAAAGCGTTAAAATCTTGTGTTGAATCGTAAAACAAACTTTCTTAGTGTTTGTGAAATTTTGTGAAAAGTTATGCACTAAATGATACGATACAAGTGATCTAAAAACACGTTATTTGAACTCCTCAAAGCGTTAAAATCTTGTTTTGAATCGAAAAACAAACTTTCTTTGTGTTTGTCAAATTTGGTGAAAAGTTATGTAGTAAAAGATTCGAACTCCTCAAAGCGTTAAAATCTTGTTTTGAATCGAAAAACAAACTTTCTTAGTGTTTGTGAAATTTGGTGAAAAGTTATGCACTAAAAGATACGAAACAAATGATCTAAAAACACGTTATTTGAACTCCTCAAAGCATTAAAATCTTGTTTTGAATCGAAAAACAAACTTTCTTAGAGTTTGTGAAATTTGGTGAAAAGTTATGTAGTAAAAGATACGATACCAATGATCTAAAAACATGTTGTTTGAACTCCTCAAAGCGTTAAAATCTTGTTTTGAATCGATAACCAAACTTTCTTAGCGTTTGTGAAATTTGGTGAAAAGTTATGTAGTAAAAGATACGATACCAATGATCTAAAAACACGTTATTTGAACTCCTCAAAGCGTTAAAATATTGTTTTGAATCGAAAAACAAACTTTCTTTGTGTTTGTGAAATTTGGTGAAAAGTTATGTAGTAAAAGATTCGATACAAATGATCTAAAAACACGTTATTTGAACTCCTCAAAGCGTTAAAATCTTGTTTTGAATCGAAAAACAAACTTTCTTAGTGTTTGTGAAATTTGGTGAAAAGTTATGTACAAAAAGAAACGATACAAATGATCTAAAAACACGTTATTTGAACTCCTCAAAGCGTTACAATCTTGTTTTGAATCGAAAAACAAACTTTCTTTGTGTTTGTAAAATTTGGTGAAAACTTATGTAGTAAAAGATACGATACAAATGATCTAAAAACATGTTATTTGAACTCCTCAAAGCGTTAATATCTTGTTTTGAATCGAAAAACAAACTTTCTTAGTGTTTGTAAAATTTGGTGAAAAGTTATGTAGTAAAAGATACGATACAAATGATCTAAAAACATGTTATTTGAACTCCTCAAAGCGTTAAAATCTTGTGTTGAATCGAAACACAAACATTCTTAGTGTTTGTGAAATTTGGTGAAAAGTTATGCACTAAAAGATACGATACAAATGATCTAAAAACACGTTATTTGAACTCCTCAAAGCGTTAAAATCTTGTTTTGAATCGAAAAACAAACTTTCTTTGTGTTTGTCAAATTTGGTGAAAAGTTATGTAGTAAAAGATTCGAACTCCTCAAAGCGTTAAAATCTTGTTTTGAATCGAAAAACAAACTTTCTTAGTGTTTGTGAAATTTGGTGAAAAGTTATGGACTAAAAGATACGATACAAATGATCTAAAAACACGTTATTTGTACTCCTCAAAGCATTAAAATCTTGTTTTGAATCGAAAAACAAACTTTCTTAGAGTTTGTGAAATTTGGTGAAAAGTTATGTAGTAAAAGATACGATACCAATGATCTAAAAACACGTTGTTTGAACTCCTCAAAGCGTTAAAAACTTGTTTTGAATCGAAAAACAAACTTTCTTAGTGTTTGTGAAATTTGGTGAATAGTTATGTACTAAAAGATACGATACAAATGATCTAAAAACAGGTTATTTGAACTCCTCAAAGCGTTAAAATCTTGTTTTGAATCGAAAAACAAACTTTCTTAGTGTTTGTGAAATTTGGTGAAAAGTTATGTAATAAAAGATACGATACAAATGATCTAAAAACACGTTATTTGAACTCCTCAAAGCGTTAAAATCTTGTTTTGAAATCGAAAAACAAACTTTCTTAGTGTTTGTGAAATTTGGTGAAAAGTTATGTACTAAAAGATACGATACAAATGATCTAAAAACACGTTATTTGAACTCCTCAAAGCGTTAAAATCTTGTTTTGAATCCAAAAACAAACTTTCTTAGTGTTTGTAAAATTTGGTGAAAACTTATGTAGTAAAAGATACGATACAAATGATCTAAAAACACGTTATTTGAACTCCTCAAAGCGTTAAAATCTTGTTTTGAATCGAAAAACAAACTTTCTTAGTGTTTGTGAAATTTGGTGAAAAGTGATGTACTAAAAGATACGATACAAATGATCTAAAAGCGCGTTATTTGAACTCCTCAAAGCGTTAAAATCTTGTTTTGAATCGAAAAACAAACTTTCTCAGTGTTTGTGAAATTTGGTGAAAAGTTATGTAATAAAAGATACGATACCAATGATCTAAAAACACGTTATTTGAACTCCTCAAAGCGTTAAAATCTTGTTTTGAATCGAAAAACAAACTTTCTTAGTGTTTGTAAAATTTGGTGAAAAGTTATGTAGTAAAAGATACGATACAATTGATCTAAAAACACGTTATTTGAACTCCTCAAAGCGTTAAAATCTTGTTTTGAATCGAAAAACAAACTTTCTTAGTGTTTGTGAAATTTGGTGAAAAGTCATGTACTGAAAGATACGATACAAATGATCTAAAAGCGCGTTATTTGAACTCCTCAAAGCGTTAAAATCTTGTTTTGAATCGAAAAACAAACATTCTCAGTGTCTGTGAAATTTGGTGAAAAGTTATGTACTAAAACATACGATACAAATGATCAAAAAACACGTTATTTGAACTCCTCAAATCGTTAAAATCTTGTTTTGAATCGAAAAACAAACTTTCTTAGCGTTTGTGAAATTTGGTGAAAAGTTATGTAGTAAATGATACGATACAAATGATCTAAAAACACGTTATTTGAACTCCTCAAAGCGTTAAAATCTTGTTTTGAATCGAAAAACAAACTTTCTTAGTGTTTGTGAAATTTGGTGAAAAGTTATGTACTGAAAGATACGATACAAATGATCTAAAAACACGTTATTTGAACTCCTCAAAGCGTTAAAATCTTGTTTTGAATCGAAAAACAAACTTTCTTAGTGTTTGTGAAATTTGGTGAAAAGTTATCTACTGAAAGATACGATACAAATGATCTAAAAAAACGTTATTTGAACTCCTCAAAGCGTTAAAATCTTGTTTTGAATCGAAAAACAAACTTTCTTAGTGTTTGTGAAATTTGGTGAAAAGTTATGTACTAAAAGATACGATACAAATGATCTAAAAGCGCGTTATTTGAACTCCTCAAAGCGTTAAAATCTTGTTTTGAATCGAAAAACAAACTTTCTTAGTGTTTGTGAAATTTGGTGAAAAGTTATGTACAAAAAGAAACGATACAAATGATCTAAAAACACGTTATTTGAACTCCTCAAAGCGTTAAAATCTTGTTTTGAATCGAAAAACAAACTTTCTTTGTGTTTGTAAAATTTGGTGAAAACTTATGTAGTAAAAGATACGATACAAATGATCTAAAAACATGTTATTTGAACTCCTCAAAGCGTTAATATCTTGTTTTGAATCGAAAAACAAACTTTCTTAGTGTTTGTAAAATTTGGTGAAAAGTTATGTAGTAAAAGATACGATACAAATGATCTAAAAACACGTTATTTGAACTCCTCAAAGCGTTAAAATCTTGTTTTGAATCGAAAAACAAACTTTCTTAGTGTTTGTAAAATTTGGTGAAAAGTTATGTAGTAAAAGATACGATACAATTGATCTAAAAACACGTTATTTGAACTCCTCAAAGCGTTAAAATCTTGTTTTGAATCGAAAAACAAACTTTCTTAGTGTTTGTGAAATTTGGTGAAAAGTCATGTACTGAAAGATACGATACAAATGATCTAAAAGCGCGTTATTTGAACTCCTCAAAGCGTTAAAATCTTGTTTTGAATCGAAAAACAAACATTCTCAGTGTCTGTGAAATTTGGTGAAAAGTTATGTACTAAAACATACGATACAAATGATCAAAAAACACGTTATTTGAACTCCTCAAATCGTTAAAATCTTGTTTTGAATCGAAAAACAAACTTTCTTAGCGTTTGTGAAATTTGGTGAAAAGTTATGTAGTAAATGATACGATACAAATGATCTAAAAACACGTTATTTGAACTCCTCAAAGCGTTAAAATCTTGTTTTGAATCGAAAAACAAACTTTCTTAGTGTTTGTGAAATTTGGTGAAAAGTTATGTACTGAAAGATACGATACAAATGATCTTAAAACACGTTATTTGAACTCCTCAAAGCGTTAAAATCTTGTTTTGAATCGAAAAACAAACTTTCTTAGTGTTTGTGAAATTTGGTGAAAAGTTATCTACTGAAAGATACGATACAAATGATCTAAAAAAACGTTATTTGAACTCCTCAAAGCGTTAAAATCTTGTTTTGAATCGAAAAACAAACTTTCTTAGTGTTTGTGAAATTTGGTGAAAAGTTATGTACTAAAAGATACGATACAAATGATCTAAAAGCGCGTTATTTGAACTCCTCAAAGCGTTAAAATCTTGTTTTGAATCGAAAAACAAACTTTCTTAGTGTTTGTGAAATTTGGTGAAAAGTTATGTACAAAAAGAAACGATACAAATGATCTAAAAACACGTTATTTGAACTCCTCAAAGCGTTAAAATCTTGTTTTGAATCGAAAAACAAACTCTCTTTGTGTTTGTAAAATTTGGTGAAAACTTATGTAGTAAAAGATACGATACAAATGATCTAAAAACATGTTATTTGAACTCCTCAAAGCGTTAATATCTTGTTTTGAATCGAAAAACAAACTTTCTTAGTGTTTGTAAAATTTGGTGAAAAGTTATGTAGTAAAAGATACGATACAAATGATCTAAAAACATGTTATTTGAACTCCTCAAAGCGTTAAAATCTTGTGTTGAATCGAAAAACAAACTTTCTTTGTGTTTGTGAAATTTGGCGAAAAGTTATGCACTAAAAGATACGATACAAATGATCTAAAAACACGTTATTTGAACTCCTCAAAGCGTTAAAATCTTATTTTGAATCGAAAAACAAACTTTCTTTGTGTTTGTGAAATTTGGTGAAAAGTTATGTAGTAAAAGATTCGATACAAATGATCTAAAAACACGTTATTTGAACTCCTCAAAGCGTTAAAATCTTGTTTTGAATCGAAAAACAAACTTTCTTTGTGTTTGTGAAATTTGGTGAAAAGTTATGCACTAAAAGATACGAAACAAATGATCTAAAAACACGTTATTTGAACTCCTCAAAGCATTAAAATCTTGTTTTGAATCGAAAAACAAACTTTCTTAGAGTTTGTGAAATTTGGTGAAAAGTTATGTAGTAAAAGATACGATACCAATGATCTAAAAACATGTTGTTTGAACTCCTCAAAGCGTTAAAATCTTGTTTTGAATCGATAACCAAACTTTCTTAGCGTTTGTGAAATTTGGTGAAAAGTTATGTAGTAAAAGATACGATACAAATGATCTAAAAACACGTTATTTGAACTCCTCAAAGCGTTAAAATCTTGTTTTGAATCGAAAAACAAACTTTCTTTGTGTTTGTAAAATTTGGTGAAAACTTATGTAGTAAAAGATACGATACAAATGATCTAAAAACATGTTATTTTAACTCCTCAAAGCGTTAATATCTTGTTTTGAATCGAAAAACAAACTTTCTTAGTGTTTGTAAAATTTGGTGAAAAGTTATGTAGTAAAAGATACGATACAAATGATCTAAAAACATGTTATTTGAACTCCTCAAAGCGTTAAAATCTTGTGTTGAATCGAAAAACAAACTTTCTTTGTGTTTGTGAAATTTGGCGAAAAGTTATGCACTAAAAGATACGATACAAATGATCTAAAAACACGTTATTTGAACTCCTCAAAGCGTTAAAATCTTATTTTGAATCGAAAAACAAACTTTCTTTGTGTTTGTGAAATTTGGTGAAAAGTTATGTAGTAAAAGATTCGATACAAATGATCTAAAAACACGTTATTTGAACTCCTCAAAGCGTTAAAATCTTGTTTTGAATCGAAAAACAAACTTTCTTTGTGTTTGTGAAATTTGGTGAAAAGTTATGCACTAAAAGATACGAAACAAATGATCTAAAAACACGTTATTTGAACTCCTCAAAGCATTAAAATCTTGTTTTGAATCGAAAAACAAACTTTCTTAGAGTTTGTGAAATTTGGTGAAAAGTTATGTAGTAAAAGATACGATACCAATGATCTAAAAACATGTTGTTTGAACTCCTCAAAGCGTTAAAATCTTGTTTTGAATCGATAACCAAACTTTCTTAGCGTTTGTGAAATTTGGTGAAAAGTTATGTAGTAAAAGATACGATACAAATGATCTAAAAACACGTTATTTGAACTCCTCAAAGCGTTAAAATCTTGTTTTGAATCGAAAAATAAACTTTCTTAGTGTTTGTGAAATTTGGTGAAAAGTTATGTACTAAAAGATACGATACAAATGATCTAAAAACACGTTATTTGAACTCCTCAAAGCGTTAAAATCTTGTTTTGAATCGATAAACAAACTTTCTTAGTGTTTGTGAAATTTGGTGAAAAGTTATGTAGTAAAAGATACGATACAAATGATCTAAAAACACGTTATTTGATCTCCTCAAAGCGTTAAAATCTTGTTTTGAATCGAAAAACAAACTTTCTTAGTGTCTGTGAAATTTGGTGAAAAGTTATGTACAAAAAGAAACGATACAAATGATCTAAAAACACGTTATTTGAACTCCTCAAAGCGTTAAAATCTTGTTTTGAATCGAAAAACAAACTTTCTTAGAGTTTGTGAAATTTGGTGAAAAGTTATGTAGTAAAAGATACGATACCAATGATCTAAAAACACGTTGTTTGAACTCCTCAAAGCGTTAAAATCTTGTTTTGAATCGATAACCAAACTTTCTTATCGTTTGTGAAATATGGTGAAAAGTTATGTAGTAAAAGATACGATACAAATGATCTAAAAACACGTTATTTGAACTCCTCAAAGCGTTAAAATCTTGTTTTGAATCCAAAAACAAACTTTCTTAGTGTCTGTGAAATTTGGTGAAAAGTTATGTACTAAAACATACGATACAAATGATCAAAAAATACGTTATTCGAACTCCTCAAATCGTTAAAATCTTGTTTTGAATCGAAAAACAAACTTTCTTAGCGTTTGTGAAATTTGGTGAAAAGTTATGTAGTAAAAGATAAGATACAAATGATCTAAAAACACGTTATTTGAACTCCTCAAAGCGTTAAAATCTTGTTTTGAATCGAAAAACAAACTTTCTTAGTGTTTGTGAAATTTGGTGAAAAGTTATGTAATAAAAGATACGATACCAATGATCTAAAAACACGTTATTTGAACTCCTCAAAGCGTTAAAATCTTGTTTTGAATCGAAAAACAAACTTTCTTAGTGTTTGTAAAATTTGGTGAAAACTTATGTAGTAAAAGATACGATACAAATGATCTAAAAACATGTTATTTTAACTCCTCAAAGCGTTAATATCTTGTTTTGAATCGAAAAACAAACTTTCTTAGTGTTTGTAAAATTTGGTGAAAAGTTATGTAGTAAAAGATACGATACAAATGATCTAAAAACATGTTATTTGAACTCCTCAAAGCGTTAAAATCTTGTGTTGAATCGAAAAACAAACTTTCTTTGTGTTTGTGAAATTTGGCGAAAAGTTATGCACTAAAAGATACGATACAAATGATCTAAAAACACGTTATTTGAACTCCTCAAAGCGTTAAAATCTTATTTTGAATCGAAAAACAAACTTTCTTTGTGTTTGTGAAATTTGGTGAAAAGTTATGTAGTAAAAGATTCGATACAAATGATCTAAAAACACGTTATTTGAACTCCTCAAAGCGTTAAAATCTTGTTTTGAATCGAAAAACAAACTTTCTTTGTGTTTGTGAAATTTGGTGAAAAGTTATGCACTAAAAGATACGAAACAAATGATCTAAAAACACGTTATTTGAACTCCTCAAAGCATTAAAATCTTGTTTTGAATCGAAAAACAAACTTTCTTAGAGTTTGTGAAATTTGGTGAAAAGTTATGTAGTAAAAGATACGATACCAATGATCTAAAAACATGTTGTTTGAACTCCTCAAAGCGTTAAAATCTTGTTTTGAATCGATAACCAAACTTTCTTAGCGTTTGTGAAATTTGGTGAAAAGTTATGTAGTAAAAGATACGATACAAATGATCTAAAAACACGTTATTTGAACTCCTCAAAGCGTTAAAATCTTGTTTTGAATCGAAAAATAAACTTTCTTAGTGTTTGTGAAATTTGGTGAAAAGTTATGTACTAAAAGATACGATACAAATGATCTAAAAACACGTTATTTGAACTCCTCAAAGCGTTAAAATCTTGTTTTGAATCGATAAACAAACTTTCTTAGTGTTTGTGAAATTTGGTGAAAAGTTATGTAGTAAAAGATACGATACAAATGATCTAAAAACACGTTATTTGATCTCCTCAAAGCGTTAAAATCTTGTTTTGAATCGAAAAACAAACTTTCTTAGTGTCTGTGAAATTTGGTGAAAAGTTATGTACAAAAAGAAACGATACAAATGATCTAAAAACACGTTATTTGAACTCCTCAAAGCGTTAAAATCTTGTTTTGAATCGAAAAACAAACTTTCTTAGAGTTTGTGAAATTTGGTGAAAAGTTATGTAGTAAAAGATACGATACCAATGATCTAAAAACACGTTATTTGAACTCCTCAAAGCGTTAAAATCTTGTTTTGAATCGATAACCAAACTTTCTTATCGTTTGTGAAATATGGTGAAAAGTTATGTAGTAAAAGATACGATACAAATGATCTAAAAACACGTTATTTGAACTCCTCAAAGCGTTAAAATCTTGTTTTGAATCGAAAAACAAACTTTCTTAGTGTCTGTGAAATTTGGTGAAAAGTTATGTACTAAAACATACGATACAAATGATCAAAAAATACGTTATTCGAACTCCTCAAATCGTTAAAATCTTGTTTTGAATCGAAAAACAAACTTTCTTAGCGTTTGTGAAATTTGGTGAAAAGTTATGTAGTAAAAGATAAGATACAAATGATCTAAAAACACGTTATTTGAACTCCTCAAAGCGTTAAAATCTTGTTTTGAATCGAAAAACAAACTTTCTTAGTGTTTGTGAAATTTGGTGAAAAGTTATGTACAAAAAGAAACGATACAAATGATCTAAAAACACGTTATTTGAACTCCTCAAAGCGTTAAAATCTTGTTTTGAATCGAAAAACAAACTTTCTTTGTGTTTGTAAAATTTGGTGAAAACTTATGTAGTAAAAGATACGATACAAATGATCTAAAAACATGTTATTTGAACTCCTCAAAGCGTTAATATCTTGTTTTGAATCGAAAAACAAACTTTCTTAGTGTTTGTAAAATTTGGTGAAAAGTTATGTAGTAAAAGATACGATACAAATGATCTAAAAACATGTTATTTGAACTCCTCAAAGCGTTAAAATCTTGTGTTGAATCGAAAAACAAACTTTCTTTGTGTTTGTGAAATTTGGCGAAAAGTTATGCACTAAAAGATACGATACAAATGATCTAAAAACACGTTATTTGAACTCCTCAAAGCGTTAAAATCTTATTTTGAATCGAAAAACAAACTTTCTTTGTGTTTGTGAAATTTGGTGAAAAGTTATGTAGTAAAAGATTCGATACAAATGATCTAAAAACACGTTATTTGAACTCCTCAAAGCGTTAAAATCTTGTTTTGAATCGAAAAACAAACTTTCTTTGTGTTTGTGAAATTTGGTGAAAAGTTATGCACTAAAAGATACGAAACAAATGATCTAAAAACACGTTATTTGAACTCCTCAAAGCATTAAAATCTTGTTTTGAATCGAAAAACAAACTTTCTTAGAGTTTGTGAAATTTGGTGAAAAGTTATGTAGTAAAAGATACGATACCAATGATCTAAAAACATGTTGTTTGAACTCCTCAAAGCGTTAAAATCTTGTTTTGAATCGATAACCAAACTTTCTTAGCGTTTGTGAAATTTGGTGAAAAGTTATGTAGTAAAAGATACGATACAAATGATCTAAAAACACGTTATTTGAACTCCTCAAAGCGTTAAAATCTTGTTTTGAATCGAAAAACAAACTTTCTTTGTGTTTGTAAAATTTGGTGAAAACTTATGTAGTAAAAGATACGATACAAATGATCTAAAAACATGTTATTTTAACTCCTCAAAGCGTTAATATCTTGTTTTGAATCGAAAAACAAACTTTCTTAGTGTTTGTAAAATTTGGTGAAAAGTTATGTAGTAAAAGATACGATACAAATGATCTAAAAACATGTTATTTGAACTCCTCAAAGCGTTAAAATCTTGGGTTGAATCGAAAAACAAACTTTCTTTGTGTTTGTGAAATTTGGCGAAAAGTTATGCACTAAAAGATACGATACAAATGATCTAAAAACACGTTATTTGAACTCCTCAAAGCGTTAAAATCTTATTTTGAATCGAAAAACAAACTTTCTTTGTGTTTGTGAAATTTGGTGAAAAGTTATGTAGTAAAAGATTCGATACAAATGATCTAAAAACACGTTATTTGAACTCCTCAAAGCGTTAAAATCTTGTTTTGAATCGAAAAACAAACTTTCTTTGTGTTTGTGAAATTTGGTGAAAAGTTATGCACTAAAAGATACGAAACAAATGATCTAAAAACACGTTATTTGAACTCCTCAAAGCATTAAAATCTTGTTTTGAATCGAAAAACAAACTTTCTTAGAGTTTGTGAAATTTGGTGAAAAGTTATGTAGTAAAAGATACGATACCAATGATCTAAAAACATGTTGTTTGAACTCCTCAAAGCGTTAAAATCTTGTTTTGAATCGATAACCAAACTTTCTTAGCGTTTGTGAAATTTGGTGAAAAGTTATGTAGTAAAAGATACGATACAAATGATCTAAAAACACGTTATTTGAACTCCTCAAAGCGTTAAAATCTTGTTTTGAATCGAAAAATAAACTTTCTTAGTGTTTGTGAAATTTGGTGAAAAGTTATGTACTAAAAGATACGATACAAATGATCTAAAAACACGTTATTTGAACTCCTCAAAGCGTTAAAATCTTGTTTTGAATCGATAAACAAACTTTCTTAGTGTTTGTGAAATTTGGTGAAAAGTTATGTAGTAAAAGATACGATACAAATGATCTAAAAACACGTTATTTGATCTCCTCAAAGCGTTAAAATCTTGTTTTGAATCGAAAAACAAACTTTCTTAGTGTCTGTGAAATTTGGTGAAAAGTTATGTACAAAAAGAAACGATACAAATGATCTAAAAACACGTTATTTGAACTCCTCAAAGCGTTAAAATCTTGTTTTGAATCGAAAAACAAACTTTCTTAGAGTTTGTGAAATTTGGTGAAAAGTTATGTAGTAAAAGATACGATACCAATGATCTAAAAACACGTTGTTTGAACTCCTCAAAGCGTTAAAATCTTGTTTTGAATCGATAACCAAACTTTCTTATCGTTTGTGAAATATGGTGAAAAGTCATGTAGTAAAAGATACGATACAAATGATCTAAAAACACGTTATTTGAACTCCTCAAAGCGTTAAAATCTTGTTTTGAATCGAAAAACAAACTTTCTTAGTGTCTGTGAAATTTGGTGAAAAGTTATGTACTAAAACATACGATACAAATGATCAAAAAATACGTTATTCGAACTCCTCAAATCGTTAAAATCTTGTTTTGAATCGAAAAACAAACTTTCTTAGCGTTTGTGAAATTTGGTGAAAAGTTATGTAGTAAAAGATAAGATACAAATGATCTAAAAACACGTTATTTGAACTCCTCAAAGCGTTAAAATCTTGTTTTGAATCGAAAAACAAACTTTCTTAGTGTTTGTGAAATTTGGTGAAAAGTTATGTAATAAAAGATACGATACCAATGATCTAAAAACACGTTATTTGAACTCCTCAAAGCGTTAAAATCTTGTTTTGAATCGAAAAACAAACTTTCTTAGTGTTTGTAAAATTTGGTGAAAAGTTATGTAGTAAAAGATACGATACAATTGATCTAAAAACACGTTATTTGAACTCCTCAAAGCGTTAAAATCTTGTTTTGAATCGAAAAACAAACTTTCTTAGTGTTTGTGAAATTTGGTGAAAAGTCATGTACTGAAAGATACGATACAAATGATCTAAAAGCGCGTTATTTGAACTCCTCAAAGCGTTAAAATCTTGTTTTGAATCGAAAAACAAACATTCTCAGTGTCTGTGAAATTTGGTGAAAAGTTATGTACTAAAACATACGATACAAATGATCAAAAAACACGTTATTTGAACTCCTCAAATCGTTAAAATCTTGTTTTGAATCGAAAAACAAACTTTCTTAGCGTTTGTGAAATTTGGTGAAAAGTTATGTAGTAAATGATACGATACAAATGATCTAAAAACACGTTATTTGAACTCCTCAAAGCGTTAAAATCTTGTTTTGAATCGAAAAACAAACTTTCTTAGTGTTTGTGAAATTTGGTGAAAAGTTATGTACTGAAAGATACGATACAAATGATCTAAAAACACGTTATTTGAACTCCTCAAAGCGTTAAAATCTTGTTTTGAATCGAAAAACAAACTTTCTTAGTGTTTGTGAAATTTGGTGAAAAGTTATCTACTGAAAGATACGATACAAATGATCTAAAAAAACGTTATTTGAACTCCTCAAAGCGTTAAAATCTTGTTTTGAATCGAAAAACAAACTTTCTTAGTGTTTGTGAAATTTGGTGAAAAGTTATGTACTAAAAGATACGATACAAATGATCTAAAAGCGCGTTATTTGAACTCCTCAAAGCGTTAAAATCTTGTTTTGAATCGAAAAACAAACTTTCTTAGTGTTTGTGAAATTTGGTGAAAAGTTATGTACAAAAAGAAACGATACAAATGATCTAAAAACACGTTATTTGAACTCCTCAAAGCGTTAAAATCTTGTTTTGAATCGAAAAACAAACTTTCTTTGTGTTTGTAAAATTTGGTGAAAACTTATGTAGTAAAAGATACGATACAAATGATCTAAAAACATGTTATTTGAACTCCTCAAAGCGTTAATATCTTGTTTTGAATCGAAAAACAAACTTTCTTAGTGTTTGTAAAATTTGGTGAAAAGTTATGTAGTAAAAGATACGATACAAATGATCTAAAAACACGTTATTTGAACTCCTCAAAGCGTTAAAATCTTGTTTTGAATCGAAAAACAAACTTTCTTAGTGTTTGTAAAATTTGGTGAAAAGTTATGTAGTAAAAGATACGATACAATTGATCTAAAAACACGTTATTTGAACTCCTCAAAGCGTTAAAATCTTGTTTTGAATCGAAAAACAAACTTTCTTAGTGTTTGTGAAATTTGGTGAAAAGTCATGTACTGAAAGATACGATACAAATGATCTAAAAGCGCGTTATTTGAACTCCTCAAAGCGTTAAAATCTTGTTTTGAATCGAAAAACAAACATTCTCAGTGTCTGTGAAATTTGGTGAAAAGTTATGTACTAAAACATACGATACAAATGATCAAAAAACACGTTATTTGAACTCCTCAAATCGTTAAAATCTTGTTTTGAATCGAAAAACAAACTTTCTTAGCGTTTGTGAAATTTGGTGAAAAGTTATGTAGTAAATGATACGATACAAATGATCTAAAAACACGTTATTTGAACTCCTCAAAGCGTTAAAATCTTGTTTTGAATCGAAAAACAAACTTTCTTAGTGTTTGTGAAATTTGGTGAAAAGTTATGTACTGAAAGATACGATACAAATGATCTTAAAACACGTTATTTGAACTCCTCAAAGCGTTAAAATCTTGTTTTGAATCGAAAAACAAACTTTCTTAGTGTTTGTGAAATTTGGTGAAAAGTTATCTACTGAAAGATACGATACAAATGATCTAAAAAAACGTTATTTGAACTCCTCAAAGCGTTAAAATCTTGTTTTGAATCGAAAAACAAACTTTCTTAGTGTTTGTGAAATTTGGTGAAAAGTTATGTACTAAAAGATACGATACAAATGATCTAAAAGCGCGTTATTTGAACTCCTCAAAGCGTTAAAATCTTGTTTTGAATCGAAAAACAAACTTTCTTAGTGTTTGTGAAATTTGGTGAAAAGTTATGTACAAAAAGAAACGATACAAATGATCTAAAAACACGTTATTTGAACTCCTCAAAGCGTTAAAATCTTGTTTTGAATCGAAAAACAAACTTTCTTTGTGTTTGTAAAATTTGGTGAAAACTTATGTAGTAAAAGATACGATACAAATGATCTAAAAACATGTTATTTGAACTCCTCAAAGCGTTAATATCTTGTTTTGAATCGAAAAACAAACTTTCTTAGTGTTTGTAAAATTTGGTGAAAAGTTATGTAGTAAAAGATACGATACAAATGATCTAAAAACATGTTATTTGAACTCCTCAAAGCGTTAAAATCTTGTGTTGAATCGAAAAACAAACTTTCTTTGTGTTTGTGAAATTTGGCGAAAAGTTATGCACTAAAAGATACGATAAAAATGATCTAAAAACACGTTATTTGAACTCCTCAAAGCGTTAAAATCTTATTTTGAATCGAAAAACAAACTTTCTTTGTGTTTGTGAAATTTGGTGAAAAGTTATGTAGTAAAAGATTCGATACAAATGATCTAAAAACACGTTATTTGAACTCCTCAAAGCGTTAAAATCTTGTTTTGAATCGAAAAACAAACTTTCTTTGTGTTTGTGAAATTTGGTGAAAAGTTATGCACTAAAAGATACGAAACAAATGATCTAAAAACACGTTATTTGAACTCCTCAAAGCATTAAAATCTTGTTTTGAATCGAAAAACAAACTTTCTTAGAGTTTGTGAAATTTGGTGAAAAGTTATGTAGTAAAAGATACGATACCAATGATCTAAAAACATGTTGTTTGAACTCCTCAAAGCGTTAAAATCTTGTTTTGAATCGATAACCAAACTTTCTTAGCGTTTGTGAAATTTGGTGAAAAGTTATGTAGTAAAAGATACGATACAAATGATCTAAAAACACGTTATTTGAACTCCTCAAAGCGTTAAAATCTTGTTTTGAATCGAAAAACAAACTTTCTTTGTGTTTGTAAAATTTGGTGAAAACTTATGTAGTAAAAGATACGATACAAATGATCTAAAAACATGTTATTTTAACTCCTCAAAGCGTTAATATCTTGTTTTGAATCGAAAAACAAACTTTCTTAGTGTTTGTAAAATTTGGTGAAAAGTTATGTAGTAAAAGATACGATACAAATGATCTAAAAACATGTTATTTGAACTCCTCAAAGCGTTAAAATCTTGTGTTGAATCGAAAAACAAACTTTCTTAGTGTTTGTGAAATTTGGTGAAAAGTTATGTACTGAAAGATACGATACAAATGATCTAAAAAAACGTTATTTGAACTCCTCAAAGCGTTAAAATCTTGTTTTGAATCGAAAAACAAACTTTCTTAGTGTTTGTGAAATTTGGTGAAAAGTTATGTACTGAAAGATACGATACAAATGATCTAAAAACACGTTATTTGAACTCCTCAAAGCGTTAAAATCTTGTTTTGAATCGAAAAACAAACTTTCTTAGTGTTTGTGAAATTTGGTGAAAAGTTATCTACTGAAAGATACGATACAAATGATCTAAAAAAACGTTATTTGAACTCCTCAAAGCGTTAAAATCTTGTTTTGAATCGAAAAACAAACTTTCTTAGTGTTTGTGAAATTTGGTGAAAAGTTATGTACTAAAAGATACGATACAAATGATCTAAAAGCGCGTTATTTGAACTCCTCAAAGCGTTAAAATCTTGTTTTGAATCGAAAAACAAACTTTCTTAGTGTTTGTGAAATTTGGTGAAAAGTTATGTACAAAAAGAAACGATACAAATGATCTAAAAACACGTTATTTGAACTCCTCAAAGCGTTAAAATCTTGTTTTGAATCGAAAAACAAACTTTCTTTGTGTTTGTAAAATTTGGTGAAAACTTATGTAGTAAAAGATACGATACAAATGATCTAAAAACATGTTATTTGAACTCCTCAAAGCGTTAATATCTTGTTTTGAATCGAAAAACAAACTTTCTTAGTGTTTGTAAAATTTGGTGAAAAGTTATGTAGTAAAAGATACGATACAAATGATCTAAAAACATGTTATTTGAACTCCTCAAAGCGTTAAAATCTTGTGTTGAATCGAAAAACAAACTTTCTTTGTGTTTGTGAAATTTGGCGAAAAGTTATGCACTAAAAGATACGATACAAATGATCTAAAAACACGTTATTTGAACTCCTCAAAGCGTTAAAATCTTATTTTGAATCGAAAAACAAACTTTCTTTGTGTTTGTGAAATTTGGTGAAAAGTTATGTAGTAAAAGATTCGATACAAATGATCTAAAAACACGTTATTTGAACTCCTCAAAGCGTTAAAATCTTGTTTTGAATCGAAAAACAAACTTTCTTTGTGTTTGTGAAATTTGGTGAAAAGTTATGCACTAAAAGATACGAAACAAATGATCTAAAAACACGTTATTTGAACTCCTCAAAGCATTAAAATCTTGTTTTGAATCGAAAAACAAACTTTCTTAGAGTTTGTGAAATTTGGTGAAAAGTTATGTAGTAAAAGATACGATACCAATGATCTAAAAACATGTTGTTTGAACTCCTCAAAGCGTTAAAATCTTGTTTTGAATCGATAACCAAACTTTCTTAGCGTTTGTGAAATTTGGTGAAAAGTTATGTAGTAAAAGATACGATACAAATGATCTAAAAACACGTTATTTGAACTCCTCAAAGCGTTAAAATCTTGTTTTGAATCGAAAAACAAACTTTCTTTGTGTTTGTAAAATTTGGTGAAAACTTATGTAGTAAAAGATACGATACAAATGATCTAAAAACATGTTATTTTAACTCCTCAAAGCGTTAATATCTTGTTTTGAATCGAAAAACAAACTTTCTTAGTGTTTGTAAAATTTGGTGAAAAGTTATGTAGTAAAAGATACGATACAAATGATCTAAAAACATGTTATTTGAACTCCTCAAAGCGTTAAAATCTTGTGTTGAATCGAAAAACAAACTTTCTTTGTGTTTGTGAAATTTGGCGAAAAGTTATGCACTAAAAGATACGATACAAATGATCTAAAAACACGTTATTTGAACTCCTCAAAGCGTTAAAATCTTATTTTGAATCGAAAAACAAACTTTCTTTGTGTTTGTGAAATTTGGTGAAAAGTTATGTAGTAAAAGATTCGATACAAATGATCTAAAAACACGTTATTTGAACTCCTCAAAGCGTTAAAATCTTGTTTTGAATCGAAAAACAAACTTTCTTTGTGTTTGTGAAATTTGGTGAAAAGTTATGCACTAAAAGATACGAAACAAATGATCTAAAAACACGTTATTTGAACTCCTCAAAGCATTAAAATCTTGTTTTGAATCGAAAAACAAACTTTCTTAGAGTTTGTGAAATTTGGTGAAAAGTTATGTAGTAAAAGATACGATACCAATGATCTAAAAACATGTTGTTTGAACTCCTCAAAGCGTTAAAATCTTGTTTTGAATCGATAACCAAACTTTCTTAGCGTTTGTGAAATTTGGTGAAAAGTTATGTAGTAAAAGATACGATACAAATGATCTAAAAACACGTTATTTGAACTCCTCAAAGCGTTAAAATCTTGTTTTGAATCGAAAAATAAACTTTCTTAGTGTTTGTGAAATTTGGTGAAAAGTTATGTACTAAAAGATACGATACAAATGATCTAAAAACACGTTATTTGAACTCCTCAAAGCGTTAAAATCTTGTTTTGAATCGATAAACAAACTTTCTTAGTGTTTGTGAAATTTGGTGAAAAGTTATGTAGTAAAAGATACGATACAAATGATCTAAAAACACGTTATTTGATCTCCTCAAAGCGTTAAAATCTTGTTTTGAATCGAAAAACAAACTTTCTTAGTGTCTGTGAAATTTGGTGAAAAGTTATGTACAAAAAGAAACGATACAAATGATCTAAAAACACGTTATTTGAACTCCTCAAAGCGTTAAAATCTTGTTTTGAATCGAAAAACAAACTTTCTTAGAGTTTGTGAAATTTGGTGAAAAGTTATGTAGTAAAAGATACGATACCAATGATCTAAAAACACGTTGTTTGAACTCCTCAAAGCGTTAAAATCTTGTTTTGAATCGATAACCAAACTTTCTTATCGTTTGTGAAATATGGTGAAAAGTTATGTAGTAAAAGATACGATACAAATGATCTAAAAACACGTTATTTGAACTCCTCAAAGCGTTAAAATCTTGTTTTGAATCGAAAAACAAACTTTCTTAGTGTCTGTGAAATTTGGTGAAAAGTTATGTACTAAAACATACGATACAAATGATCAAAAAATACGTTATTCGAACTCCTCAAATCGTTAAAATCTTGTTTTGAATCGAAAAACAAACTTTCTTAGCGTTTGTGAAATTTGGTGAAAAGTTATGTAGTAAAAGATAAGATACAAATGATCTAAAAACACGTTATTTGAACTCCTCAAAGCGTTAAAATCTTGTTTTGAATCGAAAAACAAACTTTCTTAGTGTTTGTGAAATTTGGTGAAAAGTTATGTACTGAAAGATACGATACAAATGATCTTAAAACACGTTATTTGAACTCCTCAAAGCGTTAAAATCTTGTTTTGAATCGAAAAACAAACTTTCTTAGTGTTTGTGAAATTTGGTGAAAAGTTATCTACTGAAAGATACGATACAAATGATTTAAAAAAACGTTATTTGAACTCCTCAAAGCGTTAAAATCTTGTTTTGAATCGAAAAACAAACTTTCTTAGTGTTTGTGAAATTTGGTGAAAAGTTATGTACAAAAAGAAACGATACAAATGATCTAAAAACACGTTATTTGAACTCCTCAAAGCGTTAAAATCTTGTTTTGAATCGAAAAACAAACTTTCTTTGTGTTTGTAAAATTTGGTGAAAACTTATGTAGTAAAATATACGATACAAATGATCTAAAAACATGTTATTTGAACTCCTCAAAGCGTTAATATCTTGTTTTGAATCGAAAAACAAACTTTCTTAGTGTTTGTAAAATTTGGTGAAAAGTTATGTAGTAAAAGATACGATACAAATGATCTAAAAACATGTTATTTGAACTCCTCAAAGCGTTAAAATCTTGTGTTGAATCGAAACACAAACATTCTTAGTGTTTGTGAAATTTGGTGAAAAGTTATGCACTAAAAGATACGATACAAATGATCTAAAAACACGTTATTTGAACTCCTCAAAGCGTTAAAATCTTGTTTTGAATCGAAAAACAAACTTTCTTTGTGTTTGTCAAATTTGGTGAAAAGTTATGTAGTAAAAGATTCGAACTCCTCAAAGCGTTAAAATCTTGTTTTGAATCGAAAAACAAACTTTCTTAGTGTTTGTGAAATTTGGTGAAAAGTTATGGACTAAAAGATACGATACAAATGATCTAAAAACACGTTATTTGAACTCCTCAAAGCATTAAAATCTTGTTTTGAATCGAAAAACAAACTTTCTTAGAGTTTGTGAAATTTGGTGAAAAGTTATGTAGTAAAAGATACGATACCAATGATCTAAAAACACGTTGTTTGAACTCCTCAAAGCGTTAAAAACTTGTTTTGAATCGAAAAACAAACTTTCTTAGTGTTTGTGAAATTTGGTGAATAGTTATGTACTAAAAGATACGATACAAATGATCTAAAAACAGGTTATTTGAACTCCTCAAAGCGTTAAAATCTTGTTTTGAATCGAAAAACAAACTTTCTTAGTGTTTGTGAAATTTGGTGAAAAGTTATGTAATAAAAGATACGATACAAATGATCTAAAAACACGTTATTTGAACTCCTCAAAGCGTTAAAATCTTGTTTTGAAATCGAAAAACAAACTTTCTTAGTGTTTGTGAAATTTGGTGAAAAGTTATGTACTAAAAGATACGATACAAATGATCTAAAAACACGTTATTTGAACTCCTCAAAGCGTTAAAATCTTGTTTTGAATCGAAAAACAAACTTTCTTAGTGTTTGTAAAATTTGGTGAAAAGTTATGTAGTAAAAGATACGATACAAATGATCTAAAAACACGTTATTTGAACTCCTCAATGCGTTAAAATCTTGGTTTGAATCGAAAAACAAACTTTCTTAGTGTTTGTGAAATTTGGTGAAAAGTGATGTACTAAAAGATACGATACAAATGATCTAAAAGCGCGTTATTTGAACTCCTCAAAGCGTTAAAATCTTGTTTTGAATCGAAAAACAAACTTTCTCAGTGTTTGTGAAATTTGGTGAAAAGTTATGTAATAAAATATACGATACCAATGATCTAAAAACACGTTATTTGAACTCCTCAAAGCGTTAAAATCTTGTTTTGAATCGAAAAACAAACTTTCTTAGTGTTTGTAAAATTTGGTGAAAAGTTATGTAGTAAAAGATACGATACAATTGATCTAAAAACACGTTATTTGAACTCCTCAAAGCGTTAAAATCTTGTTTTGAATCGAAAAACAAACTTTCTTAGTGTTTGTGAAATTTGGTGAAAAGTCATGTACTGAAAGATACGATACAAATGATCTAAAAGCGCGTTATTTGAACTCCTCAAAGCGTTAAAATCTTGTTTTGAATCGAAAAACAAACATTCTCAGTGTCTGTGAAATTTGGTGAAAAGTTATGTACTAAAACATACGATACAAATGATCAAAAAACACGTTATTTGAACTCCTCAAATCGTTAAAATCTTGTTTTGAATCGAAAAACAAACTTTCTTAGCGTTTGTGAAATTTGGTGAAAAGTTATGTAGTAAATGATACGATACAAATGATCTAAAAACACGTTATTTGAACTCCTCAAAGCGTTAAAATCTTGTTTTGAATCGAAAAACAAACTTTCTTAGTGTTTGTGAAATTTGGTGAAAAGTTATGTACTGAAAGATACGATACAAATGATCTTAAAACACGTTATTTGAACTCCTCAAAGCGTTAAAATCTTGTTTTGAATCGAAAAACAAACTTTCTTAGTGTTTGTGAAATTTGGTGAAAAGTTATCTACTGAAAGATACGATACAAATGATCTAAAAAAACGTTATTTGAACTCCTCAAAGCGTTAAAATCTTGTTTTGAATCGAAAAACAAACTTTCTTAGTGTTTGTGAAATTTGGTGAAAAGTTATGTACTAAAAGATACGATACAAATGATCTAAAAGCGCGTTATTTGAACTCCTCAAAGCGTTAAAATCTTGTTTTGAATCGAAAAACAAACTTTCTTAGTGTTTGTGAAATTTGGTGAAAAGTTATGTACAAAAAGAAACGATACAAATGATCTAAAAACACGTTATTTGAACTCCTCAAAGCGTTAAAATCTTGTTTTGAATCGAAAAACAAACTTTCTTTGTGTTTGTAAAATTTGGTGAAAACTTATGTAGTAAAAGATACGATACGAATGATCTAAAAACATGTTATTTGAACTCCTCAAAGCGTTAATATCTTGTTTTGAATCGAAAAACAAACTTTCTTAGTGTTTGAAAAATTTGGTGAAAAGTTATGTAGTAAAAGATACGATACAAATGATCTAAAAACATGTTATTTGAACTCCTCAAAGCGTTAAAATCTTGTGTTGAATCGAAAAACAAACTTTCTTTGTGTTTGTGAAATTTGGCGAAAAGTTATGCACTAAAAGATACGATACAAATGATCTAAAAACACGTTGTTTGAACTCCTCAAAGCGTTAAAATCTTGTTTTGAATCGAAAAACAAACTTTCTTAGTGTTTGTGAAATTTGGTGAAAAGTTATGTACTAAGAGATACGATACAAATGATCTAAAAACACGTTATTTGAACTCCTCAAAGCGTTAAAATCTTGTTTTGAATCGAAAAACAAACTTTCTTAGTGTTTGTAAAATTTGGTGAAAAGTTATGTAGTAAAAGATACGATACAAATGATCTAAAAACACGTTATTTGAACTCCTCAAAGCGTTAAAATCTTGTTTTGAATCGAAAAACAAACTTTCTTAGTGTTTGTGAAATTTGGTGAAAAGTGATGTACTAAAAGATACGATACAAGTGATCTAAAAGCGCGTTATTTGAACTCCTCAAAGCGTTAAAATCTTGTTTTGAATCGAAAAACAAACTTTCTCAGTGTTTGTGAAATTTGGTGAAAAGTTATGTAATAAAAGATACGATACCAATGATCTAAAAACACGTTATTTGAACTCCTCAAAGCGTTAAAATCTTGTTTTGAATCGAAAAACAAACTTTCTTAGTGTTTGTAAAATTTGGTGAAAAGTTATGTAGTAAAAGATACGATACAATTGATCTAAAAACACGTTATTTGAACTCCTCAAAGCGTTAAAATCTTGTTTTGAATCGAAAAACAAACTTTCTTAGTGTTTGTGAAATTTGGTGAAAAGTCATGTACTGAAAGATACGATACAAATGATCTAAAAGCGCGTTATTTGAACTCCTCAAAGCGTTAAAATCTTGTTTTGAATCGAAAAACAAACATTCTCAGTGTCTGTGAAATTTGGTGAAAAGTTATGTACTAAAACATACGATACAAATGATCAAAAAACACGTTATTTGAACTCCTCAAATCGTTAAAATCTTGTTTTGAATCGAAAAACAAACTTTCTTAGCGTTTGTGAAATTTGGTGAAAAGTTATGTAGTAAATGATACGATACAAATGATCTAAAAACACGTTATTTGAACTCCTCAAAGCGTTAAAATCTTGTTTTGAATCGAAAAACAAACTTTCTTAGTGTTTGTGAAATTTGGTGAAAAGTTATGTACTGAAAGATACGATACAAATGATCTTAAAACACGTTATTTGAACTCCTCAAAGCGTTAAAATCTTGTTTTGAATCGAAAAACAAACTTTCTTAGTGTTTGTGAAATTTGGTGAAAAGTTATCTACTGAAAGATACGATACAAATGATCTAAAAAAACGTTATTTGAACTCCTCAAAGCGTTAAAATCTTGTTTTGAATCGAAAAACAAACTTTCTTAGTGTTTGTGAAATTTGGTGAAAAGTTATGTACTAAAAGATACGATACAAATGATCTAAAAGCGCGTTATTTGAACTCCTCAAAGCGTTAAAATCTTGTTTTGAATCGAAAAACAAACTTTCTTAGTGTTTGTGAAATTTGGTGAAAAGTTATGTACAAAAAGAAACGATACAAATGATCTAAAAACACGTTATTTGAACTCCTCAAAGCGTTAAAATCTTGTTTTGAATCGAAAAACAAACTTTCTTTGTGTTTGTAAAATTTGGTGAAAACTTATGTAGTAAAAGATACGATACAAATGATCTAAAAACATGTTATTTGAACTCCTCAAAGCGTTAATATCTTGTTTTGAATCGAAAAACAAACTTTCTTAGTGTTTGTAAAATTTGGTGAAAAGTTATGTAGTAAAAGATACGATACAAATGATCTAAAAACATGTTATTTGAACTCCTCAAA
Organism: Luzula sylvatica; assembly: GCA_946800325.1. Taxonomy (NCBI): domain Eukaryota; kingdom Viridiplantae; phylum Streptophyta; class Magnoliopsida; order Poales; family Juncaceae; genus Luzula; species Luzula sylvatica. The sequence goes on along the minus strand of OX326961.1, from coordinate 10,148,638 downwards.
GCGTTAAAATCTTGTGTTGAATCGAAAAACAAACTTTCTTTGTGTTTGTGAAATTTGGCGAAAAGTTATGCACTAAAAGATACGATACAAATGATCTAAAAACACGTTATTTGAACTCCTCAAAGCGTTAAAATCTTATTTTGAATCGAAAAACAAACTTTCTTTGTGTTTGTGAAATTTGGTGAAAAGTTATGTAGTAAAAGATTCGATACAAATGATCTAAAAACACGTTATTTGAACTCCTCAAAGCGTTAAAATCTTGTTTTGAATCGAAAAACAAACTTTCTTTGTGTTTGTGAAATTTGGTGAAAAGTTATGCACTAAAAGATACGAAACAAATGATCTAAAAACACGTTATTTGAACTCCTCAAAGCATTAAAATCTTGTTTTGAATCGAAAAACAAACTTTCTTAGAGTTTGTGAAATTTGGTGAAAAGTTATGTAGTAAAAGATACGATACCAATGATCTAAAAACATGTTGTTTGAACTCCTCAAAGCGTTAAAATCTTGTTTTGAATCGATAACCAAACTTTCTTAGCGTTTGTGAAATTTGGTGAAAAGTTATGTAGTAAAAGATACGATACAAATGATCTAAAAACACGTTATTTGAACTCCTCAAAGCGTTAAAATCTTGTTTTGAATCGAAAAATAAACTTTCTTAGTGTTTGTGAAATTTGGTGAAAAGTTATGTACTAAAAGATACGATACAAATGATCTAAAAACACGTTATTTGAACTCCTCAAAGCGTTAAAATCTTGTTTTGAATCGATAAACAAACTTTCTTAGTGTTTGTGAAATTTGGTGAAAAGTTATGTAGTAAAAGATACGATACAAATGATCTAAAAACACGTTATTTGATCTCCTCAAAGCGTTAAAATCTTGTTTTGAATCGAAAAACAAACTTTCTTAGTGTCTGTGAAATTTGGTGAAAAGTTATGTACAAAAAGAAACGATACAAATGATCTAAAAACACGTTATTTGAACTCCTCAAAGCGTTAAAATCTTGTTTTGAATCGAAAAACAAACTTTCTTAGAGTTTGTGAAATTTGGTGAAAAGTTATGTAGTAAAAGATACGATACCAATGATCTAAAAACACGTTGTTTGAACTCCTCAAAGCGTTAAAATCTTGTTTTGAATCGATAACCAAACTTTCTTATCGTTTGTGAAATATGGTGAAAAGTTATGTAGTAAAAGATACGATACAAATGATCTAAAAACACGTTATTTGAACTCCTCAAAGAGTTAAAATCTTGTTTTGAATCGAAAAACAAACTTTCTTAGTGTCTGTGAAATTTGGTGAAAAGTTATGTACTAAAACATACGATACAAATGACCAAAAAACACGTTATTCGAACTCCTCAAATCGTTAAAATCTTGTTTTGAATCGAAAAACAAACTTTCTTAGCGTTTGTGAAATTTGGTGAAAAGTTATGTAGTAAAAGATAAGATACAAATGATCTAAAAACACGTTATTTGAACTCCTCAAAGCGTTAAAATCTTGTTTTGAATCGAAAAACAAACTTTCTTAGTGTTTGTGAAATTTGGTGAAAAGTTATGTACTGAAAGATACGATACAATTGATCTAAAAACACGTTATTTGAACTCCTCAAAGCGTTAAAATCTTGTTTTGAATCGAAAAACAAACTTTCTTTGTGTTTGTCAAATTTGGTGAAAAGTTATGTAGTAAAAGATTCGAACTCCTCAAAGCGTTAAAATCTTGTTTTGAATCGAAAAACAAACTTTCTTAGTGTTTGTGAAATTTGGTGAAAAGTTATGGACTAAAAGATACGATACAAATGATCTAAAAACACGTTATTTGAACTCCTCAAAGCATTAAAATCTTGTTTTGAATCGAAAAACAAACTTTCTTAGAGTTTGTGAAATTTGGTGAAAAGTTATGTAGTAAAAGATACGATACCAATGATCTAAAAACACGTTGTTTGAACTCCTCAAAGCGTTAAAAACTTGTTTTGAATCGAAAAACAAACTTTCTTAGTGTTTGTGAAATTTGGTGAATAGTTATGTACTAAAAGATACGATACAAATGATCTAAAAACAGGTTATTTGAACTCCTCAAAGCGTTAAAATCTTGTTTTGAATCGAAAAACAAACTTTCTTAGTGTTTGTGAAATTTGGTGAATAGTTATGTAATAAAAGATACGATACAAATGATCTAAAAACACGTTATTTGAACTCCTCAAAGCGTTAAAATCTTGTTTTGAAATCGAAAAACAAACTTTCTTAGTGTTTGTGAAATTTGGTGAAAAGTTATGTACTAAAAGATACGATACAAATGATCTAAAAACACGTTATTTGAACTCCTCAAAGCGTTAAAATCTTGTTTTGAATCGAAAAACAAACTTTCTTAGTGTTTGTAAAATTTGGTGAAAAGTTATGTAGTAAAAGATACGATACAAATGATCTAAAAACACGTTATTTGAACTCCTCAAAGCGTTAAAATCTTGTTTTGAATCGAAAAACAAACTTTCTTAGTGTTTGTGAAATTTGGTGAAAAGTGATGTACTAAAAGATACGATACAAATGATCTAAAAGCGCGTTATTTGAACTCCTCAAAGCGTTAAAATCTTGTTTTGAATCGAAAAACAAACTTTCTCAGTGTTTGTGAAATTTGGTGAAAAGTTATGTAATAAAAGATACGATACCAATGATCTAAAAACACGTTATTTGAACTCCTCAAAGCGTTAAAATCTTGTTTTGAATCGAAAAACAAACTTTCTTAGTGTTTGTAAAATTTGTTGAAAAGTTATGTAGTAAAAGATACGATACAATTGATCTAAAAACACGTTATTTGAACTCCTCAAAGCGTTAAAATCTTGTTTTGAATCGAAAAACAAACTTTCTTAGTGTTTGTGAAATTTGGTGAAAAGTCATGTACTGAAAGATACGATACAAATGATCTAAAAGCGCGTTATTTGAACTCCTCAAAGCGTTAAAATCTTGTTTTGAATCGAAAAACAAACATTCTCAGTGTCTGTGAAATTTGGTGAAAAGTTATGTACTAAAACATACGATACAAATGATCAAAAAACACGTTATTTGAACTCCTCAAATCGTTAAAATCTTGTTTTGAATCGAAAAACAAACTTTCTTAGCGTTTGTGAAATTTGGTGAAAAGTTATGTAGTAAATGATACGATACAAATGATCTAAAAACACGTTATTTGAACTCCTCAAAGCGTTAAAATCTTGTTTTGAATCGAAAAACAAACTTTCTTAGTGTTTGTGAAATTTGGTGAAAAGTTATGTACTGAAAGATACGATACAAATGATCTTAAAACACGTTATTTGAACTCCTCAAAGCGTTAAAATCTTGTTTTGAATCGAAAAACAAACTTTCTTAGTGTTTATGAAATTTGGTGAAAAGTTATCTACTGAAAGATACGATACAAATGATCTAAAAAAACGTTATTTGAACTCCTCAAAGCGTTAAAATCTTGTTTTGAATCGAAAAACAAACTTTCTTAGTGTTTGTGAAATTTGGTGAAAAGTTATGTACTAAAAGATACGATACAAATGATCTAAAAGCGCGTTATTTGAACTCCTCAAAGCGTTAAAATCTTGTTTTGAATCGAAAAACAAACTTTCTTAGTGTTTGTGAAATTTGGTGAAAAGTTATGTACAAAAAGAAACGATACAAATGATCTAAAAACACGTTATTTGAACTCCTCAAAGCGTTAAAATCTTGTTTTGAATCGAAAAACAAACTTTCTTTGTGTTTGTAAAATTTGGTGAAAACTTATGTAGTAAAAGATACGATACAAATGATCTAAAAACATGTTATTTGAACTCCTCAAAGCGTTAATATCTTGTTTTGAATCGAAAAACAAACTTTCTTAGTGTTTGTAAAATTTGGTGAAAAGTTATGTAGTAAAAGATACGATACAAATGATCTAAAAACATGTTATTTGAACTCCTCAAAGCGTTAAAATCTTGTGTTGAATCGAAAAACAAACTTTCTTTGTGTTTGTGAAATTTGGCGAAAAGTTATGCACTAAAAGATACGATACAAATGATCTAAAAACACGTTATTTGAACTCCTCAAAGCGTTAAAATCTTATTTTGAATCGAAAAACAAACTTTCTTTGTGTTTGTGAAATTTGGTGAAAAGTTATGTAGTAAAAGATTCGATACAAATGATCTAAAAACACGTTATTTGAACTCCTCAAAGCGTTAAAATCTTGTTTTGAATCGAAAAACAAACTTTCTTTGTGTTTGTGAAATTTGGTGAAAAGTTATGCACTAAAAGATACGAAACAAATGATCTAAAAACACGTTATTTGAACTCCTCAAAGCATTAAAATCTTGTTTTGAATCGAAAAACAAACTTTCTTAGAGTTTGTGAAATTTGGTGAAAAGTTATGTAGTAAAAGATACGATACCAATGATCTAAAAACATGTTGTTTGAACTCCTCAAAGCGTTAAAATCTTGTTTTGAATCGATAACCAAACTTTCTTAGCGTTTGTGAAATTTGGTGAAAAGTTATGTAGTAAAAGATACGATACAAATGATCTAAAAACACGTTATTTGAACTCCTCAAAGCGTTAAAATCTTGTTTTGAATCGAAAAATAAACTTTCTTAGTGTTTGTGAAATTTGGTGAAAAGTTATGTACTAAAAGATACGATACAAATGATCTAAAAACACGTTATTTGAACTCCTCAAAGCGTTAAAATCTTGTTTTGAATCGATAAACAAACTTTCTTAGTGTTTGTGAAATTTGGTGAAAAGTTATGTAGTAAAAGATACGATACAAATGATCTAAAAACACGTTATTTGATCTCCTCAAAGCGTTAAAATATTGTTTTGAATCGAAAAACAAACTTTCTTAGTGTCTGTGAAATTTGGTGAAAAGTTATGTACAAAAAGAAACGATACAAATGATCTAAAAACACGTTATTTGAACTCCTCAAAGCGTTAAAATCTTGTTTTGAATCGAAAAACAAACTTTCTTAGAGTTTGTGAAATTTGGTGAAAAGTTATGTAGTAAAAGATACGATACCAATGATCTAAAAACACGTTGTTTGAACTCCTCAAAGCGTTAAAATCTTGTTTTGAATCGATAACCAAACTTTCTTATCGTTTGTGAAATATGGTGAAAAGTTATGTAGTAAAAGATACGATACAAATGATCTAAAAACACGTTATTTGAACTCCTCAAAGCGTTAAAATCTTGTTTTGAATCGAAAAACAAACTTTCTTAGTGTCTGTGAAATTTGGTGAAAAGTTATGTACTAAAACATACGATACAAATGATCAAAAAACACGTTATTCGAACTCCTCAAATCGTTAAAATCTTGTTTTGAATCGAAAAACAAACTTTCTTAGCGTTTGTGAAATTTGGTGAAAAGTTATGTAGTAAAAGATAAGATACAAATGATCTAAAAACACGTTATTTGAACTCCTCAAAGCGTTAAAATCTTGTTTTGAATCGAAAAACAAATTTTCTTAGTGTTTGTGAAATTTGGTGAAAAGTTATGTACTGAAAGATACGATACAAATGATCTTAAAACACGTTATTTGAACTCCTCAAAGCGTTAAAATCTTGTTTTGAATCGAAAAACAAACTTTCTTAGTGTTTGTGAAATTTGGTGAAAAGTTATCTACTGAAAGATACGATACAAATGATTTAAAAAAACGTTATTTGAACTCCTCAAAGCGTTAAAATCTTGTTTTGAATCGAAAAACAAACTTTCTTAGTGTTTGTGAAATTTGGTGAAAAGTTATGTACAAAAAGAAACGATACAAATGATCTAAAAACACGTTATTTGAACTCCTCAAAGCGTTAAAATCTTGTTTTGAATCGAAAAACAAACTTTCTTTGTGTTTGTAAAATTTGGTGAAAACTTATGTAGTAAAATATACGATACAAATGATCTAAAAACATGTTATTTGAACTCCTCAAAGCGTTAATATCTTGTTTTGAATCGAAAAACAAACTTTCTTAGTGTTTGTAAAATTTGGTGAAAAGTTATGTAGTAAAAGATACGATACAAATGATCTAAAAACATGTTATTTGAACTCCTCAAAGCGTTAAAATCTTGTGTTGAATCGAAACACAAACATTCTTAGTGTTTGTGAAATTTGGTGAAAAGTTATGCACTAAAAGATACGATACAAATGATCTAAAAACACGTTATTTGAACTCCTCAAAGCGTTAAAATCTTGTTTTGAATCGAAAAACAAACTTTCTTTGTGTTTGTCAAATTTGGTGAAAAGTTATGTAGTAAAAGATTCGAACTCCTCAAAGCGTTAAAATCTTGTTTTGAATCGAAAAACAAACTTTCTTAGTGTTTGTGAAATTTGGTGAAAAGTTATGGACTAAAAGATACGATACAAATGATCTAAAAACACGTTATTTGAACTCCTCAAAGCATTAAAATCTTGTTTTGAATCGAAAAACAAACTTTCTTAGAGTTTGTGAAATTTGGTGAAAAGTTATGTAGTAAAAGATACGATACCAATGATCTAAAAACACGTTGTTTGAACTCCTCAAAGCGTTAAAAACTTGTTTTGAATCGAAAAACAAACTTTCTTAGTGTTTGTGAAATTTGGTGAATAGTTATGTACTAAAAGATACGATACAAATGATCTAAAAACAGGTTATTTGAACTCCTCAAAGCGTTAAAATCTTGTTTTGAATCGAAAAACAAACTTTCTTAGTGTTTGTGAAATTTGGTGAAAAGTTATGTAATAAAAGATACGATACAAATGATCTAAAAACACGTTATTTGAACTCCTCAAAGCGTTAAAATCTTGTTTTGAAATCGAAAAACAAACTTTCTTAGTGTTTGTGAAATTTGGTGAAAAGTTATGTACTAAAAGATACGATACAAATGATCTAAAAACACGTTATTTGAACTCCTCAAAGCGTTAAAATCTTGTTTTGAATCGAAAAACAAACTTTCTTAGTGTTTGTAAAATTTGGTGAAAAGTTATGTAGTAAAAGATACGATACAAATGATCTAAAAAAACGTTATTTGAACTCCTCAAAGCGTTAAAATCTTGTTTTGAATCGAAAAACAAACTTTCTTAGTGTTTGTGAAATTTGGTGAAAAGTGATGTACTAAAAGATACGATACAAATGATCTAAAAGCGCGTTATTTGAACTCCTCAAAGCGTTAAAATCTTGTTTTGAATCGAAAAACAAACTTTCTCAGTGTTTGTGAAATTTGGTGAAAAGTTATGTAATAAAAGATACGATACCAATGATCTAAAAACACGTTATTTGAACTCCTCAAAGCGTTAAAATCTTGTTTTGAATCGAAAAACAAACTTTCTTAGTGTTTGTAAAATTTGGTGAAAAGTTATGTAGTAAAAGATACGATACAATTGATCTAAAAACACGTTATTTGAACTCCTCAAAGCGTTAAAATCTTGTTTTGAATCGAAAAACAAACTTTCTTAGTGTTTGTGAAATTTGGTGAAAAGTCATGTACTGAAAGATACGATACAAATGATCTAAAAGCGCGTTATTTGAACTCCTCAAAGCGTTAAAATCTTGTTTTGAATCGAAAAACAAACATTCTCAGTGTCTGTGAAATTTGGTGAAAAGTTATGTACTAAAACATACGATACAAATGATCAAAAAACACGTTATTTGAACTCCTCAAATCGTTAAAATCTTGTTTTGAATCGAAAAACAAACTTTCTTAGCGTTTGTGAAATTTGGTGAAAAGTTATGTAGTAAATGATACGATACAAATGATCTAAAAACACGTTATTTGAACTCCTCAAAGCGTTAAAATCTTGTTTTGAATCGAAAAACAAACTTTCTTAGTGTTTGTGAAATTTGGTGAAAAGTTATGTACTGAAAGATACGATACAAATGATCTTAAAACACGTTATTTGAACTCCTCAAAGCGTTAAAATCTTGTTTTGAATCGAAAAACAAACTTTCTTAGTGTTTGTGAAATTTGGTGAAAAGTTATCTACTGAAAGATACGATACAAATGATCTAAAAAAACGTTATTTGAACTCCTCAAAGCGTTAAAATCTTGTTTTGAATCGAAAAACAAACTTTCTTAGTGTTTGTGAAATTTGGTGAAAAGTTATGTACTAAAAGATACGATACAAATGATCTAAAAGCGCGTTATTTGAACTCCTCAAAGCGTTAAAATCTTGTTTTGAATCGAAAAACAAACTTTCTTAGTGTTTGTGAAATTTGGTGAAAAGTTATGTACAAAAAGAAACGATACAAATGATCTAAAAACACGTTATTTGAACTCCTCAAAGCGTTAAAATCTTGTTTTGAATCGAAAAACAAACTTTCTTTGTGTTTGTAAAATTTGGTGAAAACTTATGTAGTAAAAGATACGATACAAATGATCTAAAAACATGTTATTTGAACTCCTCAAAGCGTTAATATCTTGTTTTGAATCGAAAAACAAACTTTCTTAGTGTTTGTAAAATTTGGTGAAAAGTTATGTAGTAAAAGATACGATACAAATGATCTAAAAACACGTTATTTGAACTCCTCAAAGCGTTAAAATCTTGTGTTGAATCGAAAAACAAACTTTCTTTGTGTTTGTGAAATTTGGCGAAAAGTTATGCACTAAAAGATACGATACAAATGATCTAAAAACACGTTGTTTGAACTCCTCAAAGCGTTAAAATCTTGTTTTGAATCGAAAAACAAACTTTCTTAGTGTTTGTGAAATTTGGTGAAAAGTTATGTACTAAGAGATACGATACAAATGATCTAAAAACACGTTATTTGAACTCCTCAAAGCGTTAAAATCTTGTTTTGAATCGAAAAACAAACTTTCTTAGTGTTTGTAAAATTTGGTGAAACGTTATGTAGTAAAAGATACGATACAAATGATCTAAAAACACGTTATTTGAACTCCTCAAAGCGTTAAAATCTTGTTTTGAATCGAAAAACAAACTTTCTTAGTGTTTGTGAAATTTGGTGAAAAGTGATGTACTAAAAGATACGATACAAGTGATCTAAAAGCGCGTTATTTGAACTCCTCAAAGCGTTAAAATCTTGTTTTGAATCGAAAAACAAACTTTCTCAGTGTTTGTGAAATTTGGTGAAAAGTTATGTAATAAAAGATACGATACCAATGATCTAAAAACACGTTATTTGAACTCCTCAAAGCGTTAAAATCTTGTTTTGAATCGAAAAACAAACTTTCTTAGTGTTTGTAAAATTTGGTGAAAAGTTATGTAGTAAAAGATACGATACAATTGATCTAAAAACACGTTATTTGAACTCCTCAAAGCGTTAAAATCTTGTTTTGAATCGAAAAACAAACTTTCTTAGTGTTTGTGAAATTTGGTGAAAAGTCATGTACTGAAAGATACGATACAAATGATCTAAAAGCGCGTTATTTGAACTCCTCAAAGCGTTAAAATCTTGTTTTGAATCGAAAAACAAACATTCTCAGTGTCTGTGAAATTTGGTGAAAAGTTATGTACTAAAACATACGATACAAATGATCAAAAAACACGTTATTTGAACTCCTCAAATCGTTAAAATCTTGTTTTGAATCGAAAAACAAACTTTCTTAGCGTTTGTGAAATTTGGTGAAAAGTTATGTAGTAAATGATACGATACAAATGATCTAAAAACACGTTATTTGAACTCCTCAAAGCGTTAAAATCTTGTTTTGAATCGAAAAACAAACTTTCTTAGTGTTTGTGAAATTTGGTGAAAAGTTATGTACTGAAAGATACGATACAAATGATCTTAAAACACGTTATTTGAACTCCTCAAAGCGTTAAAATCTTGTTTTGAATCGAAAAACAAACTTTCTTAGTGTTTGTGAAATTTGGTGAAAAGTTATCTACTGAAAGATACGATACAAATGATCTAAAAAAACGTTATTTGAACTCCTCAAAGCGTTAAAATCTTGTTTTGAATCGAAAAACAAACTTTCTTAGTGTTTGTGAAATTTGGTGAAAAGTTATGTACTAAAAGATACGATACAAATGATCTAAAAGCGCGTTATTTGAACTCCTCAAAGCGTTAAAATCTTGTTTTGAATCGAAAAACAAACTTTCTTAGTGTTTGTGAAATTTGGTGAAAAGTTATGTACAAAAAGAAACGATACAAATGATCTAAAAACACGTTATTTGAACTCCTCAAAGCGTTAAAATCTTGTTTTGAATCGAAAAACAAACTTTCTTTGTGTTTGTAAAATTTGGTGAAAACTTATGTAGTAAAAGATACGATACAAATGATCTAAAAACATGTTATTTGAACTCCTCAAAGCGTTAATATCTTGTTTTGAATCGAAAAACAAACTTTCTTAGTGTTTGTAAAATTTGGTGAAAAGTTATGTAGTAAAAGATACGATACAAATGATCTAAAAACATGTTATTTGAACTCCTCAAAGCGTTAAAATCTTGTGTTGAATCGAAAAACAAACTTTCTTTGTGTTTGTGAAATTTGGCGAAAAGTTATGCACTAAAAGATACGATACAAATGATCTAAAAACACGTTATTTGAACTCCTCAAAGCGTTAAAATCTTATTTTGAATCGAAAAACAAACTTTCTTTGTGTTTGTGAAATTTGGTGAAAAGTTATGTAGTAAAAGATTCGATACAAATGATCTAAAAACACGTTATTTGAACTCCTCAAAGCGTTAAAATCTTGTTTTGAATCGAAAAACAAACTTTCTTTGTGTTTGTGAAATTTGGTGAAAAGTTATGCACTAAAAGATACGAAACAAATGATCTAAAAACACGTTATTTGAACTCCTCAAAGCATTAAAATCTTGTTTTGAATCGAAAAACAAACTTTCTTAGAGTTTGTGAAATTTGGTGAAAAGTTATGTAGTAAAAGATACGATACCAATGATCTAAAAACATGTTGTTTGAACTCCTCAAAGCGTTAAAATCTTGTTTTGAATCGATAACCAAACTTTCTTAGCGTTTGTGAAATTTGGTGAAAAGTTATGTAGTAAAAGATACGATACAAATGATCTAAAAACACGTTATTTGAACTCCTCAAAGCGTTAAAATCTTGTTTTGAATCGAAAAATAAACTTTCTTAGTGTTTGTGAAATTTGGTGAAAAGTTATGTACTAAAAGATACGATACAAATGATCTAAAAACACGTTATTTGAACTCCTCAAAGCGTTAAAATCTTGTTTTGAATCGATAAACAAACTTTCTTAGTGTTTGTGAAATTTGGTGAAAAGTTATGTAGTAAAAGATACGATACAAATGATCTAAAAACACGTTATTTGATCTCCTCAAAGCGTTAAAATCTTGTTTTGAATCGAAAAACAAACTTTCTTAGTGTCTGTGAAATTTGGTGAAAAGTTATGTACAAAAAGAAACGATACAAATGATCTAAAAACACGTTATTTGAACTCCTCAAAGCGTTAAAATCTTGTTTTGAATCGAAAAACAAACTTTCTTAGAGTTTGTGAAATTTGGTGAAAAGTTATGTAGTAAAAGATACGATACCAATGATCTAAAAACACGTTGTTTGAACTCCTCAAAGCGTTAAAATCTTGTTTTGAATCGATAACCAAACTTTCTTATCGTTTGTGAAATATGGTGAAAAGTTATGTAGTAAAAGATACGATACAAATGATCTAAAAACACGTTATTTGAACTCCTCAAAGAGTTAAAATCTTGTTTTGAATCGAAAAACAAACTTTCTTAGTGTCTGTGAAATTTGGTGAAAAGTTATGTACTAAAACATACGATACAAATGACCAAAAAACACGTTATTCGAACTCCTCAAATCGTTAAAATCTTGTTTTGAATCGAAAAACAAACTTTCTTAGCGTTTGTGAAATTTGGTGAAAAGTTATGTAGTAAAAGATAAGATACAAATGATCTAAAAACACGTTATTTGAACTCCTCAAAGCGTTAAAATCTTGTTTTGAATCGAAAAACAAACTTTCTTAGTGTTTGTGAAATTTGGTGAAAAGTTATGTACTGAAAGATACGATACAATTGATCTAAAAACACGTTATTTGAACTCCTCAAAGCGTTAAAATCTTGTTTTGAATCGAAAAACAAACTTTCTTTGTGTTTGTCAAATTTGGTGAAAAGTTATGTAGTAAAAGATTCGAACTCCTCAAAGCGTTAAAATCTTGTTTTGAATCGAAAAACAAACTTTCTTAGTGTTTGTGAAATTTGGTGAAAAGTTATGGACTAAAAGATACGATACAAATGATCTAAAAACACGTTATTTGAACTCCTCAAAGCATTAAAATCTTGTTTTGAATCGAAAAACAAACTTTCTTAGAGTTTGTGAAATTTGGTGAAAAGTTATGTAGTAAAAGATACGATACCAATGATCTAAAAACACGTTGTTTGAACTCCTCAAAGCGTTAAAAACTTGTTTTGAATCGAAAAACAAACTTTCTTAGTGTTTGTGAAATTTGGTGAATAGTTATGTACTAAAAGATACGATACAAATGATCTAAAAACAGGTTATTTGAACTCCTCAAAGCGTTAAAATCTTGTTTTGAATCGAAAAACAAACTTTCTTAGTGTTTGTGAAATTTGGTGAATAGTTATGTAATAAAAGATACGATACAAATGATCTAAAAACACGTTATTTGAACTCCTCAAAGCGTTAAAATCTTGTTTTGAAATCGAAAAACAAACTTTCTTAGTGTTTGTGAAATTTGGTGAAAAGTTATGTACTAAAAGATACGATACAAATGATCTAAAAACACGTTATTTGAACTCCTCAAAGCGTTAAAATCTTGTTTTGAATCGAAAAACAAACTTTCTTAGTGTTTGTAAAATTTGGTGAAAAGTTATGTAGTAAAAGATACGATACAAATGATCTAAAAACACGTTATTTGAACTCCTCAAAGCGTTAAAATCTTGTTTTGAATCGAAAAACAAACTTTCTTAGTGTTTGTGAAATTTGGTGAAAAGTGATGTACTAAAAGATACGATACAAATGATCTAAAAGCGCGTTATTTGAACTCCTCAAAGCGTTAAAATCTTGTTTTGAATCGAAAAACAAACTTTCTCAGTGTTTGTGAAATTTGGTGAAAAGTTATGTAATAAAAGATACGATACCAATGATCTAAAAACACGTTATTTGAACTCCTCAAAGCGTTAAAATCTTGTTTTGAATCGAAAAACAAACTTTCTTAGTGTTTGTAAAATTTGGTGAAAAGTTATGTAGTAAAAGATACGATACAATTGATCTAAAAACACGTTATTTGAACTCCTCAAAGCGTTAAAATCTTGTTTTGAATCGAAAAACAAACTTTCTTAGTGTTTGTGAAATTTGGTGAAAAGTCATGTACTGAAAGATACGATACAAATGATCTAAAAGCGCGTTATTTGAACTCCTCAAAGCGTTAAAATCTTGTTTTGAATCGAAAAACAAACATTCTCAGTGTCTGTGAAATTTGGTGAAAAGTTATGTACTAAAACATACGATACAAATGATCAAAAAACACGTTATTTGAACTCCTCAAATCGTTAAAATCTTGTTTTGAATCGAAAAACAAACTTTCTTAGCGTTTGTGAAATTTGGTGAAAAGTTATGTAGTAAATGATACGATACAAATGATCTAAAAACACGTTATTTGAACTCCTCAAAGCGTTAAAATCTTGTTTTGAATCGAAAAACAAACTTTCTTAGTGTTTGTGAAATTTGGTGAAAAGTTATGTACTGAAAGATACGATACAAATGATCTTAAAACACGTTATTTGAACTCCTCAAAGCGTTAAAATCTTGTTTTGAATCGAAAAACAAACTTTCTTAGTGTTTATGAAATTTGGTGAAAAGTTATCTACTGAAAGATACGATACAAATGATCTAAAAAAACGTTATTTGAACTCCTCAAAGCGTTAAAATCTTGTTTTGAATCGAAAAACAAACTTTCTTAGTGTTTGTGAAATTTGGTGAAGAGTTATGTACTAAAAGATACGATACAAATGATCTAAAAGCGCGTTATTTGAACTCCTCAAAGCGTTAAAATCTTGTTTTGAATCGAAAAACAAACTTTCTTAGTGTTTGTGAAATTTGGTGAAAAGTTATGTACAAAAAGAAACGATACAAATGATCTAAAAACACGTTATTTGAACTCCTCAAAGCGTTAAAATCTTGTTTTGAATCGAAAAACAAACTTTCTTTGTGTTTGTAAAATTTGGTGAAAACTTATGTAGTAAAAGATACGATACAAATGATCTAAAAACATGTTATTTGAACTCCTCAAAGCGTTAATATCTTGTTTTGAATCGAAAAACAAACTTTCTTAGTGTTTGTAAAATTTGGTGAAAAGTTATGTAGTAAAAGATACGATACAAATGATCTAAAAACATGTTATTTGAACTCCTCAAAGCGTTAAAATCTTGTGTTGAATCGAAAAACAAACTTTCTTTGTGTTTGTGAAATTTGGCGAAAAGTTATGCACTAAAAGATACGATACAAATGATCTAAAAACACGTTATTTGAACTCCTCAAAGCGTTAAAATCTTATTTTGAATCGAAAAACAAACTTTCTTTGTGTTTGTGAAATTTGGTGAAAAGTTATGTAGTAAAAGATTCGATACAAATGATCTAAAAACACGTTATTTGAACTCCTCAAAGCGTTAAAATCTTGTTTTGAATCGAAAAACAAACTTTCTTTGTGTTTGTGAAATTTGGTGAAAAGTTATGCACTAAAAGATACGAAACAAATGATCTAAAAACACGTTATTTGAACTCCTCAAAGCATTAAAATCTTGTTTTGAATCGAAAAACAAACTTTCTTAGAGTTTGTGAAATTTGGTGAAAAGTTATGTAGTAAAAGATACGATACCAATGATCTAAAAACATGTTGTTTGAACTCCTCAAAGCGTTAAAATCTTGTTTTGAATCGATAACCAAACTTTCTTAGCGTTTGTGAAATTTGGTGAAAAGTTATGTAGTAAAAGATACGATACAAATGATCTAAAAACACGTTATTTGAACTCCTCAAAGCGTTAAAATCTTGTTTTGAATCGAAAAATAAACTTTCTTAGTGTTTGTGAAATTTGGTGAAAAGTTATGTACTAAAAGATACGATACAAATGATCTAAAAACACGTTATTTGAACTCCTCAAAGCGTTAAAATCTTGTTTTGAATCGATAAACAAACTTTCTTAGTGTTTGTGAAATTTGGTGAAAAGTTATGTAGTAAAAGATACGATACAAATGATCTAAAAACACGTTATTTGATCTCCTCAAAGCGTTAAAATATTGTTTTGAATCGAAAAACAAACTTTCTTAGTGTCTGTGAAATTTGGTGAAAAGTTATGTACAAAAAGAAACGATACAAATGATCTAAAAACACGTTATTTGAACTCCTCAAAGCGTTAAAATCTTGTTTTGAATCGAAAAACAAACTTTCTTAGAGTTTGTGAAATTTGGTGAAAAGTTATGTAGTAAAAGATACGATACCAATGATCTAAAAACACGTTGTTTGAACTCCTCAAAGCGTTAAAATCTTGTTTTGAATCGATAACCAAACTTTCTTATCGTTTGTGAAATATGGTGAAAAGTTATGTAGTAAAAGATACGATACAAATGATCTAAAAACACGTTATTTGAACTCCTCAAAGCGTTAAAATCTTGTTTTGAATCGAAAAACAAACTTTCTTAGTGTCTGTGAAATTTGGTGAAAAGTTATGTACTAAAACATACGATACAAATGATCAAAAAACACGTTATTCGAACTCCTCAAATGTTTAAAATCTTGTTTTGAATCGAAAAACAAACTTTCTTAGCGTTTGTGAAATTTGGTGAAAAGTTATGTAGTAAAAGATAAGATACAAATGATCTAAAAACACGTTATTTGAACTCCTCAAAGCGTTAAAATCTTGTTTTGAATCGAAAAACAAATTTTCTTAGTGTTTGTGAAATTTGGTGAAAAGTTATGTACTGAAAGATACGATACAAATGATCTTAAAACACGTTATTTGAACTCCTCAAAGCGTTAAAATCTTGTTTTGAATCGAAAAACAAACTTTCTTAGTGTTTGTGAAATTTGGTGAAAAGTTATCTACTGAAAGATACGATACAAATGATTTAAAAAAACGTTATTTGAACTCCTCAAAGCGTTAAAATCTTGTTTTGAATCGAAAAACAAACTTTCTTAGTGTTTGTGAAATTTGGTGAAAAGTTATGTACAAAAAGAAACGATACAAATGATCTAAAAACACGTTATTTGAACTCCTCAAAGCGTTAAAATCTTGTTTTGAATCGAAAAACAAACTTTCTTTGTGTTTGTAAAATTTGGTGAAAACTTATGTAGTAAAATATACGATACAAATGATCTAAAAACATGTTATTTGAACTCCTCAAAGCGTTAATATCTTGTTTTGAATCGAAAAACAAACTTTCTTAGTGTTTGTAAAATTTGGTGAAAAGTTATGTAGTAAAAGATACGATACAAATGATCTAAAAACATGTTATTTGAACTCCTCAAAGCGTTAAAATCTTGTGTTGAATCGAAACACAAACATTCTTAGTGTTTGTGAAATTTGGTGAAAAGTTATGCACTAAAAGATACGATACAAATGATCTAAAAACACGTTATTTGAACTCCTCAAAGCGTTAAAATCTTGTTTTGAATCGAAAAACAAACTTTCTTTGTGTTTGTCAAATTTGGTGAAAAGTTATGTAGTAAAAGATTCGAACTCCTCAAAGCGTTAAAATCTTGTTTTGAATCGAAAAACAAACTTTCTTAGTGTTTGTGAAATTTGGTGAAAAGTTATGGACTAAAAGATACGATACAAATGATCTAAAAACACGTTATTTGAACTCCTCAAAGCATTAAAATCTTGTTTTGAATCGAAAAACAAACTTTCTTAGAGTTTGTGAAATTTGGTGAAAAGTTATGTAGTAAAAGATACGATACCAATGATCTAAAAACACGTTGTTTGAACTCCTCAAAGCGTTAAAAACTTGTTTTGAATCGAAAAACAAACTTTCTTAGTGTTTGTGAAATTTGGTGAATAGTTATGTACTAAAAGATACGATACAAATGATCTAAAAACAGGTTATTTGAACTCCTCAAAGCGTTAAAATCTTGTTTTGAATCGAAAAACAAACTTTCTTAGTGTTTGTGAAATTTGGTGAAAAGTTATGTAATAAAAGATACGATACAAATGATCTAAAAACACGTTATTTGAACTCCTCAAAGCGTTAAAATCTTGTTTTGAAATCGAAAAACAAACTTTCTTAGTGTTTGTGAAATTTGGTGAAAAGTTATGTACTAAAAGATACGATACAAATGATCTAAAAACACGTTATTTGAACTCCTCAAAGCGTTAAAATCTTGTTTTGAATCGAAAAACAAACTTTCTTAGTGTTAGTAAAATTTGGTGAAAAGTTATGTAGTAAAAGATACGATACAAATGATCTAAAAAAACGTTATTTGAACTCCTCAAAGCGTTAAAATCTTGTTTTGAATCGAAAAACAAACTTTCTTAGTGTTTGTGAAATTTGGTGAAAAGTGATGTACTAAAAGATACGATACAAATGATCTAAAAGCGCGTTATTTGAACTCCTCAAAGCGTTAAAATCTTGTTTTGAATCGAAAAACAAACTTTCTCAGTGTTTGTGAAATTTGGTGAAAAGTTATGTAATAAAAGATACGATACCAATGATCTAAAAACACGTTATTTGAACTCCTCAAAGCGTTAAAATCTTGTTTTGAATCGAAAAACAAACTTTCTTAGTGTTTGTAAAATTTGGTGAAAAGTTATGTAGTAAAAGATACGATACAATTGATCTAAAAACACGTTATTTGAACTCCTCAAAGCGTTAAAATCTTGTTTTGAATCGAAAAACAAACTTTCTTAGTGTTTGTGAAATTTGGTGAAAAGTCATGTACTGAAAGATACGATACAAATGATCTAAAAGCGCGTTATTTGAACTCCTCAAAGCGTTAAAATCTTGTTTTGAATCGAAAAACAAACATTCTCAGTGTCTGTGAAATTTGGTGAAAAGTTATGTACTAAAACATACGATACAAATGATCAAAAAACACGTTATTTGAACTCCTCAAATCGTTAAAATCTTGTTTTGAATCGAAAAACAAACTTTCTTAGCGTTTGTGAAATTTGGTGAAAAGTTATGTAGTAAATGATACGATACAAATGATCTAAAAACACGTTATTTGAACTCCTCAAAGCGTTAAAATCTTGTTTTGAATCGAAAAACAAACTTTCTTAGTGTTTGTGAAATTTGGTGAAAAGTTATGTACTGAAAGATACGATACAAATGATCTTAAAACACGTTATTTGAACTCCTCAAAGCGTTAAAATCTTGTTTTGAATCGAAAAACAAACTTTCTTAGTGTTTGTGAAATTTGGTGAAAAGTTATCTACTGAAAGATACGATACAAATGATCTAAAAAAACGTTATTTGAACTCCTCAAAGCGTTAAAATCTTGTTTTGAATCGAAAAACAAACTTTCTTAGTGTTTGTGAAATTTGGTGAAAAGTTATGTACTAAAAGATACGATACAAATGATCTAAAAGCGCGTTATTTGAACTCCTCAAAGCGTTAAAATCTTGTTTTGAATCGAAAAACAAACTTTCTTAGTGTTTGTGAAATTTGGTGAAAAGTTATGTACAAAAAGAAACGATACAAATGATCTAAAAACACGTTATTTGAACTCCTCAAAGCGTTAAAATCTTGTTTTGAATCGAAAAACAAACTTTCTTTGTGTTTGTAAAATTTGGTGAAAACTTATGTAGTAAAAGATACGATACAAATGATCTAAAAACATGTTATTTGAACTCCTCAAAGCGTTAATATCTTGTTTTGAATCGAAAAACAAACTTTCTTAGTGTTTGTAAAATTTGGTGAAAAGTTATGTAGTAAAAGATACGATACAAATGATCTAAAAACACGTTATTTGAACTCCTCAAAGCGTTAAAATCTTGTGTTGAATCGAAAAACAAACTTTCTTTGTGTTTGTGAAATTTGGCGAAAAGTTATGCACTAAAAGATACGATACAAATGATCTAAAAACACGTTGTTTGAACTCCTCAAAGCGTTAAAATCTTGTTTTGAATCGAAAAACAAACTTTCTTAGTGTTTGTGAAATTTGGTGAAAAGTTATGTACTAAAAGATACGATACAAATGATCTAAAAACACGTTATTTGAACTCCTCAAAGCGTTAAAATCTTGTTTTGAATCGAAAAACAAACTTTCTTAGTGTTTGTAAAATTTGGTGAAAAGTTATGTAGTAAAAGATACGATACAAATGATCTAAAAACACGTTATTTGAACTCCTCAAAGCGTTAAAATCTTGTTTTGAATCGAAAAACAAACTTTCTTAGTGTTTGTGAAATTTGGTGAAAAGTGATGTACTAAAAGATACGATACAAATGATCTAAAAGCGCGTTATTTGAACTCCTCAAAGCGTTAAAATCTTGTTTTGAATCGAAAAACAAACTTTCTCAGTGTTTGTGAAATTTGGTGAAAAGTTATGTAATAAAAGATACGATACCAATGATCTAAAAACACGTTATTTGAACTCCTCAAAGCGTTAAAATCTTGTTTTGAATCGAAAAACAAACTTTCTTAGTGTTTGTAAAATTTGGTGAAAAGTTATGTAGTAAAAGATACGATACAATTGATCTAAAAACACGTTATTTGAACTCCTCAAAGCGTTAAAATCTTGTTTTGAATCGAAAAACAAACTTTCTTAGTGTTTGTGAAATTTGGTGAAAAGTCATGTACTGAAAGATACGATACAAATGATCTAAAAGCGCGTTATTTGAACTCCTCAAAGCGTTAAAATCTTGTTTTGAATCGAAAAACAAACATTCTCAGTGTCTGTGAAATTTGGTGAAAAGTTATGTACTAAAACATACGATACAAATGATCAAAAAACACGTTATTTGAACTCCTCAAATCGTTAAAATCTTGTTTTGAATCGAAAAACAAACTTTCTTAGCGTTTGTGAAATTTGGTGAAAAGTTATGTAGTAAATGATACGATACAAATGATCTAAAAACACGTTATTTGAACTCCTCAAAGCGTTAAAATCTTGTTTTGAATCGAAAAACAAACTTTCTTAGTGTTTGTGAAATTTGGTGAAAAGTTATGTACTGAAAGATACGATACAAATGATCTTAAAACACGTTATTTGAACTCCTCAAAGCGTTAAAATCTTGTTTTGAATCGAAAAACAAACTTTCTTAGTGTTTGTGAAATTTGGTGAAAAGTTATCTACTGAAAGATACGATACAAATGATCTAAAAAAACGTTATTTGAACTCCTCAAAGCGTTAAAATCTTGTTTTGAATCGAAAAACAAACTTTCTTAGTGTTTGTGAAATTTGGTGAAAAGTTATGTACTAAAAGATACGATACAAATGATCTAAAAGCGCGTTATTTGAACTCCTCAAAGCGTTAAAATCTTGTTTTGAATCGAAAAACAAACTTTCTTAGTGTTTGTGAAATTTGGTGAAAAGTTATGTACAAAAAGAAACGATACAAATGATCTAAAAACACGTTATTTGAACTCCTCAAAGCGTTAAAATCTTGTTTTGAATCAAAAAACAAACTTTCTTTGTGTTTGTAAAATTTGGTGAAAACTTATGTAGTAAAAGATACGATACAAATGATCTAAAAACATGTTATTTGAACTCCTCAAAGCGTTAATATCTTGTTTTGAATCGAAAAACAAACTTTCTTAGTGTTTGTAAAATTTGGTGAAAAGTTATGTAGTAAAAGATACGATACAAATGATCTAAAAACATGTTATTTGAACTCCTCAAAGCGTTAAAATCTTGTGTTGAATCGAAAAACAAACTTTCTTTGTGTTTGTGAAATTTGGCGAAAAGTTATGCACTAAAAGATACGATACAAATGATCTAAAAACACGTTGTTTGAACTCCTCAAAGCGTTAAAATCTTGTTTTGAATCGAAAAACAAACTTTCTTAGTGTTTGTGAAATTTGGTGAAAAGTTATGTACTAAAAGATACGATACAAATGATCTAAAAACACGTTATTTGAACTCCTCAAAGCGTTAAAATCTTGTTTTGAATCGAAAAACAAACTTTCTTAGTGTTTGTAAAATTTGGTGAAAAGTTATGTAGTAAAAGATACGATACAAATGATCTAAAAACACGTTATTTGAACTCCTCAAAGCGTTAAAATCTTGTTTTGAATCGAAAAACAAACTTTCTTAGTGTTTGTGAAATTTGGTGAAAAGTGATGTACTAAAAGATACGATACAAATGATCTAAAAGCGCGTTATTTGAACTCCTCAAAGCGTTAAAATCTTGTTTTGAATCGAAAAACAAACTTTCTCAGTGTTTGTGAAATTTGGTGAAAAGTTATGTAATAAAAGATACGATACCAATGATCTAAAAACACGTTATTTGAACTCCTCAAAGCGTTAAAATCTTGTTTTGAATCGAAAAACAAACTTTCTTAGTGTTTGTAAAATTTGGTGAAAAGTTATGTAGTAAAAGATACGATACAATTGATCTAAAAACACGTTATTTGAACTCCTCAAAGCGTTAAAATCTTGTTTTGAATCGAAAAACAAACTTTCTTAGTGTTTGTGAAATTTGGTGAAAAGTCATGTACTGAAAGATACGATACAAATGATCTAAAAGCGCGTTATTTGAACTCCTCAAAGCGTTAAAATCTTGTTTTGAATCGAAAAACAAACATTCTCAGTGTCTGTGAAATTTGGTGAAAAGTTATGTACTAAAACATACGATACAAATGATCAAAAAACACGTTATTTGAACTCCTCAAATCGTTAAAATCTTGTTTTGAATCGAAAAACAAACTTTCTTAGCGTTTGTGAAATTTGGTGAAAAGTTATGTAGTAAATGATACGATACAAATGATCTAAAAACACGTTATTTGAACTCCTCAAAGCGTTAAAATCTTGTTTTGAATCGAAAAACAAACTTTCTTAGTGTTTGTGAAATTTGGTGAAAAGTTATGTACTGAAAGATACGATACAAATGATCTTAAAACACGTTATTTGAACTCCTCAAAGCGTTAAAATCTTGTTTTGAATCGAAAAACAAACTTTCTTAGTGTTTGTGAAATTTGGTGAAAAGTTATCTACTGAAAGATACGATACAAATGATCTAAAAAAACGTTATTTGAACTCCTCAAAGCGTTAAAATCTTGTTTTGAATCGAAAAACAAACTTTCTTAGTGTTTGTGAAATTTGGTGAAAAGTTATGTACTAAAAGATACGATACAAATGATCTAAAAGCGCGTTATTTGAACTCCTCAAAGCGTTAAAATCTTGTTTTGAATCGAAAAACAAACTTTCTTAGTGTTTGTGAAATTTGGTGAAAAGTTATGTACAAAAAGAAACGATACAAATGATCTAAAAACACGTTATTTGAACTCCTCAAAGCGTTAAAATCTTGTTTTGAATCGAAAAACAAACTTTCTTTGTGTATGTAAAATTTGGTGAAAACTTATGTAGTAAAAGATACGATACAAATGATCTAAAAACATGTTATTTGAACTCCTCAAAGCGTTAATATCTTGTTTTGAATCGAAAAACAAACTTTCTTAGTGTTTGTAAAATTTGGTGAAAAGTTATGTAGTAAAAGATACGATACAAATGATCTAAAAACATGTTATTTGAACTCCTCAAAGCGTTAAAATCTTGTGTTGAATCGAAAAACAAACTTTCTTTGTGTTTGTGAAATTTGGCGAAAAGTTATGCACTAAAAGATACGATACAAATGATCTAAAAACACGTTGTTTGAACTCCTCAAAGCGTTAAAATCTTGTTTTGAATCGAAAAACAAACTTTCTTAGTGTTTGTGAAATTTGGTGAAAAGTTATGTACTAAAAGATACGATACAAATGATCTAAAAACACGTTATTTGAACTCCTCAAAGCGTTAAAATCTTGTTTTGAATCGAAAAACAAACTTTCTTAGTGTTTGTAAAATTTGGTGAAAAGTTATGTAGTAAAAGATACGATACAAATGATCTAAAAACACGTTATTTGAACTCCTCAAAGCGTTAAAATCTTGTTTTGAATCGAAAAACAAACTTTCTTAGTGTTTGTGAAATTTGGTGAAAAGTGATGTACTAAAAGATACGATACAAATGATCTAAAAGCGCGTTATTTGAACTCCTCAAAGCGTTAAAATCTTGTTTTGAATCGAAAAACAAACTTTCTCAGTGTTTGTGAAATTTGGTGAAAAGTTATGTAATAAAAGATACGATACCAATGATCTAAAAACACGTTATTTGAACTCCTCAAAGCGTTAAAATCTTGTTTTGAATCGAAAAACAAACTTTCTTAGTGTTTGTAAAATTTGGTGAAAAGTTATGTAGTAAAAGATACGATACAATTGATCTAAAAACACGTTATTTGAACTCCTCAAAGCGTTAAAATCTTGTTTTGAATCGAAAAACAAACTTTCTTAGTGTTTGTGAAATTTGGTGAAAAGTCATGTACTGAAAGATACGATACAAATGATCTAAAAGCGCGTTATTTGAACTCCTCAAAGCGTTAAAATCTTGTTTTGAATCGAAAAACAAACATTCTCAGTGTCTGTGAAATTTGGTGAAAAGTTATGTACTAAAACATACGATACAAATGATCAAAAAACACGTTATTTGAACTCCTCAAATCGTTAAAATCTTGTTTTGAATCGAAAAACAAACTTTCTTAGCGTTTGTGAAATTTGGTGAAAAGTTATGTAGTAAATGATACGATACAAATGATCTAAAAACACGTTATTTGAACTCCTCAAAGCGTTAAAATCTTGTTTTGAATCGAAAAACAAAGTTTCTTAGTGTTTGTGAAATTTGGTGAAAAGTTATGTACTGAAAGATACGATACAAATGATCTTAAAACACGTTATTTGAACTCCTCAAAGCGTTAAAATCTTGTTTTGAATCGAAAAACAAACTTTCTTAGTGTTTGTGAAATTTGGTGAAAAGTTATCTACTGAAAGATACGATACAAATGATCTAAAAAAACGTTATTTGAACTCCTCAAAGCGTTAAAATCTTGTTTTGAATCGAAAAACAAACTTTCTTAGTGTTTGTGAAATTTGGTGAAAAGTTATGTACTAAAAGATACGATACAAATGATCTAAAAGCGCGTTATTTGAACTCCTCAAAGCGTTAAAATCTTGTTTTGAATCGAAAAACAAACTTTCTTAGTGTTTGTGAAATTTGGTGAAAAGTTATGTACAAAAAGAAACGATACAAATGATCTAAAAACACGTTATTTGAACTCCTCAAAGCGTTAAAATCTTGTTTTGAATCGAAAAACAAACTTTCTTTGTGTTTGTAAAATTTGGTGAAAACTTATGTAGTAAAAGATACGATACAAATGATCTAAAAACATGTTATTTGAACTCCTCAAAGCGTTAATATCTTGTTTTGAATCGAAAAACAAACTTTCTTAGTGTTTGTAAAATTTGGTGAAAAGTTATGTAGTAAAAGATACGATACAAATGATCTAAAAACATGTTATTTGAACTCCTCAAAGCGTTAAAATCTTGTGTTGAATCGAAAAACAAACTTTCTTTGTGTTTGTGAAATTTGGCGAAAAGTTATGCACTAAAAGATACGATACAAATGATCTAAAAACACGTTATTTGAACTCCTCAAAGCGTTAAAATCTTATTTTGAATCGAAAAACAAACTTTCTTTGTGTTTGTGAAATTTGGTGAAAAGTTATGTAGTAAAAGATTCGATACAAATGATCTAAAAACACGTTATTTGAACTCCTCAAAGCGTTAAAATCTTGTTTTGAATCGAAAAACAAACTTTCTTTGTGTTTGTGAAATTTGGTGAAAAGTTATGCACTAAAAGATACGAAACAAATGATCTAAAAACACGTTATTTGAACTCCTCAAAGCATTAAAATCTTGTTTTGAATCGAAAAACAAACTTTCTTAGAGTTTGTGAAATTTGGTGAAAAGTTATGTAGTAAAAGATACGATACCAATGATCTAAAAACATGTTGTTTGAACTCCTCAAAGCGTTAAAATCTTGTTTTGAATCGATAACCAAACTTTCTTAGCGTTTGTGAAATTTGGTGAAAAGTTATGTAGTAAAAGATACGATACAAATGATCTAAAAACACGTTATTTGAACTCCTCAAAGCGTTAAAATCTTGTTTTGAATCGAAAAATAAACTTTCTTAGTGTTTGTGAAATTTGGTGAAAAGTTATGTACTAAAAGATACGATACAAATGATCTAAAAACACGTTATTTGAACTCCTCAAAGCGTTAAAATCTTGTTTTGAATCGAAAAACAAACTTTCTTAGTGTTTGTAAAATTTGGTGAAAAGTTATGTAGTAAAAGATACGATACAAATGATCTAAAAACACGTTATTTGAACTCCTCAAAGCGTTAAAATCTTGTTTTGAATCGAAAAACAAACTTTCTTAGTGTTTGTGAAATTTGGTGAAAAGTGATGTACTAAAAGAGACGATACAAATGATCTAAAAGCGCGTTATTTGAACTCCTCAAAGCGTTAAAATCTTGTTTTGAATCGAAAAACAAACTTTCTCAGTGTTTGTGAAATTTGGTGAAAAGTTATGTAATAAAAGATACGATACCAATGATCTAAAAACACGTTATTTGAACTCCTCAAAGCGTTAAAATCTTGTTTTGAATCGAAAAACAAACTTTCTTAGTGTTTGTAAAATTTGGTGAAAAGTTATGTAGTAAAAGATACGATACAATTGATCTAAAAACACGTTATTTGAACTCCTCAAAGCGTTAAAATCTTGTTTTGAATCGAAAAACAAACTTTCTTAGTGTTTGTGAAATTTGGTGAAAAGTCATGTACTGAAAGATACGATACAAATGATCTAAAAGCGCGTTATTTGAACTCCTCAAAGCGTTAAAATCTTGTTTTGAATCGAAAAACAAACATTCGCAGTGTCTGTGAAATTTGGTGAAAAGTTATGTACTAAAACATACGATACAAATGATCAAAAAACACGTTATTTGAACTCCTCAAATAGTTAAAATCTTGTTTTGAATCGAAAAACAAACTTTCTTAGCGTTTGTGAAATTTGGTGAAAAGTTATGTAGTAAATGATACGATACAAATGATCTAAAAACACGTTATTTGAACTCCTCAAAGCGTTAAAATCTTGTTTTGAATCGAAAAACAAACTTTCTTAGTGTTTGTGAAATTTGGTGAAAAGTTATGTACTGAAAGATACGATACAAATGATCTTAAAACACGTTATTTGAACTCCTCAAAGCGTTAAAATCTTGTTTTGAATCGAAAAACAAACTTTCTTAGTGTTTGTGAAATTTGGTGAAAAGTTATCTACTGAAAGATACGATACAAATGATCTAAAAAAACGTTATTTGAACTCCTCAAAGCGTTAAAATCTTGTTTTGAATCGAAAAACAAACTTTCTTAGTGTTTGTGAAATTTGGTGAAAAGTTATGTACTAAAAGATACGATACAAATGATCTAAAAGCGCGTTATTTGAACTCCTCAAAGCGTTAAAATCTTGTTTTGAATCGAAAAACAAACTTTCTTAGTGTTTGTGAAATTTGGTGAAAAGTTATGTACAAAAAGAAACGATACAAATGATCTAAAAACACGTTATTTGAACTCCTCAAAGCGTTAAAATCTTGTTTTGAATCGAAAAACAAACTTTCTTTGTGTTTGTAAAATTTGGTGAAAACTTATGTAGTAAAAGATACGATACAAATGATCTAAAAACATGTTATTTGAACTCCTCAAAGCGTTAATATCTTGTTTTGAATCGAAAAACAAACTTTCTTAGTGTTTGTAAAATTTGGTGAAAAGTTATGTAGTAAAAGATACGATACAAATGATCTAAAAACATGTTATTTGAACTCCTCAAAGCGTTAAAATCTTGTGTTGAATCGAAAAACAAACTTTCTTTGTGTTTGTGAAATTTGGCGAAAAGTTATGCACTAAAAGATACGATACAAATGATCTAAAAACACGTTATTTGAACTCCTCAAAGCGTTAAAATCTTATTTTGAATCGAAAAACAAACTTTCTTTGTGTTTGTGAAATTTGGTGAAAAGTTATGTAGTAAAAGATTCGATACAAATGATCTAAAAACACGTTATTTGAACTCCTCAAAGCGTTAAAATCTTGTTTTGAATCGAAAAACAAACTTTCTTTGTGTTTGTGAAATTTGGTGAAAAGTTATGCACTAAAAGATACGAAACAAATGATCTAAAAACACGTTATTTGAACTCCTCAAAGCATTAAAATCTTGTTTTGAATCGAAAAACAAACTTTCTTAGAGTTTGTGAAATTTGGTGAAAAGTTATGTAGTAAAAGATACGATACCAATGATCTAAAAACATGTTGTTTGAACTCCTCAAAGCGTTAAAATCTTGTTTTGAATCGATAACCAAACTTTCTTAGCGTTTGTGAAATTTGGTGAAAAGTTATGTAGTAAAAGATACGATACAAATGATCTAAAAACACGTTATTTGAACTCCTCAAAGCGTTAAAATCTTGTTTTGAATCGAAAAATAAACTTTCTTAGTGTTTGTGAAATTTGGTGAAAAGTTATGTACTAAAAGATACGATACAAATGATCTAAAAACACGTTATTTGAACTCCTCAAAGCGTTAAAATCTTGTTTTGAATCGATAAACAAACTTTCTTAGTGTTTGTGAAATTTGGTGAAAAGTTATGTAGTAAAAGATACGATACAAATGATCTAAAAACACGTTATTTGAACTCCTCAAAGCGTTAAAATCTTGTTTTGAATCGAAAAACAAAATTTCTTAGTGTCTGTGCAATTTGGTGAAAAGTTATGTACAAAAAGAAACGATACAAATGATCTAAAAACACGTTATTTGAACTCCTCAAAGCGTTAAAATCTTGTTTTGAATCGAAAAACAAACTTTCTTAGAGTTTGTGAAATTTGGTGAAAAGTTATGTAGTAAAAGATACGATACCAATGATCTAAAAACACGTTGTTTGAACTCCTCAAAGCGTTAAAATCTTGTTTTGAATCGATAACCAAACTTTCTTATCGTTTGTGAAATATGGTGAAAAGTTATGTAGTAAAAGATACGATACAAATGATCTAAAAACACGTTATTTGAACTCCTCAAAGCGTTAAAATCTTGTTTTGAATCGAAAAACAAACTTTCTTAGTGTCTGTGAAATTTGGTGAAAAGTTATGTACTAAAACATACGATACAAATGATCAAAAAACACGTTATTCGAACTCCTCAAATCGTTAAAATCTTGTTTTGAATCGAAAAACAAACTTTCTTAGCGTTTGTGAAATTTGGTGAAAAGTTATGTAGTAAAAGATAAGATACAAATGATCTAAAAACACGTTATTTGAACTCCTCAAGGCGTTAAAATCTTGTTTTGAATCGAAAAACAAACTTTCTTAGTGTTTGTGAAATTTGGTGAAAAGTTATGTACTGAAAGATACGATACAAATGATCTTAAAACACGTTATTTGAACTCCTCAAAGCGTTAAAATCTTGTTTTGAATCGAAAAACAAACTTTCTTAGTGTTTGTGAAATTTGGTGAAAAGTTATCTACTGAAAGATACGATACAAATGATTTAAAAAAACGTTATTTGAACTCCTCAAAGCGTTAAAATCTTGTTTTGAATCGAAAAACAAACTTTCTTAGTGTTTGTGAAATTTGGTGAAAAGTTATGTACAAAAAGAAACGATACAAATGATCTAAAAACACGTTATTTGAACTCCTCAAAGCGTTAAAATCTTGTTTTGAATCGAAAAACAAACTTTCTTTGTGTTTGTAAAATTTGGTGAAAACTTATGTAGTAAAATATACGATACAAATGATCTAAAAACATGTTATTTGAACTCCTCAAAGCGTTAATATCTTGTTTTGAATCGAAAAACAAACTTTCTTAGTGTTTGTAAAATTTGGTGAAAAGTTATGTAGTAAAAGATACGATACAAATGATCTAAAAACATGTTATTTGAACTCCTCAAAGCGTTAAAATCTTGTGTTGAATCGTAAAACAAACTTTCTTAGTGTTTGTGAAATTTGGTGAAAAGTTATGCACTAAATGATACGATACAAGTGATCTAAAAACACGTTATTTGAACTCCTCAAAGCGTTAAAATCTTGTTTTGAATCGAAAAACAAACTTTCTTAGCGTTTGTGAAATTTGGTGAAAAGTTATGTAGTAAAAGATACGATACAAATGATCTAAAAACATGTTATTTGAACTCCTCAAAGCGTTAATATCTTGTTTTGAATCGAAAAACAAACTTTCTTAGTGTTTGTGAAATTTGGTGAAAAGTTATGTAGTAAAAGATACGATACCAATGATCTAAAAACACGTTATTTGAACTCCTCAAAGCGTTAAAATCTTGTTTTGAATCGAAAAACAAACTTTCTTAGTGTTTGTGAAATTTGGTGAAAAGTTATGTAGTAAAAGATACGATACAAATGATCTTAAAAACACGTTATTTGAACTCCTCAAAGCGTTAAAATCTTGTTTTGAATCGAAAAACAAACTTTCTTAGTGTTTGTGAAATTTGGTGAAAAGTTATGTACTAAAAGATACGATACAAATGATCTAAAAACACGTTATTTGAACTCCTCAAAGCGTTAAAATCTTGTTTTGAATCGAAAAACAAACTTTCTTTGTGTTTGTGAAATTTGGTGAAAAGTTATGTAGTAAAAGATTCGATACAAATGATCTAAAAACACGTTATTTGAACTCCTCAAAGCGTTAAAATCTTGTTTTGAATCGAAAAACAAACTTTCTTAGCATTTGTGAAATTTGGTGAAAAGTTATGCACTAAAAGATACGATACAAATGATCTAAAAACACGTTATTTGAACTCCTCAAAGCGTTAAAATCTTGTTTTGAATCGAAAAACAAACTTTCTTAGCGTTTGTGAAATTTGGTGAAAAGTTATGTAGTAAAAGATACGATACAAATTATCTAAAAACACGTTATTTGAACTCCTCAAAGCGTTAAAATCTTGTTTTGAATCGAAAAACAAACTTTCTTAGTGTTTGTGAAATTTGGTGAAAAGTTATGTACTGAAAGATACGATACAAATGATCTTAAAACACGTTATTTGAACTCCTCAAAGCGTTAAAATCTTGTTTTGAATCGAAAAACAAACTTTCTTAGTGTTTGTGAAATTTGGTGAAAAGTTATGTACTGAAAGATACGATACAAATGATCTAAAAAAACGTTATTGGAACTCCTCAAAGCGTTAAAATCTTGTTTTGAATCGAAAAACAAACTTTCTCAGTGTTTGTGAAATTTGGTGAAAAGTTATGTAATAAAAGATACGATACCAATGATCTAAAAACACGTTATTTGAACTCCTCAAAGCGTTAAAATATTGTTTTGAATCGAAAAACAAACTTTCTTTGTGTTTGTGAAATTTGGTGAAAAGTTATGTAGTAAAAGATTCGATACAAATGATCTAAAAACACGTTATTTGAACTCCTCAAAGCGTTAAAATCTTGTTTTGAATCGAAAAACAAACTTTCTTAGTGTTTGTGAAATTTGGTGAAAAGTTATGTACTAAAAGATACGATACAAATGATCTAAAAGCGCGTTATTTGAACTCCTCAAAGCGTTAAAATCTTGTTTTGAATCGAAAAACACTAAGAAAGTTTTCACCAAATTTGTATCGTATCTTATCAAAATCTTGTTTTGGTGAAACACTAAGAAAGTTTTCAAAACAAGATTTTAACGCTTTGAGGAGTTCAAATAACGTGTTTTTAGATCATTTGTATCGTATCTTTTACTACATAACTTTTCACCAAATTTCACAAACGCTAAGAAAGTTTGGTTATCGATTCAAAACAAGATTTTAACGCTTTGAGGAGTTCAAACAACGTGTTTTTAGATCATTGGTATCGTATCTTTTACTACATAACTTTTCACCAAATTTCACAAACTCTAAGAAAGTTTGTTTTTCGATTCAAAACAAGATTTTAACGCTTTGAGGAGTTCAAATAACGTGTTTTTAGATCATTTGTATCGTTTCTTTTTGTACATAACTTTTCACCAAATTTCACAAACACTAAGAAAGTTTGTTTTTCGATTCAAAACAAGATTTTAACGCTTTGAGGAGTTCAAATAACGTGTTTTTAGATCATTTGTATCGTATCTTTCAGTAGATAACTTTTCACCAAATTTCACAAACACTAAGAAAGTTTGTTTTTCGATTCAAAACAAGATTTTAACGCTTTGAGGAGTTCAAATAACGTGTTTTAAGATCATTTGTATCGAATCTTTTACTACATAACTTTTCACCAAATTTCACAAACACAAAGAAAGTTTGTTTTTCGATTCAAAACAATATTTTAACGCTTTGAGGAGTTCAAATAACGTGTTTTTAGATCATTGGTATCGTATCTTTTATTACATAACTTTTCACCAAATTTCACAAACACTGAGAAAGTTTGTTTTTCGATTCAAAACAAGATTTTAACGCTTTGAGGAGTTCAAATAACGTGTTTTTAGATCATTTGTATCGTATCTTTTAGACCATAACTTTTCACCAAATTTCACAAACGCAAAGAAGGTTTGTTTTTCGATTCAAAACAAGATTTTAACGCTTTGAGGAGTTCAAATAACGTGTTTTTAGATCATTGGTATCGTATCTTTTACTACATAACTTTTCACCAAATTTCACAAACACTAAGAAAGTTTGTTTTTCGATTCAAAACAAGATATTAACGCTTTGAGGAGTTCAAATAACATGTTTTTAGATCATTTGTATCGTATCTTTTACTACATAAGTTTTCACCAAATTTTACAAACACAAAGAAAGTTTGTTTTTCGATTCAAAACAAGATTTTAACGCTTTGAGGAGGTCAAATAACG
This sequence comes from Luzula sylvatica, assembly GCA_946800325.1. Lineage (NCBI taxonomy): Eukaryota > Viridiplantae > Streptophyta > Magnoliopsida > Poales > Juncaceae > Luzula > Luzula sylvatica. The sequence continues at coordinate 10,116,862 of OX326961.1, read as the reverse complement.
TGTTTTTAGATCATTTGTATCGTTTCTTTTTGTACATAACTTTTCAACAAATTTCACAAACACTAAGAAAGTTTGTTTTTCGATTCAAAACAAGATTTTAACGCTTTGAGGAGTTCAAATAACGTGTTTTTAGATCATTTGTATCGAATCTTTTACTACATAACTTTTCACCAAATTTAACAAACACAAAGAAAGTTTGTTTTTCGATTCAAAACAATATTTTAACGCTTTGAGGAGTTCAAATAACGTGTTTTTAGATCATTGGTATCGTATCTTTTACTACATAACTTTTCACCAAATTTCACAAACGCTAAGAAAGTTTGTTTTTCGATTCAAAACAAGATTTTAACGCTTTGAGGAGTTCAAATAACGTGTTTTTAGATCACTTGTATCGTATCATTTAGTGCATAACTTTTCACCAAATTTCACAAACACTAAGAAAGTTTGTTTTACGATTCAACACAAGATTTTAACGCTTTGAGGAGTTCAAATAACATGTTTTTAGATCATTTGTATCGTATCTTTTACTACATAACTTTTCACCAAATTTTACAAACACTAAGAAAGTTTGTTTTTCGATTCAAAACAAGATTTTAACGCTTTGAGGAGTTCAAATAACGTGTTTTTAGATCATTTGTATCGAATCTTTTACTACATAACTTTTCACCAAATTTCACAAACACAAAGAAAGTTTGTTTTTCGATTCAAAACAATATTTTAACGCTTTGAGGAGTTCAAATAACGTGTTTTTAGATCATTGGTATCGTATCTTTTATTACATAACTTTTCACCAAATTTCACAAACACTGAGAAAGTTTGTTTTTCGATTCAAAACAAGATTTTAACGCTTTGAGGAGTTCAAATAACGTTTTTTTAGATCATTTGTATCGTATCTTTCAGTACATAACTTTTCACCAAATTTCACAAACACTAAGAAAGTTTGTTTTTCGATTCAAAACAAGATTTTAACGCTTTGAGGAGTTCAAATAACGTGTTTTTAGATCATTGGTATCGTATCTTTTACTACATAACTTTTCACCAAATTTCACAAACACTAAGAAAGTTTGTTTTTCGATTCAAAACAAGATATTAACGCTTTGAGGAGTTCAAATAACATGTTTTTAGATCATTTGTATCGTATCTTTTACTACATAAGTTTTCACCAAATTTTACAAACACAAAGAAAGTTTGTTTTTCGATTCAAAACAAGATTTTAACGCTTTGAGGAGTTCAAATAACGTGTTTTTAGATCATTTGTATCGTATCTTTTAGTGCATAACTTTTCACCAAATTTCACAAACACTAAGAAAGTTTGTTTTTCGATTCAAAACAAGATTTTAACGCTTTGAGGAGTTCAAATAACGTGTTTTTAGATCATTTGTATCGTATCTTTTAGTGCATAACTTTTCACCAAATTTCACAAACGCTAAGAAAGTTTGTTTTTCGATTCAAAACAAGATTTTAACGCTTTGAGGAGTTCAAATAACGTGTTTTTAGATCATTTGTATCGTATCTTTTAGTGCATAACTTTTCACCAAATTTCAAAAACACAAAGAAATTTTGTTTTTCGATTCAAAACAAGATTTTAACGCTTTGAGGAGTTCAAATAACGTGTTTTTAGATCATTTGTATCGTATCTTTTAGTGCATAACTTTTCACCAAATTTCACAAACACTAAGAAAGTTTGTTTTTCGATTCAAAACAAGATTTTAACGCTTTGAGGAGTTCAAATAACGTGTTTTTAGATCATTTGTATCGTATCTTTCACTACATAACTTTTCACCAAATTTCACAAACACTAAGAAAGTTTGTTTTTCGATTCAAAACAAGATTTTAACGCTTTGAGGAGTTCAAATAACGTGTTTTTAGATCATTGGTATCGTATCTTTCACTACATAACTTTTCACCAAATTTCACAAACACTAAGAAAGTTTGTTTTTCGATTCAAAACAAGATATTAACGCTTTGAGGAGTTCAAATAACATGTTTTTAGATCATTTGTATCGTATCTTTTACTACATAAGTTTTCACCAAATTTTACAAACACAAAGAAAGTTTGTTTTTCGATTCAAAACAAGATTTTAACGCTTTGAGGAGGTCAAATAACATGTTTTTAGATCATTAGTATCGTTTCTTTTTGTACATAACTTTTCAACAAATTTCACAAACACTAAGAAAGTTTGTTTTTCGATTCAAAACAAGATTTTAACGCTTTGAGGAGTTCAAATAACGTGTTTTTAGATCATTTGTATCGAATCTTTTACTACATAACTTTTCACCAAATTTCACAAACACAAAGAAAGTTTGTTTTTCGATTCAAAACAATATTTTAACGCTTTGAGGAGTTCAAATAACGTGTTTTTAGATCATTGGTATCGTATCTTTTATTACATAACTTTTCACCAAATTTCACAAACACTGAGAAAGTTTGTTTTTCGATTCAAAACAAGATTTTAACGCTTTGAGGAGTTCAAATAACGTGTTTTTAGATCATTTGTATCGTATCTTTTAGACCATAACTTTTCACCAAATTTCACAAACGCAAAGAAGGTTTGTTTTTCGATTCAAAACAAGATTTTAACGCTTTGAGGAGTTCAAATAACGTGTTTTTAGATCATTGGTATCGTATCTTTTACTACATAACTTTTCACCAAATTTCACAAACACTAAGAAAGTTTGTTTTTCGATTCAAAACAAGATATTAACGCTTTGAGGAGTTCAAATAACATGTTTTTAGATCATTTGTATCGTATCTTTTACTACATAAGTTTTCACCAAATTTTACAAACACAAAGAAAGTTTGTTTTTCGATTCAAAACAAGATTTTAACGCTTTGAGGAGGTCAAATAACGTGTTTTTAGATCATTTGTATCGTTTCTTTTTGTACATAACTTTTCAACAAATTTCACAAACACTAAGAAAGTTTGTTTTTCGATTCAAAACAAGATTTTAACGCTTTGAGGAGTTCAAATAACGTGTTTTTAGATCATTTGTATCGAATCTTTTACTACATAACTTTTCACCAAATTTAACAAACACAAAGAAAGTTTGTTTTTCGATTCAAAACAATATTTTAACGCTTTGAGGAGTTCAAATAACGTGTTTTTAGATCATTGGTATCGTATCTTTTACTACATAACTTTTCACCAAATTTCACAAACGCTAAGAAAGTTTGTTTTTCGATTCAAAACAAGATTTTAACGCTTTGAGGAGTTCAAATAACGTGTTTTTAGATCACTTGTATCGTATCATTTAGTGCATAACTTTTCACCAAATTTCACAAACACTAAGAAAGTTTGTTTTACGATTCAACACAAGATTTTAACGCTTTGAGGAGTTCAAATAACATGTTTTTAGATCATTTGTATCGTATCTTTTACTACATAACTTTTCACCAAATTTTACAAACACTAAGAAAGTTTGTTTTTCGATTCAAAACAAGATTTTAACGCTTTGAGGAGTTCAAATAACGTGTTTTTAGATCATTTGTATCGAATCTTTTACTACATAACTTTTCACCAAATTTCACAAACACAAAGAAAGTTTGTTTTTCGATTCAAAACAATATTTTAACGCTTTGAGGAGTTCAAATAACTTGTTTTTAGATCATTGGTATCGTATCTTTTATTACATAACTTTTCACCAAATTTCACAAACACTGAGAAAGTTTGTTTTTCGATTCAAAACAAGATTTTAACGCTTTGAGGAGTTCAAATAACGTGTTTTTAGATCATTTGTATCGAATCTTTTACTACATAACTTTTCACCAAATTTAACAAACACAAAGAAAGTTTGTTTTTCGATTCAAAACAATATTTTAACGCTTTGAGGAGTTCAAATAACGTGTTTTTAGATCATTGGTATCGTATCTTTTACTACATAACTTTTCACCAAATTTCACAAACGCTAAGAAAGTTTGTTTTTCGATTCAAAACAAGATTTTAACGCTTTGAGGAGTTCAAATAACGTGTTTTTAGATCACTTGTATCGTATCATTTAGTGCATAACTTTTCACCAAATTTCACAAACACTAAGAAAGTTTGTTTTACGATTCAACACAAGATTTTAACGCTTTGAGGAGTTCAAATAACATGTTTTTAGATCATTTGTATCGTATCTTTTACTACATAACTTTTCACCAAATTTTACAAACACTAAGAAAGTTTGTTTTTCGATTCAAAACAAGATTTTAACGCTTTGAGGAGTTCAAATAACGTGTTTTTAGATCATTTGTATCGAATCTTTTACTACATAACTTTTCACCAAATTTCACAAACACAAAGAAAGTTTGTTTTTCGATTCAAAACAATATTTTAACGCTTTGAGGAGTTCAAATAACGTGTTTTTAGATCATTGGTATCGTATCTTTTATTACATAACTTTTCACCAAATTTCACAAACACTGAGAAAGTTTGTTTTTCGATTCAAAACAAGATTTTAACGCTTTGAGGAGTTCAAATAACGTTTTTTTAGATCATTTGTATCGTATCTTTCAGTACATAACTTTTCACCAAATTTCACAAACACTAAGAAAGTTTGTTTTTCGATTCAAAACAAGATTTTAACGCTTTGAGGAGTTCAAATAACGTGTTTTTAGATCATTGGTATCGTATCTTTTACTACATAACTTTTCACCAAATTTCACAAACACTAAGAAAGTTTGTTTTTCGATTCAAAACAAGATATTAACGCTTTGAGGAGTTCAAATAACATGTTTTTAGATCATTTGTATCGTATCTTTTACTACATAAGTTTTCACCAAATTTTACAAACACAAAGAAAGTTTGTTTTTCGATTCAAAACAAGATTTTAACGCTTTGAGGAGTTCAAATAACGTGTTTTTAGATCATTTGTATCGTATCTTTTAGTGCATAACTTTTCACCAAATTTCACAAACACTAAGAAAGTTTGTTTTTCGATTCAAAACAATATTTTAACGCTTTGAGGAGTTCAAATAACGTGTTTTTAGATCATTTGTATCGTATCTTTTAGTGCATAACTTTTCACCAAATTTCACAAACGCTAAGAAAGTTTGTTTTTCGATTCAAAACAAGATTTTAACGCTTTGAGGAGTTCAAATAACGTGTTTTTAGATCACTTGTATCGTATCATTTAGTGCATAACTTTTCACCAAATTTCACAAACACTAAGAAATTTTGTTTTACGATTCAAAACAAGATTTTAACGCTTTGAGGAGTTCAAATAACGTGTTTTTAGATCATTTGTATCGTATCTTTTAGTGCATAACTTTTCACCAAATTTCACAAACACTAAGAAAGTTTGTTTTTCGATTCAAAACAAGATTTTAACGCTTTGAGGAGTTCAAATAACGTGTTTTTAGATCATTTGTATCGAATCTTTCACTACATAACTTTTCACCAAATTTCACAAACACAAAGAAAGTTTGTTTTTCGATTCAAAACAAGATTTTAACGCTTTGAGGAGTTCAAATAACGTGTTTTTAGATCATTGGTATCGTATCTTTTATTACATAACTTTTCACCAAATTTCACAAACACTGAGAAAGTTTGTTTTTCGATTCAAAACAAGATATTAACGCTTTGAGGAGTTCAAATAACGTGTTTTTAGATCATTTGTATCGAATCTTTTACTACATAACTTTTCACCAAATTTTACAAACACAAAGAAAGTTTGTTTTTCGATTCAAAACAAGATTTTAACGCTTTGAGGAGGTCAAATAACATGTTTTTAGATCATTAGTATCGTTTCTTTTTGTACATAACTTTTCAACAAATTTCACAAACACTAAGAAAGTTTGTTTTTCGATTCAAAACAAGATTTTAACGCTTTGAGGAGTTCAAATAACGTGTTTTTAGATCATTTGTATCGAATCTTTTACTACATAACTTTTCACCAAATTTCACAAACACAAAGAAAGTTTGTTTTTCGATTCAAAACAATATTTTAACGCTTTGAGGAGTTCAAATAACGTGTTTTTAGATCATTGGTATCGTATCTTTTACTACATAACTTTTCACCAAATTTCACAAACGCTAAGAAAGTTTGTTTTTCGATTCAAAACAAGATTTTAACGCTTTGAGGAGTTCAAATAACGTGTTTTTAGATCACTTGTATCGTATCATTTAGTGCATAACTTTTCACCAAATTTCACAAACACTAAGAAAGTTTGTTTTACGATTCAACACAAGATTTTAACGCTTTGAGGAGTTCAAATAACATGTTTTTAGATCATTTGTATCGTATCTTTTACTACATAACTTTTCACCAAATTTTACAAACACTAAGAAAGTTTGTTTTTCGATTCAAAACAAGATATTAACGCTTTGAGGAGTTCAAATAACATGTTTTTAGATCATTTGTATCGTATATTTTACTACATAAGTTTTCACCAAATTTTACAAACACAAAGAAATTTTGTTTTTCGATTCAAAACAAGATTTTAACGCTTTGAGGAGTTCAAATAACGTGTTTTTAGATCATTTGTATCGTTTCTTTTTGTACATAACTTTTCACCAAATTTCACAAACACTAAGAAAGTTTGTTTTTCGATTCAAAACAAGATTTTAACGCTTTGAGGAGTTCAAATAACGTTTTTTTAGATCATTTGTATCGTATCTTTCAGTAGATAACTTTTCACCAAATTTCACAAACACTAAGAAAGTTTGTTTTTCGATTCAAAACAAGATTTTAACGCTTTGAGGAGTTCAAATAACGTGTTTTAAGATCATTTGTATCGTATCTTTCAGTACATAACTTTTCACCAAATTTCACAAACACTAAGAAAGTTTGTTTTTCGATTCAAAACAAGATTTTAATGCTTTGAGGATTTCAAATAACGTGTTTTTAGATCATTTGTATCTTATCTTTTACTACATAACTTTTCACCAAATTTCACAAACGCTAAGAAAGTTTGTTTTTCGATTCAAAACAAGATTTTGACGATTTGAGGAGTTCGAATAACGTGTTTTTTGATCATTTGTATCGTATGTTTTAGTACATAACTTTTCACCAAATTTCACAGACACTAAGAAAGTTTGTTTTTCGATTCAAAACAAGATTTTAACGCTTTGAGGAGTTCAAATAACGTGTTTTTAGATCATTTGTATCGTATCTTTTACTACATAACTTTTCACCAAATTTCACAAACGCTAAGAAAGTTTGGTTATCGATTCAAAACAAGATTTTAACGCTTTGAGGAGTTCAAACAACGTGTTTTTAGATCATTGGTATCGTATCTTTTACTACATAACTTTTCACCAAATTTCACAAACTCTAAGAAAGTTTGTTTTTCGATTCAAAACAAGATTTTAACGCTTTGAGGAGTTCAAATAACGTGTTTTTAGATCATTTGTATCGTTTCTTTTTGTACATAACTTTTCACCAAATTTCACAAACACTAAGAAAGTTTGTTTTTCGATTCAAAACAAGATTTTAACGCTTTGAGGAGTTCAAATAACGTGTTTTTAGATCATTTGTATCGTATCTTTCAGTAGATAACTTTTCACCAAATTTCACAAACACTAAGAAAGTTTGTTTTTCGATTCAAAACAAGATTTTAACGCTTTGAGGAGTTCAAATAACGTGTTTTAAGATCATTTGTATCGAATCTTTTACTACATAACTTTTCACCAAATTTCACAAACACAAAGAAAGTTTGTTTTTCGATTCAAAACAATATTTTAACGCTTTGAGGAGTTCAAATAACGTGTTTTTAGATCATTGGTATCGTATCTTTTATTACATAACTTTTCACCAAATTTCACAAACACTGAGAAAGTTTGTTTTTCGATTCAAAACAAGATTTTAACGCTTTGAGGAGTTCAAATAACGTGTTTTTAGATCATTTGTATCGTATCTTTTAGACCATAACTTTTCACCAAATTTCACAAACGCAAAGAAGGTTTGTTTTTCGATTCAAAACAAGATTTTAACGCTTTGAGGAGTTCAAATAACGTGTTTTTAGATCATTGGTATCGTATCTTTTACTACATAACTTTTCACCAAATTTCACAAACACTAAGAAAGTTTGTTTTTCGATTCAAAACAAGATATTAACGCTTTGAGGAGTTCAAATAACATGTTTTTAGATCATTTGTATCGTATCTTTTACTACATAAGTTTTCACCAAATTTTACAAACACAAAGAAAGTTTGTTTTTCGATTCAAAACAAGATTTTAACGCTTTGAGGAGGTCAAATAACGTGTTTTTAGATCATTTGTATCGTTTCTTTTTGTACATAACATTTCAACAAATTTCACAAACACTAAGAAAGTTTGTTTTTCGATTCAAAACAAGATTTTAACGCTTTGAGGAGTTCAAATAACGTGTTTTTAGATCATTTGTATCGAATCTTTTACTACATAACTTTTCACCAAATTTCACAAACACAAAGAAAGTTTGTTTTTCGATTCAAAACAATATTTTAACGCTTTGAGGAGTTCAAATAACGTGTTTTTAGATCATTGGTATCGTATCTTTTACTACATAACTTTTCACCAAATTTCACAAACGCTAAGAAAGTTTGTTTTTCGATTCAAAACAAGATTTTAACGCTTTGAGGAGTTCAAATAACGTGTTTTTAGATCACTTGTATCGTATCATTTAGTGCATAACTTTTCACCAAATTTCACAAACACTAAGAAAGTTTGTTTTACGATTCAACACAAGATTTTAACGCTTTGAGGAGTTCAAATAACATGTTTTTAGATCATTTGTATCGTATCTTTTACTACATAACTTTTCACCAAATTTTACAAACACTAAGAAAGTTTGTTTTTCGATTCAAAACAAGATTTTAACGCTTTGAGGAGTTCAAATAACGTGTTTTTAGATCATTTGTATCGAATCTTTTACTACATAACTTTTCACCAAATTTCACAAACACAAAGAAAGTTTGTTTTTCGATTCAAAACAATATTTTAACGCTTTGAGGAGTTCAAATAACGTGTTTTTAGATCATTGGTATCGTATCTTTTATTACATAACTTTTCACCAAATTTCACAAACACTGAGAAAGTTTGTTTTTCGATTCAAAACAAGATTTTAACGCTTTGAGGAGTTCAAATAACGTTTTTTTAGATCATTTGTATCGTATCTTTCAGTACATAACTTTTCACCAAATTTCACAAACACTAAGAAAGTTTGTTTTTCGATTCAAAACAAGATTTTAACGCTTTGAGGAGTTCAAATAACGTGTTTTTAGATCATTGGTATCGTATCTTTTACTACATAACTTTTCACCAAATTTCACAAACACTAAGAAAGTTTGTTTTTCGATTCAAAACAAGATATTAACGCTTTGAGGAGTTCAAATAACATGTTTTTAGATCATTTGTATCGTATCTTTTACTACATAAGTTTTCACCAAATTTTACAAACACAAAGAAAGTTTGTTTTTCGATTCAAAACAAGATTTTAACGCTTTGAGGAGGTCAAATAACGTGTTTTTAGATCATTTGTATCGTTTCTTTTTGTACATAACTTTTCAACAAATTTCACAAACACTAAGAAAGTTTGTTTTTCGATTCAAAACAAGATTTTAACGCTTTGAGGAGTTCAAATAACGTGTTTTTAGATCATTTGTATCGAATCTTTTACTACATAACTTTTCACCAAATTTCACAAACACAAAGAAAGTTTGTTTTTCGATTCAAAACAATATTTTAACGCTTTGAGGAGTTCAAATAACGTGTTTTTAGATCATTGGTATCGTATCTTTTACTACATAACTTTTCACCAAATTTCACAAACGCTAAGAAAGTTTGTTTTTCGATTCAAAACAAGATTTTAACGCTTTGAGGAGTTCAAATAACGTGTTTTTAGATCACTTGTATCGTATCATTTAGTGCATAACTTTTCACCAAATTTCACAAACACTAAGAAAGTTTGTTTTACGATTCAACACAAGATTTTAACGCTTTGAGGAGTTCAAATAACGTGTTTTTAGATCATTGGTATCGTATCTTTTATTACATAACTTTTCACCAAATTTCACAAACACTGAGAAAGTTTGTTTTTCGATTCAAAACAAGATTTTAACGCTTTGAGGAGTTCAAATAACGTTTTTTTAGATCATTTGTATCGTATCTTTCAGTACATAACTTTTCACCAAATTTCACAAACACTAAGAAAGTTTGTTTTTCGATTCAAAACAAGATTTTAACGCTTTGAGGAGTTCAAATAACGTGTTTTAAGATCATTTGTATCGTATCTTTCAGTACATAACTTTTCACCAAATTTCACAAACACTAAGAAAGTTTGTTTTTCGATTCAAAACAAGATATTAACGCTTTGAGGAGTTCAAATAACGTGTTTGTAGATCATTTGTATCGAATCTTTTACTACATAACTTTTCACCAAATTTCACAAACACAAAGAAAGTTTGTTTTTCGATTCAAAACAATATTTTAACGCTTTGAGGAGTTCAAATAACGTGTTTTTAGATCATTTGTATCGTTTCTTTTTGTACATAACTTTTCAACAAATTTCACAAACACTAAGAAAGTTTGTTTTTCGATTCAAAACAAGATTTTAACGCTTTGAGGAGTTCAAATAACGTGTTTTTAGATCATTTGTATCGAATCTTTTACTACATAACTTTTCACCAAATTTCACAAACACAAAGAAAGTTTGTTTTTCGATTCAAAACAATATTTTAACGCTTTGAGGAGTTCAAATAACGTGTTTTTAGATCATTGGTATCGTATCTTTTATTACATAACTTTTCACCAAATTTCACAAACACTGAGAAAGTTTGTTTTTCGATTCAAAACAAGATTTTAACGCTTTGAGGAGTTCAAATAACGTTTTTTTAGATCATTTGTATCGTATCTTTCAGTACATAACTTTTCACCAAATTTCACAAACACTAAGAAAGTTTGTTTTTCGATTCAAAACAAGATTTTAACGCTTTGAGGAGTTCAAATAACGTGTTTTTAGATCATTTGTATCGTATCTTTTAGTGCATAACTTTTCACCAAATTTCACAAACACTAAGAAAGTTTGTTTTTCGATTCAAAACAATATTTTAACGCTTTGAGGAGTTCAAATAACGTGTTTTTAGATCATTGGTATCGTATCTTTTACTACATAACTTTTCACCAAATTTCACAAACGCTAAGAAAGTTTGTTTTTCGATTCAAAACAAGATTTTAACGCTTTGAGGAGTTCAAATAACGTGTTTTTAGATCACTTGTATCGTATCATTTAGTGCATAACTTTTCACCAAATTTCACAAACACTAAGAAAGTTTGTTTTACGATTCAACACAAGATTTTAACGCTTTGAGGAGTTCAAATAACATGTTTTTAGATCATTTGTATCGTATCTTTTACTACATAACTTTTCACCAAATTTTACAAACACTAAGAAAGTTTGTTTTTCGATTCAAAACAAGATATTAACGCTTTGAGGAGTTCAAATAACATGTTTTTAGATCATTTGTATCGTATATTTTACTACATAAGTTTTCACCAAATTTTACAAACACAAAGAAAGTTTGTTTTTCGATTCAAAACAAGATTTTAACGCTTTGAGGAGTTCAAATAACGTGTTTTTAGATCATTTGTATCGTTTCTTTTTGTACATAACTTTTCACCAAATTTCACAAACACTAAGAAAGTTTGTTTTTCGATTCAAAACAAGATTTTAACGCTTTGAGGAGTTCAAATAACGTTTTTTTAGATCATTTGTATCGTATCTTTCAGTAGATAACTTTTCACCAAATTTCACAAACACTAAGAAAGTTTGTTTTTCGATTCAAAACAAGATTTTAACGCTTTGAGGAGTTCAAATAACTTGTTTTAAGATCATTTGTATCGTATCTTTCAGTACATAACTTTTCACCAAATTTCACAAACACTAAGAAAGTTTGTTTTTCGATTCAAAACAAGATTTTAATGCTTTGAGGATTTCAAATAACGTGTTTTTAGATCATTTGTATCTTATCTTTTACTACATAACTTTTCACCAAATTTCACAAACGCTAAGAAAGTTTGTTTTTCGATTCAAAACAAGATTTTGACGATTTGAGGAGTTCGAATAACGTGTTTTTTGATCATTTGTATCGTATGTTTTAGTACATAACTTTTCACCAAATTTCACAGACACTAAGAAAGTTTGTTTTTCGATTCAAAACAAGATTTTAACGCTTTGAGGAGTTCAAATAACGTGTTTTTAGATCATTTGTATCGTATCTTTTACTACATAACTTTTCACCAAATTTCACAAACGCTAAGAAAGTTTGGTTATCGATTCAAAACAAGATTTTAACGCTTTGAGGAGTTCAAACAACGTGTTTTTAGATCATTGGTATCGTATCTTTTACTACATAACTTTTCACCAAATTTCACAAACTCTAAGAAAGTTTGTTTTTCGATTCAAAACAAGATTTTAACGCTTTGAGGAGTTCAAATAACGTGTTTTTAGATCATTTGTATCGTTTCTTTTTGTACATAACTTTTCACCAAATTTCACAAACACTAAGAAAGTTTGTTTTTCGATTCAAAACAAGATTTTAACGCTTTGAGGAGTTCAAATAACGTGTTTTTAGATCATTTGTATCGTATCTTTCAGTAGATAACTTTTCACCAAATTTCACAAACACTAAGAAAGTTTGTTTTTCGATTCAAAACAAGATTTTAACGCTTTGAGGAGTTCAAATAACGTGTTTTAAGATCATTTGTATCGAATCTTTTACTACATAACTTTTCACCAAATTTCACAAACACAAAGAAAGTTTGTTTTTCGATTCAAAACAATATTTTAACGCTTTGAGGAGTTCAAATAACGTGTTTTTAGATCATTGGTATCGTATCTTTTATTACATAACTTTTCACCAAATTTCACAAACACTGAGAAAGTTTGTTTTTCGATTCAAAACAAGATTTTAACGCTTTGAGGAGTTCAAATAACGTGTTTTTAGATCATTTGTATCGTATCTTTTAGACCATAACTTTTCACCAAATTTCACAAACGCAAAGAAGGTTTGTTTTTCGATTCAAAACAAGATTTTAACGCTTTGAGGAGTTCAAATAACGTGTTTTTAGATCATTGGTATCGTATCTTTTACTACATAACTTTTCACCAAATTTCACAAACACTAAGAAAGTTTGTTTTTCGATTCAAAACAAGATATTAACGCTTTGAGGAGTTTAAATAACATGTTTTTAGATCATTTGTATCGTATCTTTTACTACATAAGTTTTCACCAAATTTTACAAACACAAAGAAAGTTTGTTTTTCGATTCAAAACAAGATTTTAACGCTTTGAGGAGGTCAAATAACGTGTTTTTAGATCATTTGTATCGTTTCTTTTTGTACATAACTTTTCAACAAATTTCACAAACACTAAGAAAGTTTGTTTTTCGATTCAAAACAAGATTTTAACGCTTTGAGGAGTTCAAATAACGTGTTTTTAGATCATTTGTATCGAATCTTTTACTACATAACTTTTCACCAAATTTCACAAACACAAAGAAAGTTTGTTTTTCGATTCAAAACAATATTTTAACGCTTTGAGGAGTTCAAATAACGTGTTTTTAGATCATTGGTATCGTATCTTTTACTACATAACTTTTCACCAAATTTCACAAACGCTAAGAAAGTTTGTTTTTCGATTCAAAACAAGATTTTAACGCTTTGAGGAGTTCAAATAACGTGTTTTTAGATCACTTGTATCGTATCATTTAGTGCATAACTTTTCACCAAATTTCACAAACACTAAGAAAGTTTGTTTTACGATTCAACACAAGATTTTAACGCTTTGAGGAGTTCAAATAACATGTTTTTAGATCATTTGTATCGTATCTTTTACTACATAACTTTTCACCAAATTTTACAAACACTAAGAAAGTTTGTTTTTCGATTCAAAACAAGATTTTAACGCTTTGAGGAGTTCAAATAACGTGTTTTTAGATCATTTGTATCGAATATTTTACTACATAACTTTTCACCAAATTTCACAAACACAAAGAAAGTTTGTTTTTCGATTCAAAACAATATTTTAACGCTTTGAGGAGTTCAAATAACGTGTTTTTAGATCATTGGTATCGTATCTTTTATTACATAACTTTTCACCAAATTTCACAAACACTGAGAAAGTTTGTTTTTCGATTCAAAACAAGATTTTAACGCTTTGAGGAGTTCAAATAATGTTTTTTTAGATCATTTGTATCGTATCTTTCAGTACATAACTTTTCACCAAATTTCACAAACACTAAGAAAGTTTGTTTTTCGATTCAAAACAAGATTTTAACGCTTTGAGGAGTTCAAATAACGTGTTTTTAGATCATTGGTATCGTATCTTTTACTACATAACTTTTCACCAAATTTCACAAACACTAAGAAAGTTTGTTTTTCGATTCAAAACAAGATATTAACGCTTTGAGGAGTTCAAATAACATGTTTTTAGATCATTTGTATCGTATCTTTTACTACATAAGTTTTCACCAAATTTTACAAACACAAAGAAAGTTTGTTTTTCGATTCAAAACAAGATTTTAACGCTTTGAGGAGGTCAAATAACGTGTTTTTAGATCATTTGTATCGTTTCTTTTTGTACATAACTTTTCAACAAATTTCACAAACACTAAGAAAGTTTGTTTTTCGATTCAAAACAAGATTTTAACGCTTTGAGGAGTTCAAATAACGTGTTTTTAGATCATTTGTATCGAATCTTTTACTACATAACTTTTCACCAAATTTCACAAACACAAAGAAAGTTTGTTTTTCGATTCAAAACAATATTTTAACGCTTTGAGGAGTTCAAATAACGTGTTTTTAGATCATTGGTATCGTATCTTTTACTACATAACTTTTCACCAAATTTCACAAACGCTAAGAAAGTTTGTTTTTCGATTCAAAACAAGATTTTAACGCTTTGAGGAGTTCAAATAACGTGTTTTTAGATCACTTGTATCGTATCATTTAGTGCATAACTTTTCACCAAATTTCACAAACACTAAGAAAGTTTGTTTTACGATTCAACACAAGATTTTAACGCTTTGAGGAGTTCAAATAACATGTTTTTAGATCATTTGTATCGTATCTTTTACTACATAACTTTTCACCAAATTTTACAAACACTAAGAAAGTTTGTTTTTCGATTCAAAACAAGATTTTAACGCTTTGAGGAGTTCAAATAACGTGTTTTTAGATCATTTGTATCGAATCTTTTACTACATAACTTTTCACCAAATTTCACAAACACAAAGAAAGTTTGTTTTTCGATTCAAAACAATATTTTAACGCTTTGAGGAGTTCAAATAACGTGTTTTTAGATCATTGGTATCGTATCTTTTATTACATAACTTTTCACCAAATTTCACAAACACTGAGAAAGTTTGTTTTTCGATTCAAAACAAGATTTTAACGCTTTGAGGAGTTCAAATAACGTTTTTTTAGATCATTTGTATCGTATCTTTCAGTACATAACTTTTCACCAAATTTCACAAACACTAAGAAAGTTTGTTTTTCGATTCAAAACAAGATTTTAACGCTTTGAGGAGTTCAAATAACGTGTTTTAAGATCATTTGTATCGTATCTTTCAGTACATAACTTTTCACCAAATTTCACAAACACTAAGAAAGTTTGTTTTTCGATTCAAAACAAGATATTACCGCTTTGAGGAGTTCAAATAACGTGTTTTTAGATCATTTGTATCGAATCTTTTACTACATAACTTTTCACCAAATTTCACAAACACAAAGAAAGTTTGTTTTTCGATTCAAAACAATATTTTAACGCTTTGAGGAGTTCAAATAACGTGTTTTTAGATCATTTGTATCGTTTCTTTTTGTACATAACTTTTCAACAAATTTCACAAACACTAAGAAAGTTTGTTTTTCGATTCAAAACAAGATTTTAACGCTTTGAGGAGTTCAAATAACGTGTTTTTAGATCATTTGTATCGAATCTTTTACTACATAACTTTTCACCAAATTTCACAAACACAAAGAAAGTTTGTTTTTCGATTCAAAACAATATTTTAACGCTTTGAGGAGTTCAAATAACGTGTTTTTAGATCATTGGTATCGTATCTTTTATTACATAACTTTTCACCAAATTTCACAAACACTGAGAAAGTTTGTTTTTCGATTCAAAACAAGATTTTAACGCTTTGAGGAGTTCAAATAACGTTTTTTTAGATCATTTGTATCGTATCTTTCAGTACATAACTTTTCACCAAATTTCACAAACACTAAGAAAGTTTGTTTTTCGATTCAAAACAAGATTTTAACGCTTTGAGGAGTTCAAATAACGTGTTTTAAGATCATTTGTATCGTATCTTTCAGTACATAACTTTTCACCAAATTTCACAAACACTAAGAAAGTTTGTTTTTCGATTCAAAACAAGATTTTAACGCTTTGAGGAGTTCAAATAACGTGTTTTTAGATCATTTGTATCGTATCTTTTACTACATAACTTTTCACCAAATTTCACAAACGCTAAGAAAGTTTGTTTTTCGATTCAAAACAAGATTTTAACGCTTTGAGGAGTTCAAATAACGTGTTTTTTGATCATTTGTATCGAATCTTTTACTACATAACTTTTCACCAAATTTCACAAACGCTAAGAAAGTTTGTTTTTCGATTCAAAACAAGATTTTAACGCTTTGAGGAGTTCAAATAACGTGTTTTTAGATCATTTGTATCGTATCTTTTAGTGCATAACTTTTCACCAAATTTCACAGACACTAAGAAAGTTTGTTTTTCGATTCAAAACAAGATTTTAACGCTTTGAGGAGTTCAAATAACGTGTTTTTAGATCATTTGTATCGTATCTTTTAGTGCATAACTTTTCACCAAATTTCACAAACGCTAAGAAAGTTTGTTTTTCGATTCAAAACAAGATTTTAACGCTTTGAGGAGTTCAAATAACGTGTTTTTAGATCATTTGTATCGTATCTTTTAGTGCATAACTTTTCACCAAATTTCACAAACACAAAGAAAGTTTGTTTTTCGATTCAAAACAAGATTTTAACGCTTTGAGGAGTTCAAATAACGTGTTTTGAGATCATTTGTATCGTATCTTTTAGTGCATAACTTTTCACCAAATTTCACAAACACTAAGAAAGTTTGTTTTTCGATTCAAAACAAGATTTTAACGCTTTGAGGAGTTCAAATAACGTGTTTTTAGATCATTTGTATCGTATCTTTTACTACATAACTTTTCACCAAATTTCACAAACACTAAGAAAGTTTGTTTTTCGATTCAAAACAAGATTTTAACGCTTTGAGGAGTTCAAATAACGTGTTTTTAGATCATTCGTATCGTATCTTTCACTACATAACTTTTCACCAAATTTCACAAACATTAAGAAAGTTTGTTTTTCGATTCAAAACAAGATATTAACGCTTTGAGGAGTTCAAATAACATGTTTTTAGATCATTTGTATCGTATCTTTTACTACATAAGTTTTCACCAAATTTTACAAACACAAAGAAAGTTTGTTTTTCGATTCAAAACAAGATTTTAACGCTTTGAGGAGGTCAAATAACGTGTTTTTAGATCATTTGTATCGTTTCTTTTTGTACATAACTTTTCAACAAATTTCACAAACACTAAGAAAGTTTGTTTTTCGATTCAAAACAAGATTTTAACGCTTTGAGGAGTTCAAATAACGTGTTTTTAGATCATTTGTATCGAATCTTTTACTACATAACTTTTCACCAAATTTCACAAACACAAAGAAAGTTTGTTTTTCGATTCAAAACAATATTTTAACGCTTTGAGGAGTTCAAATAACGTGTTTTTAGATCATTGGTATCGTATCTTTTACTACATAACTTTTCACCAAATTTCACAAACGCTAAGAAAGTTTGTTTTTCGATTCAAAACAAGATTTTAACGCTTTGAGGAGTTCAAATAACGTGTTTTTAGATCACTTGTATCGTATCATTTAGTGCATAACTTTTCACCAAATTTCACAAACACTAAGAAAGTTTGTTTTACGATTCAACACAAGATTTTAACGCTTTGAGGAGTTCAAATAACATGTTTTTAGATCATTTGTATCGTATCTTTTACTACATAACTTTTCACCAAATTTTACAAACACTAAGAAAGTTTGTTTTTCGATTCAAAACAAGATATTAACGCTTTGAGGAGTTCAAATAACATGTTTTTAGATCATTTGTATCGTATATTTTACTACATAAGTTTTCACCAAATTTTACAAACACAAAGAAAGTTTGTTTTTCGATTCAAAACAAGATTTTAACGCTTTGAGGAGTTCAAATAACGTGTTTTTAGATCATTTGTATCGTTTCTTTTTGTACATAACTTTTCACCAAATTTCACAAACACTAAGAAAGTTTGTTTTTCGATTCAAAACAAGATTTTAACGCTTTGAGGAGTTCAAATAACGTTTTTTTAGATCATTTGTATCGTATCTTTCAGTAGATAACTTTTCACCAAATTTCACAAACACTAAGAAAGTTTGTTTTTCGATTCAAAACAAGATTTTAACGCTTTGAGGAGTTCAAATAACGTGTTTTAAGATCATTTGTATCGTATCTTTCAGTACATAACTTTTCACCAAATTTCACAAACACTAAGAAAGTTTGTTTTTCGATTCAAAACAAGATTTTAACGCTTTGAGGAGTTCAAATAACGTGTTTTTAGATCATTTGTATCTTATCTTTTACTACATAACTTTTCACCAAATTTCACAAACGCTAAGAAAGTTTGTTTTTCGATTCAAAACAAGATTTTGACGATTTGAGGAGTTCGAATAACGTGTTTTTTGATCATTTGTATCGTATGTTTTAGTACATAACTTTTCACCAAATTTCACAGACACTAAGAAAGTTTGTTTTTCGATTCAAAACAAGATTTTAACGCTTTGAGGAGTTCAAATAACGTGTTTTTAGATCATTTGTATTGTATCTTTTACTACATAACTTTTCACCAAATTTCACAAACGCTAAGAAAGTTTGGTTATCGATTCAAAACAAGATTTTAACGCTTTGAGGAGTTCAAACAACGTGTTTTTAGATCATTGGTATCGTATCTTTTACTACATAACTTTTCACCAAATTTCACAAACTCTAAGAAAGTTTGTTTTTCGATTCAAAACAAGATTTTAACGCTTTGAGGAGTTCAAATAACGTGTTTTTAGATCATTTGTATCGTTTCTTTTTGTACATAACTTTTCACCAAATTTCACAAACACTAAGAAAGTTTGTTTTTCGATTCAAAACAAGATTTTAACGCTTTGAGGAGTTCAAATAACGTGTTTTAAGATCATTTGTATCGTATCTTTCAGTACATAACTTTTCACCAAATTTCACAAACACTAAGAAAGTTTGTTTTTCGATTCAAAACAAGATTTTAACGCTTTGAGGAGTTCAAATAACGTGTTTTTAGATCATTGGTATCGTATCTTTTACTACATAACTTTTCACCAAATTTCACAAACGCTAAGAAAGTTTGTTTTTCGATTCAAAACAAGATTTTAACGCTTTGAGGAGTTCAAATAACGTGTTTTTAGATCACTTGTATCGTATCATTTAGTGCATAACTTTTCACCAAATTTCACAAACACTAAGAAAGTTTGTTTTACGATTCAACACAAGATTTTAACGCTTTGAGGAGTTCAAATAACATGTTTTTAGATCATTTGTATCGTATCTTTTACTACATAACTTTTCACCAAATTTTACAAACACTAAGAAAGTTTGTTTTTCGATTCAAAACAAGATTTTAACGCTTTGAGGAGTTCAAATAACGTGTTTTTAGATCATTTGTATCGAATCTTTTACTACATAACTTTTCACCAAATTTCACAAACACAAAGAAAGTTTGTTTTTCGATTCAAAACAATATTTTAACGCTTTGAGGAGTTCAAATAACGTGTTTTTAGATCATTGGTATCGTATCTTTTATTACATAACTTTTCACCAAATTTCACAAACACTGAGAAAGTTTGTTTTTCGATTCAAAACAAGATTTTAACGCTTTGAGGAGTTCAAATAACGTTTTTTTAGATCATTTGTATCGTATCTTTCAGTACATAACTTTTCACCAAATTTCACAAACACTAAGAAAGTTTGTTTTTCGATTCAAAACAAGATTTTAACGCTTTGAGGAGTTCAAATAACGTGTTTTAAGATCATTTGTATCGTATCTTTCAGTACATAACTTTTCACCAAATTTCACAAACACTAAGAAAGTTTGTTTTTCGATTCAAAACAAGATATTACCGCTTTGAGGAGTTCAAATAACGTGTTTTTAGATCATTTGTATCGAATCTTTTACTACATAACTTTTCACCAAATTTCACAAACACAAAGAAAGTTTGTTTTTCGATTCAAAACAATATTTTAACGCTTTGAGGAGTTCAAATAACGTGTTTTTAGATCATTTGTATCGTTTCTTTTTGTACATAACTTTTCAACAAATTTCACAAACACTAAGAAAGTTTGTTTTTCGATTCAAAACAAGATTTTAACGCTTTGAGGAGTTCAAATAACGTGTTTTTAGATCATTTGTATCGAATCTTTTACTACATAACTTTTCACCAAATTTCACAAACACAAAGAAAGTTTGTTTTTCGATTCAAAACAATATTTTAACGCTTTGAGGAGTTCAAATAACGTGTTTTTAGATCATTGGTATCGTATCTTTTATTACATAACTTTTCACCAAATTTCACAAACACTGAGAAAGTTTGTTTTTCGATTCAAAACAAGATTTTAACGCTTTGAGGAGTTCAAATAACGTTTTTTTAGATCATTTGTATCGTATCTTTCAGTACATAACTTTTCACCAAATTTCACAAACACTAAGAAAGTTTGTTTTTCGATTCAAAACAAGATTTTAACGCTTTGAGGAGTTCAAATAACGTGTTTTAAGATCATTTGTATCGTATCTTTCAGTACATAACTTTTCACCAAATTTCACAAACACTAAGAAAGTTTGTTTTTCGATTCAAAACAAGATTTTAACGCTTTGAGGAGTTCAAATAACGTGTTTTTAGATCATTTGTATCGTATCTTTTACTACATAACTTTTCACCAAATTTCACAAACGCTAAGAAAGTTTGTTTTTCGATTCAAAACAAGATTTTAACGCTTTGAGGAGTTCAAATAACGTGTTTTTTGATCATTTGTATCGAATCTTTTACTACATAACTTTTCACCAAATTTCACAAACGCTAAGAAAGTTTGTTTTTCGATTCAAAACAAGATTTTAACGCTTTGAGGAGTTCAAATAACGTGTTTTTAGATCATTTGTATCGTATCTTTTAGTGCATAACTTTTCACCAAATTTCACAGACACTAAGAAAGTTTGTTTTTCGATTCAAAACAAGATTT
Organism: Luzula sylvatica; assembly: GCA_946800325.1. Classification (NCBI taxonomy): domain Eukaryota; kingdom Viridiplantae; phylum Streptophyta; class Magnoliopsida; order Poales; family Juncaceae; genus Luzula; species Luzula sylvatica. The sequence continues at coordinate 10,095,560 of OX326961.1, read as the reverse complement.
TAACGCTTTGAGGAGTTCAAATAACGTGTTTTTAGATCATTTGTATCGTATCTTTTAGTGCATAACTTTTCACCAAATTTCACAAACGCTAAGAAAGTTTGTTTTTCGATTCAAAACAAGATTTTAACGCTTTGAGGAGTTCAAATAATGTGTTTTTAGATCATTTGTATCGTATCTTTTAGTGCATAACTTTTCACCAAATTTCACAAACACAAAGAAAGTTTGTTTTTCGATTCAAAACAAGATTTTAACGCTTTGAGGAGTTCAAATAACGTGTTTTGAGATCATTTGTATCGTATCTTTTAGTGCATAACTTTTCACCAAATTTCACAAACACTAAGAAAGTTTGTTTTTCGATTCAAAACAAGATTTTAACGCTTTGAGGAGTTCAAATAACGTGTTTTTAGATCATTTGTATCGTATCTTTTACTACATAACTTTTCACCAAATTTCACAAACACTAAGAAAGTTTGTTTTTCGATTCAAAACAAGATTTTAACGCTTTGAGGAGTTCAAATAACGTGTTTTTAGATCATTCGTATCGTATCTTTCACTACATAACTTTTCACCAAATTTCACAAACATTAAGAAAGTTTGTTTTTCGATTCAAAACAAGATATTAACGCTTTGAGGAGTTCAAATAACATGTTTTTAGATCATTTGTATCGTATCTTTTACTACATAAGTTTTCACCAAATTTTACAAACACAAAGAAAGTTTGTTTTTCGATTCAAAACAAGATTTTAACGCTTTGAGGAGGTCAAATAACGTGTTTTTAGATCATTTGTATCGTTTCTTTTTGTACATAACTTTTCAACAAATTTCACAAACACTAAGAAAGTTTGTTTTTCGATTCAAAACAAGATTTTAACGCTTTGAGGAGTTCAAATAACGTGTTTTTAGATCATTTGTATCGAATCTTTTACTACATAACTTTTCACCAAATTTCACAAACACAAAGAAAGTTTGTTTTTCGATTCAAAACAATATTTTAACGCTTTGAGGAGTTCAAATAACGTGTTTTTAGATCATTGGTATCGTATCTTTTACTACATAACTTTTCACCAAATTTCACAAACGCTAAGAAAGTTTGTTTTTCGATTCAAAACAAGATTTTAACGCTTTGAGGAGTTCAAATAACGTGTTTTTAGATCACTTGTATCGTATCATTTAGTGCATAACTTTTCACCAAATTTCACAAACACTAAGAAAGTTTGTTTTACGATTCAACACAAGATTTTAACGCTTTGAGGAGTTCAAATAACATGTTTTTAGATCATTTGTATCGTATCTTTTACTACATAACTTTTCACCAAATTTTACAAACACTAAGAAAGTTTGTTTTTCGATTCAAAACAAGATATTAACGCTTTGAGGAGTTCAAATAACATGTTTTTAGATCATTTGTATCGTATATTTTACTACATAAGTTTTCACCAAATTTTACAAACACAAAGAAAGTTTGTTTTTCGATTCAAAACAAGATTTTAACGCTTTGAGGAGTTCAAATAACGTGTTTTTAGATCATTTGTATCGTTTCTTTTTGTACATAACTTTTCACCAAATTTCACAAACACTAAGAAAGTTTGTTTTTCGATTCAAAACAAGATTTTAACGCTTTGAGGAGTTCAAATAACGTTTTTTTAGATCATTTGTATCGTATCTTTCAGTAGATAACTTTTCACCAAATTTCACAAACACTAAGAAAGTTTGTTTTTCGATTCAAAACAAGATTTTAACGCTTTGAGGAGTTCAAATAACGTGTTTTAAGATCATTTGTATCGTATCTTTCAGTACATAACTTTTCACCAAATTTCACAAACACTAAGAAAGTTTGTTTTTCGATTCAAAACAAGATTTTAACGCTTTGAGGAGTTCAAATAACGTGTTTTTAGATCATTTGTATCTTATCTTTTACTACATAACTTTTCACCAAATTTCACAAACGCTAAGAAAGTTTGTTTTTCGATTCAAAACAAGATTTTGACGATTTGAGGAGTTCGAATAACGTGTTTTTTGATCATTTGTATCGTATGTTTTAGTACATAACTTTTCACCAAATTTCACAGACACTAAGAAAGTTTGTTTTTCGATTCAAAACAAGATTTTAACGCTTTGAGGAGTTCAAATAACGTGTTTTTAGATCATTTGTATTGTATCTTTTACTACATAACTTTTCACCAAATTTCACAAACGCTAAGAAAGTTTGGTTATCGATTCAAAACAAGATTTTAACGCTTTGAGGAGTTCAAACAACGTGTTTTTAGATCATTGGTATCGTATCTTTTACTACATAACTTTTCACCAAATTTCACAAACTCTAAGAAAGTTTGTTTTTCGATTCAAAACAAGATTTTAACGCTTTGAGGAGTTCAAATAACGTGTTTTTAGATCATTTGTATCGTTTCTTTTTGTACATAACTTTTCACCAAATTTCACAAACACTAAGAAAGTTTGTTTTTCGATTCAAAACAAGATTTTAACGCTTTGAGGAGTTCAAATAACGTGTTTTAAGATCATTTGTATCGTATCTTTCAGTACATAACTTTTCACCAAATTTCACAAACACTAAGAAAGTTTGTTTTTCGATTCAAAACAAGATTTTAACGCTTTGAGGAGTTCAAATAACGTGTTTTTAGATCATTGGTATCGTATCTTTTACTACATAACTTTTCACCAAATTTCACAAACGCTAAGAAAGTTTGTTTTTCGATTCAAAACAAGATTTTAACGCTTTGAGGAGTTCAAATAACGTGTTTTTAGATCACTTGTATCGTATCATTTAGTGCATAACTTTTCACCAAATTTCACAAACACTAAGAAAGTTTGTTTTACGATTCAACACAAGATTTTAACGCTTTGAGGAGTTCAAATAACATGTTTTTAGATCATTTGTATCGTATCTTTTACTACATAACTTTTCACCAAATTTTACAAACACTAAGAAAGTTTGTTTTTCGATTCAAAACAAGATTTTAACGCTTTGAGGAGTTCAAATAACGTGTTTTTAGATCATTTGTATCGAATCTTTTACTACATAACTTTTCACCAAATTTCACAAACACAAAGAAAGTTTGTTTTTCGATTCAAAACAATATTTTAACGCTTTGAGGAGTTCAAATAACGTGTTTTTAGATCATTGGTATCGTATCTTTTATTACATAACTTTTCACCAAATTTCACAAACACTGAGAAAGTTTGTTTTTCGATTCAAAACAAGATTTTAACGCTTTGAGGAGTTCAAATAACGTTTTTTTAGATCATTTGTATCGTATCTTTCAGTACATAACTTTTCACCAAATTTCACAAACACTAAGAAAGTTTGTTTTTCGATTCAAAACAAGATTTTAACGCTTTGAGGAGTTCAAATAACGTGTTTTAAGATCATTTGTATCGTATCTTTCAGTACATAACTTTTCACCAAATTTCACAAACACTAAGAAAGTTTGTTTTTCTATTCAAAACAAGATATTAACGCTTTGAGGAGTTCAAATAACGTGTTTTTAGATCATTTGTATCGAATCTTTTACTACATAACTTTTCACCAAATTTCACAAACACAAAGAAAGTTTGTTTTTCGATTCAAAACAATATTTTAACGCTTTGAGGAGTTCAAATAACGTGTTTTTAGATCATTTGTATCGTTTCTTTTTGTACATAACTTTTCAACAAATTTCACAAACACTAAGAAAGTTTGTTTTTCGATTCACAACAAGATTTTAACGCTTTGAGGAGTTCAAATAACGTGTTTTTAGATCATTTGTATCGAATCTTTTACTACATAACTTTTCACCAAATTTCACAAACACAAAGAAAGTTTGTTTTTCGATTCAAAACAATATTTTAACGCTTTGAGGAGTTCAAATAACGTGTTTTTAGATCATTGGTATCGTATCTTTTATTACATAACTTTTCACCAAATTTCACAAACACTGAGAAAGTTTGTTTTTCGATTCAAAACAAGATTTTAACGCTTTGAGGAGTTCAAATAACGTTTTTTTAGATCATTTGTATCGTATCTTTCAGTACATAACTTTTCACCAAATTTCACAAACACTAAGAAAGTTTGTTTTTCGATTCAAAACAAGATTTTAACGCTTTGAGGAGTTCAAATAACGTGTTTTAAGATCATTTGTATCGTATCTTTCAGTACATAACTTTTCACCAAATTTCACAAACACTAAGAAAGTTTGTTTTTCGATTCAAAACAAGATTTTAACGCTTTGAGGAGTTCAAATAACGTGTTTTTAGATCATTTGTATCGTATCTTTTACTACATAACTTTTCACCAAATTTCACAAACGCTAAGAAAGTTTGTTTTTCGATTCAAAACAAGATTTTAACGCTTTGAGGAGTTCAAATAACGTGTTTTTTGATCATTTGTATCGAATCTTTTACTACATAACTTTTCACCAAATTTCACAAACGCTAAGAAAGTTTGTTTTTCGATTCAAAACAAGATTTTAACGCTTTGAGGAGTTCAAATAACGTGTTTTTAGATCATTTGTATCGTATCTTTTAGTGCATAACTTTTCACCAAATTTCACAGACACTAAGAAAGTTTGTTTTTCGATTCAAAACAAGATTTTAACGCTTTGAGGAGTTCAAATAACGTGTTTTTAGATCATTTGTATCGTATCTTTTAGTGCATAACTTTTCACCAAATTTCACAAACGCTAAGAAAGTTTGTTTTTCGATTCAAAACAAGATTTTAACGCTTTGAGGAGTTCAAATAACGTGTTTTTAGATCATTTGTATCGTATCTTTTAGTGCATAACTTTTCACCAAATTTCACAAACACAAAGAAAGTTTGTTTTTCGATTCAAAACAAGATTTTAACGCTTTGAGGAGTTCAAATAACGTGTTTTTAGATCATTTGTATCGTATCTTTTAGTGCATAACTTTTCACCAAATTTCACAAACACTAAGAAAGTTTGTTTTTCGATTCAAAACAAGATTTTAACGCTTTGAGGAGTTCAAATAACGTGTTTTTAGATCATTTGTATCGTATCTTTTACTACATAACTTTTCACCAAATTTCACAAACACTAAGAAAGTTTGTTTTTCGATTCAAAACAAGATTTTAACGCTTTGAGGAGTTCAAATAACGTGTTTTTAGATCATTGGTATCGTATCTTTCACTACATAACTTTTCACCAAATTTCACAAACATTAAGAAAGTTTGTTTTTCGATTCAAAACAAGATATTAACGCTTTGAGGAGTTCAAATAACATGTTTTTAGATCATTTGTATCGTATCTTTTACTACATAAGTTTTCACCAAATTTTACAAACACAAAGAAAGTTTGTTTTTCGATTCAAAACAAGATTTTAACGCTTTGAGGAGGTCAAATAACGTGTTTTTAGATCATTTGTATCGTTTCTTTTTGTACATAACTTTTCAACAAATTTCACAAACACTAAGAAAGTTTGTTTTTCGATTCAAAACAAGATTTTAACGCTTTGAGGAGTTCAAATAACGTGTTTTTAGATCATTTGTATCGAATCTTTTACTACATAACTTTTCACCAAATTTCACAAACACAAAGAAAGTTTGTTTTTCGATTCAAAACAATATTTTAACGCTTTGAGGAGTTCAAATAACGTGTTTTTAGATCATTGGTATCGTATCTTTTACTACATAACTTTTCACCAAATTTCACAAACGCTAAGAAAGTTTGTTTTTCGATTCAAAACAAGATTTTAACGCTTTGAGGAGTTCAAATAACGTGTTTTTAGATCACTTGTATCGTATCATTTAGTGCATAACTTTTCACCAAATTTCACAAACACTAAGAAAGTTTGTTTTACGATTCAACACAAGATTTTAACGCTTTGAGGAGTTCAAATAACATGTTTTTAGATCATTTGTATCGTATCTTTTACTACATAACTTTTCACCAAATTTTACAAACACTAAGAAAGTTTGTTTTTCGATTCAAAACAAGATATTAACGCTTTGAGGAGTTCAAATAACATGTTTTTAGATCATTTGTATCGTATATTTTACTACATAAGTTTTCACCAAATTTTACAAACACAAAGAAAGTTTGTTTTTCGATTCAAAACAAGATTTTAACGCTTTGAGGAGTTCAAATAACGTGTTTTTAGATCATTTGTATCGTTTCTTTTTGTACATAACTTTTCACCAAATTTCACAAACACTAAGAAAGTTTGTTTTTCGATTCAAAACAAGATTTTAACGCTTTGAGGAGTTCAAATAACGTTTTTTTAGATCATTTGTATCGTATCTTTCAGTAGATAACTTTTCACCAAATTTCACAAACACTAAGAAAGTTTGTTTTTCGATTCAAAACAAGATTTTAACGCTTTGAGGAGTTCAAATAACGTGTTTTAAGATCATTTGTATCGTATCTTTCAGTACATAACTTTTCACCAAATTTCACAAACACTAAGAAAGTTTGTTTTTCGATTCAAAACAAGATTTTAACGCTTTGAGGAGTTCAAATAACGTGTTTTTAGATCATTTGTATCTTATCTTTTACTACATAACTTTTCACCAAATTTCACAAACGCTAAGAAAGTTTGTTTTTCGATTCAAAACAAGATTTTGACGATTTGAGGAGTTCGAATAACGTGTTTTTTGATCATTTGTATCGTATGTTTTAGTACATAACTTTTCACCAAATTTCACAGACACTAAGAAAGTTTGTTTTTCGATTCAAAACAAGATTTTAACGCTTTGAGGAGTTCAAATAACGTGTTTTTAGATCATTTGTATTGTATCTTCTACTACATAACTTTTCACCAAATTTCACAAACGCTAAGAAAGTTTGGTTATCGATTCAAAACAAGATTTTAACGCTTTGAGGAGTTCAAACAACGTGTTTTTAGATCATTGGTATCGTATCTTTTACTACATAACTTTTCACCAAATTTCACAAACTCTAAGAAAGTTTGTTTTTCGATTCAAAACAAGATTTTAACGCTTTGAGGAGTTCAAATAACGTGTTTTTAGATCATTTGTATCGTTTCTTTTTGTACATAACTTTTCACCAAATTTCACAAACACTAAGAAAGTTTGTTTTTCGATTCAAAACAAGATTTTAACGCTTTGAGGAGTTCAAATAACGTGTTTTTAGATCATTTGTATCGTATCTTTCAGTAGATAACTTTTCACCAAATTTCACAAACACTAAGAAAGTTTGTTTTTCGATTCAAAACAAGATTTTAACGCTTTGAGGAGTTCAAATAACGTGTTTTAAGATCATTTGTATCGAATCTTTTACTACATAACTTTTCACCAAATTTCACAAACACAAAGAAAGTTTGTTTTTCGATTCAAAACAATATTTTAACGCTTTGAGGAGTTCAAATAACGTGTTTTTAGATCATTGGTATCGTATCTTTTATTACATAACTTTTCACCAAATTTCACAAACACTGAGAAAGTCTGTTTTTCGATTCAAAACAAGATTTTAACGCTTTGAGGAGTTCAAATAACGTGTTTTTAGATCATTTGTATCGTATCTTTTAGACCATAACTTTTCACCAAATTTCACAAACGCTAAGAAGGTTTGTTTTTCGATTCAAAACAAGATTTTAACGCTTTGAGGAGTTCAAATAACGTGTTTTTAGATCATTTGTATCGAATCTTTTACTACATAACTTTTCACCAAATTTCACAAACACAAAGAAAGTTTGTTTTTCGATTCAAAACAAGATTTTAACGCTTTGAGGAGTTCAAATAACGTGTTTTTAGATCATTTGTATCGTATCTTTTAGTGCATAACTTTTCACCAAATTTCACAAACACTAAGAAAGTTTGTTTTTCGATTCAAAACAAGATTTTAACGCTTTGAGGAGTTCAAATAACGTGTTTTTAGATCATTTGTATCGTATCTTTTACTACATAACTTTTCACCAAATTTCACAAACACTAAGAAAGTTTGTTTTTCGATTCAAAACAAGATTTTAACGCTTTGAGGAGTTCAAATAACGTGTTTTTAGATCATTGGTATCGTATCTTTTACTACATAACTTTTCACCAAATTTCACAAACACTAAGAAAGTTTGTTTTTCGATTCAAAACAAGATTTTAACGCTTTGAGGAGTTCAAATAACGTGTTTTTAGATCATTGGTATCGTATCTTTTATTACATAACTTTTCACCAAATTTCACAAACACTGAGAAAATTTGTTTTTCGATTCAAAACAAGATTTTAACGCTTTGAGGAGTTCAAATAACGTCTTTTTAGATAATTTGTATCGTATCTTTCAGTACATAACTTTTCACCAAATTTCACAAACACTAAGAAAGTTTGTTTTTCGATTCAAAACAAGATTTTAACGCTTTGAGGAGTTCAAATAACGTGTTTTTAGATCATTTGTATCGAATCTTTTACTACATAACTTTTCACCAAATTTCACAAACACAAAGAAAGTTTGTTTTTCGATTCAAAACAATATTTTAACGCTTTGAGGAGTTCAAATAACGTGTTTTTAGATCATTGGTATCGTATCTTTTATTACATAACTTTTCACCAAATTTCACAAACACTGAGAAAGTTTGTTTTTCGATTCAAAACAAGATTTTAACGCTTTGAGGAGTTCAAATAACATGTTTTTAGATCATTTGTATCGTATCTTTTAGTGCATAACTTTTCACCAAATTTCACAAACACTAAGAAAGTTTGTTTTTCGATTCAAAACAAGATTTTAACGCTTTGAGGAGTTCAAATAACGTGTTTTTAGATCATTTGTATCGTATCTTTTACTACATAACTTTCCACCAAATTTCACAAACACTAAGAAAGTTTGTTTTTCGATTCAAAACAAGATTTTAACGCTTTGAGGAGTTCAAATAACGTGTTTTTAGATCATTGGTATCGTATCTTTTACTACATAACTTTTCACCAAATTTCACAAACACTAAGAAAGTTTGTTTTTCGATTCAAAACAAGATATTAACGCTTTGAGGAGTTCAAATAACATGTTTTTAGATCATTTGTATCGTATCTTTTACTACATAAGTTTTCACCAAATTTCACAAACACAAAGAAAGTTTGTTTTTCGATTCAACACAAGATTTTAACGCTTTGAGGAGTTCAAATAACATGTTTTTAGATCATTTGTATCGTATCTTTTACTACATAACTTTTCACCAAATTTCACAAACACTAAGAAAGTTTGTTTTTCGATTCAAAACAATATTTTAACGCTTTGAGGAGTTCAAATAACGTGTTTTTAGATCATTGGTATCGTATCTTTTATTACATAACTTTTCACCAAATTTCACAAACACTGAGAAAATTTGTTTTTCGATTCAAAACAAGATTTTAACGCTTTGAGGAGTTCAAATAACGTGTTTTTAGATCATTTGTATCGAATCTTTTACTACATAACTTTTCACCAAATTTCACAAACACTAAGAAAGTTTGTTTTTCGATTCAAAACAATATTTTAACGCTTTGAGGAGTTCAAATAACGTGTTTTTTGATCATTGGTATCGTATCTTTTACTACATAACTTTTCACCAAATTTCACAAACACTGAGAAAGTTTGTTTTTCGATTCAAAACAAGATTTTAACGCTTTGAGGAGTTCAAATAACATGTTTTTAGATCATTTGTATCGTATCTTTTAGTGCATAACTTTTCACCAAATTTCACAAACACTAAGAAAGTTTGTTTTTCGATTCAAAACAAGATTTTAACGCTTTGAGGAGTTCAAATAACATGTTTTTAGATCATTTGTATCGTATCTTTTACTACATAACTTTTCACCAAATTTCACAAACACTAAGAAAGTTTGTTTTTCGATTCAAAACAAGATTTTAACGCTTTGAGGAGTTCAAATAACGTGTTTTTAGATCATTTGTATCGTATCTTTTACTACATAACTTTTCACCAAATTTCACAAACACTAAGAAAGTTTGTTTTTCGATTCAAAACAAGATTTTAACGCTTTGAGGAGTTCAAATAACATGTTTTTAGATCATTGGTATCGTATCTTTTACTACATAAGTTTTCACCAAATTTCACAAACACTAAGAAAGTTTGTTTTTCGATTCAAAACAAGATATTAACGCTTTGAGGAGTTCAAATAACATGTTTTTAGATCATTTGTATCGTATCTTTTACTACATAACTTTTCACCAAATTTTACAAACACTAAGAAAGTTTGTTTTTCGATTCAAAACAAGATATTAACGCTTTGAGGAGTTCAAATAACGCGCTTTTAGATAATTTGTATCGTATCTTTTAGTACATAACTTTTCACCAAATTTCACAAACACTAAGAAAGTTTGTTTTTCGATTCAAAACAAGATTTTAACGCTTTGAGGAGTTCAAATAACGTTTTTTTAGATCATTTGTATCGTATCTTTCAGTAGATAACTTTTCACCAAATTTCACAAACACTAAGAAAGTTTGTTTTTCGATTCAAAACAAGATTTTAACGCTTTGAGGAGTTCAAATAACGTTTTTTTAGATCATTTGTATCGTATCTTTCAGTAGATAACTTTTCACCAAATTTCACAAACACTAAGAAAGTTTGTTTTTCGATTCAAAACAAGATTTTAACGCTTTGAGGAGTTCAAATAACGTGTTTTAAGATCATTTGTATCGTATCTTTCAGTACATAACTTTTCACCAAATTTCACAAACACTAAGAAAGTTTGTTTTTCGATTCAAAACAAGATTTTAACGCTTTGAGGAGTTCAAATAACGTGTTTTAAGATCATTTGTATCGTATCTTTCAGTACATAACTTTTCACCAAATTTCACAAACACTAAGAAAGTTTGTTTTTCGATTCAAAACAAGATTTTAACGCTTTGAGGAGTTCAAATAACGTGTTTTTAGATCATTTGTATCGAATCTTTTACTACATAACTTTTCACCAAATTTCACAAACACAAAGAAAGTTTGTTTTTCGATTCAAAACAATATTTTAACGCTTTGAGGAGTTCAAATAACGTGTTTTTAGATCATTTGTATCGTTTCTTTTTGTACATAACTTTTCAACAAATTTCACAAACACTAAGAAAGTTTGTTTTTCGATTCAAAACAAGATTTTAACGCTTTGAGGAGTTCAAATAACGTGTTTTTAGATCATTTGTATCGAATCTTTTACTACATAACTTTTCACCAAATTTCACAAACACAAAGAAAGTTTGTTTTTCGATTCAAAACAATATTTTAACGCTTTGAGGAGTTCAAATAACGTGTTTTTAGATCATTGGTATCGTATGTTTTATTACATAACTTTTCACCAAATTTCACAAACACTGAGAAAGTTTGTTTTTCGATTCAAAACAAGATTTTAACGCTTTGAGGAGTTCAAATAACGTTTTTTTAGATCATTTGTATCGTATCTTTCAGTACATAACTTTTCACCAAATTTCACAAACACTAAGAAAGTTTGTTTTTCGATTCAAAACAAGATTTTAACGCTTTGAGGAGTTCAAATAACGTGTTTTAAGATCATTTGTATCGTATCTTTCAGTACATAACTTTTCACCAAATTTCACAAACACTAAGAAAGTTTGTTTTTCGATTCAAAACAAGATTTTAACGCTTTGAGGAGTTCAAATAACGTGTTTTTAGATCATTTGTATCGTATCTTTTACTACATAACTTTTCACCAAATTTCACAAACGCTAAGAAAGTTTGTTTTTCGATTCAAAACAAGATTTTAACGCTTTGAGGAGTTCAAATAACGTGTTTTTTGATCATTTGTATCGAATCTTTTACTACATAACTTTTCACCAAATTTCACAAACGCTAAGAAAGTTTGTTTTTCGATTCAAAACAAGATTTTAACGCTTTGAGGAGTTCAAATAACGTGTTTTTAGATCATTTGTATCGTATCTTTTAGTGCATAACTTTTCACCAAATTTCACAGACACTAAGAAAGTTTGTTTTTCGATTCAAAACAAGATTTTAACGCTTTGAGGAGTTCAAATAACGTGTTTTTAGATCATTTGTATCGTATCTTTTAGTGCATAACTTTTCACCAAATTTCACAAACGCTAAGAAAGTTTGTTTTTCGATTCAAAACAAGATTTTAACGCTTTGAGGAGTTCAAATAACATGTTTTTAGATCATTTGTATCGTATCTTTTAGTGCATAACTTTTCACCAAATTTCACAAACACAAAGAAAGTTTGTTTTTCGATTCAAAACAAGATTTTAACGCTTTGAGGAGTTCAAATAACGCGTTTTTAGATCATTTGTATCGTATCTTTTAGTGCATAACTTTTCACCAAATTTCACAAACACTAAGAAAGTTTGTTTTTCGATTCAAAACAAGATTTTAACGCTTTGAGGAGTTCAAATAACGTGTTTTAAGATCATTTGTATCGTATCTTTCAGTACATAACTTTTCACCAAATTTCACAAACACTAAGAAAGTTTGTTTTTCGATTCAAAACAAGATTTTAACGCTTTGAGGAGTTCAAATAACGTGTTTTTAGATCATTTGTATCGTATCTTTTACTACATAACTTTTCACCAAATTTCACAAACGCTAAGAAAGTTTGTTTTTCGATTCAAAACAAGATTTTAACGCTTTGAGGAGTTCAAATAACGTGTTTTTAGATCATTTGTATCGAATCTTTTACTACATAACTTTTCACCAAATTTCACAAACACAAAGAAAGTTTGTTTTTCGATTCAAAACAATATTTTAACGCTTTGAGGAGTTCAAATAACGTGTTTTTAGATCATTGGTATCGTATCTTTTATTACATAACTTTTCACCAAATTTCACAAACACTGAGAAAGTTTGTTTTTCGATTCAAAACAAGATTTTAACGCTTTGAGGAGTTCAAATAACATGTTTTTAGATCATTTGTATCGTATCTTTTAGTGCATAACTTTTCACCAAATTTCACAAACACTAAGAAAGTTTGTTTTTCGATTCAAAACAAGATTTTAACGCTTTGAGGAGTTCAAATAACGTGTTTTTAGATCATTTGTATCGTATCTTTTACTACATAACTTTCCACCAAATTTCACAAACACTAAGAAAGTTTGTTTTTCGATTCAAAACAAGATTTTAACGCTTTGAGGAGTTCAAATAACGTGTTTTTAGATCATTGGTATCGTATCTTTTACTACATAACTTTTCACCAAATTTCACAAACACTAAGAAAGTTTGTTTTACGATTCAACACAAGATTTTAACGCTTTGAGGAGTTCAAATAACATGTTTTTAGATCATTTGTATCGTATCTTTTACTACATAACTTTTCACCAAATTTTACAAACACTAAGAAAGTTTGTTTTTCGATTCAAAACAAGATATTAACGCTTTGAGGAGTTCAAATAACATGTTTTTAGATCATTTGTATCGTATATTTTACTACATAAGTTTTCACCAAATTTTACAAACACAAAGAAAGTTTGTTTTTCGATTCAAAACAAGATTTTAACGCTTTGAGGAGTTCAAATAACGTGTTTTTAGATCATTTGTATCGTTTCTTTTTGTACATAACTTTTCACCAAATTTCACAAACACTAAGAAAGTTTGTTTTTCGATTCAAAACAAGATTTTAACGCTTTGAGGAGTTCAAATAACGTTTTTTTAGATCATTTGTATCGTATCTTTCAGTAGATAACTTTTCACCAAATTTCACAAACACTAAGAAAGTTTGTTTTTCGATTCAAAACAAGATTTTAACGCTTTGAGGAGTTCAAATAACGTGTTTTTAGATCATTTGTATCGTATCTTTTAGTGCATAACTTTTCACCAAATTTCACAAACGCTAAGAAAGTTTGTTTTTCGATTCAAAACAAGATTTTAACGCTTTGAGGAGTTCAAATAACGTGTTTTTAGATCATTTGTATCGTATCTTTTAGTGCATAACTTTTCACCAAATTTCACAAACACAAAGAAAGTTTGTTTTTCGATTCAAAACAAGATTTTAACGCTTTGAGGAGTTCAAATAACGTGTTTTTAGATCATTTGTATCGTATCTTTTAGTGCATAACTTTTCACCAAATTTCACAAACACTAAGAAAGTTTGTTTTTCGATTCAAAACAAGATATTAACGCTTTGAGGAGTTCAAATAACGTGTTTTTAGATCATTTGTATCGTATCTTTTACTACATAACTTTTCACCAAATTTCACAAACACTAAGAAAGTTTGTTTTTCGATTCAAAACAAGATTTTAACGCTTTGAGGAGTTCAAATAACGTGTTTTTAGATCATTGGTATCGTATCTTTCACTACATAACTTTTCACCAAATTTCACAAACATTAAGAAAGTTTGTTTTTCGATTCAAAACAAGATATTAACGCTTTGAGGAGTTCAAATAACGTGTTTTTAGATCATTTGTATCGTATCTTTTAGTGCATAACTTTTCACCAAATTTCACAAACGCTAAGAAAGTTTGTTTTTCGATTCAAAACAAGATTTTAACGCTTTGAGGAGTTCAAATAACGTGTTTTTAGATCATTTGTATCGTATCTTTTAGTGCATAACTTTTCACCAAATTTCACAAACACAAAGAAAGTTTGTTTTTCGATTCAAAACAAGATTTTAACGCTTTGAGGAGTTCAAATAACGTGTTTTTAGATCATTTGTATCGAATCTTTTACTACATAACTTTTCACCAAATTTCACAAACACAAAGAAAGTTTGTTTTTCGATTCAAAACAATATTTTAACGCTTTGAGGAGTTCAAATAACGTGTTTTTAGATCATTGGTATCGTATCTTTTACTACATAACTTTTCACCAAATTTCACAAACGCTAAGAAAGTTTGTTTTTCGATTCAAAACAAGATTTTAACGCTTTGAGGAGTTCAAATAACGTGTTTTTAGATCACTTGTATCGTATCATTTAGTGCATAACTTTTCACCAAATTTCACAAACACTAAGAAAGTTTGTTTTACGATTCAACACAAGATTTTAACGCTTTGAGGAGTTCAAATAACATGTTTTTAGATCATTTGTATCGTATCTTTTACTACATAACTTTTCACCAAATTTTACAAACACTAAGAAAGTTTGTTTTTCGATTCAAAACAAGATATTAACGCTTTGAGGAGTTCAAATAACATGTTTTTAGATCATTTGTATCGTATATTTTACTACATAAGTTTTCACCAAATTTTACAAACACAAAGAAAGTTTGTTTTTCGATTCAAAACAAGATTTTAACGCTTTGAGGAGTTCAAATAACGTGTTTTTAGATCATTTGTATCGTTTCTTTTTGTACATAACTTTTCACCAAATTTCACAAACACTAAGAAAGTTTGTTTTTCGATTCAAAACAAGATTTTAACGCTTTGAGGAGTTCAAATAACGTTTTTTTAGATCATTTGTATCGTATCTTTCAGTAGATAACTTTTCACCAAATTTCACAAACACTAAGAAAGTTTGTTTTTCGATTCAAAACAAGATTTTAACGCTTTGAGGAGTTCAAATAACGTGTTTTAAGATCATTTGTATCGTATCTTTCAGTACATAACTTTTCACCAAATTTCACAAACACTAAGAAAGTTTGTTTTTCGATTCAAAACAAGATTTTAACGCTTTGAGGAGTTCAAATAACGTGTTTTTAGATCATTTGTATCTTATCTTTTACTACATAACTTTTCACCAAATTTCACAAACGCTATGAAAGTTTGTTTTTCGATTCAAAACAAGATTTTGACGATTTGAGGAGTTCGAATAACGTGTTTTTTGATCATTTGTATCGTATGTTTTAGTACATAACTTTTCACCAAATTTCACAGACACTAAGAAAGTTTGTTTTTCGATTCAAAACAAGATTTTAACGCTTTGAGGAGTTCAAATAACGTGTTTTTAGATCATTTGTATCGTATCTTTTACTACATAACTTTTCACCAAATTTCACAAACGCTAAGAAAGTTTGGTTATCGATTCAAAACAAGATTTTAACGCTTTGAGGAGTTCAAACAACGTGTTTTTAGATCATTGGTATCGTATCTTTTACTACATAACTTTTCACCAAATTTCACAAACTCTAAGAAAGTTTGTTTTTCGATTCAAAACAAGATTTTAACGCTTTGAGGAGTTCAAATAACGTGTTTTTAGATCATTTGTATCGTTTCTTTTTGTACATAACTTTTCACCAAATTTCACAAACACTAAGAAAGTTTGTTTTTCGATTCAAAACAAGATTTTAACGCTTTGAGGAGTTCAAATAACGTGTTTTTAGATCATTTGTATCGTATCTTTCAGTAGATAACTTTTCACCAAATTTCACAAACACTAAGAAAGTTTGTTTTTCGATTCAAAACAAGATTTTAACGCTTTGAGGAGTTCAAATAACGTGTTTTAAGATCATTTGTATCGAATCTTTTACTACATAACTTTTCACCAAATTTCACAAACACAAAGAAAGTTTGTTTTTCGATTCAAAACAATATTTTAACGCTTTGAGGAGTTCAAATAACGTGTTTTTAGATCATTGGTATCGTATCTTTTATTACATAACTTTTCACCAAATTTCACAAACACTGAGAAAGTTTGTTTTTCGATTCAAAACAAGATTTTAACGCTTTGAGGAGTTCAAATAACGTGTTTTTAGATCATTTGTATCGTATCTTTTAGACCATAACTTTTCACCAAATTTCACAAACGCTAAGAAGGTTTGTTTTTCGATTCAAAACAAGATTTTAACGCTTTGAGGAGTTCAAATAACGTGTTTTTAGATCATTTGTATCGAATCTTTTACTACATAACTTTTCACCAAATTTCACAAACACAAAGAAAGTTTGTTTTTCGATTCAAAACAAGATTTTAACGCTTTGAGGAGTTCAAATAACGTGTTTTTAGATCATTTGTATCGTATCTTTTAGTGCATAACTTTTCACCAAATTTCACAAACACTAAGAAAGTTTGTTTTTCGATTCAAAACAAGATTTTAACGCTTTGAGGAGTTCAAATAACGTGTTTTTAGATCATTTGTATCGTATCTTTTACTACATAACTTTTCACCAAATTTCACAAACACTAAGAAAGTTTGTTTTTCGATTCAAAACAAGATTTTAACGCTTTGAGGAGTTCAAATAACGTGTTTTTAGATCATTGGTATCGTATCTTTTACTACATAACTTTTCACCAAATTTCACAAACACTAAGAAAGTTTGTTTTTCGATTCAAAACAAGATTTTAACGCTTTGAGGAGTTCAAATAACGTGTTTTTAGATCATTGGTATCGTATCTTTTATTACATAACTTTTCACCAAATTTCACAAACACTGAGAAAATTTGTTTTTCGATTCAAAACAAGATTTTAACGCTTTGAGGAGTTCAAATAACGTCTTTTTAGATAATTTGTATCGTATCTTTCAGTACATAACTTTTCACCAAATTTCACAAACACTAAGAAAGTTTGTTTTTCGATTCAAAACAAGATTTTAACGCTTTGAGGAGTTCAAATAACGTGTTTTTAGATCATTTGTATCGAATCTTTTACTACATAACTTTTCACCAAATTTCACAAACACAAAGAAAGTTTGTTTTTCGATTCAAAACAATATTTTAACGCTTTGAGGAGTTCAAATAACGTGTTTTTAGATCATTGGTATCGTATCTTTTATTACATAACTTTTCACCAAATTTCACAAACACTGAGAAAGTTTGTTTTTCGATTCAAAACAAGATTTTAACGCTTTGAGGAGTTCAAATAACATGTTTTTAGATCATTTGTATCGTATCTTTTAGTGCATAACTTTTCACCAAATTTCACAAACACTAAGAAAGTTTGTTTTTCGATTCAAAACAAGATTTTAACGCTTTGAGGAGTTCAAATAACGTGTTTTTAGATCATTTGTATCGTATCTTTTACTACATAACTTTCCACCAAATTTCACAAACACTAAGAAAGTTTGTTTTTCGATTCAAAACAAGATTTTAACGCTTTGAGGAGTTCAAATAACGTGTTTTTAGATCATTGGTATCGTATCTTTTACTACATAACTTTTCACCAAATTTCACAAACACTAAGAAAGTTTGTTTTTCGATTCAAAACAAGATATTAACGCTTTGAGGAGTTCAAATAACATGTTTTTAGATCATTTGTATCGTATCTTTTATTACATAACTTTTCACCAAATTTCACAAACACTAAGAAAGTTTGTTTTTCGATTCAAAACAAGATATTAACGCTTTGAGGAGTTCAAATAACATGTTTTTAGATCATTTGTATCGTATCTTTTATTACATAAGTTTTCACCAAATTTCACAAACACAAAGAAAGTTTGTTTTTCGATTCAACACAAGATTTTAACGCTTTGAGGAGTTCAAATAACATGTTTTTAGATCATTTGTATCGTATCTTTTACTACATAACTTTTCACCAAATTTTACAAACACTAAGAAAGTTTGTTTTTCGATTCAAAACAAGATATTAACGCTTTGAGGAGTTCAAATAACATGTTTTTAGATCATTTGTATCGTATCTTTTACTACATAAGTTTTCACCAAATTTTACAAACACAAAGAAAGTTTGTTTTTCGATTCAAAACAAGATTTTAACGCTTTGAGGAGTTCAAATAACGTGTTTTGAGATCATTTGTATCGTTTCTTTTTGTACATAACTTTTCACCAAATTTCACAAACACTAAGAAAGTTTGTTTTTCGATTCAAAACAAGATTTTAACGCTTTGAGGAGTTCAAATAACGCGCTTTTAGATCATTTGTATCGTATCTTTTAGTACATAACTTTTCACCAAATTTCACAAACACTAAGAAAGTTTGTTTTTCGATTCAAAACAAGATTTTAACGCTTTGAGGAGTTCAAATAACGTTTTTTTAGATCATTTGTATCGTATCTTTCAGTAGATAACTTTTCACCAAATTTCACAAACACTAAGAAAGTTTGTTTTTCGATTCAAAACAAGATTTTAACGCTTTGAGGAGTTCAAATAACGTGTTTTAAGATCATTTGTATCGTATCTCTCAGTACATAACTTTTCACCAAATTTCACAAACACTAAGAAAGTTTGTTTTTCGATTCAAAACAAGATTTTAACGCTTTGAGGAGTTCAAATAACGTGTTTTTAGATCATTTGTATCGTATCTTTTACTACATAACTTTTCACCAAATTTCACAAACGCTAAGAAAGTTTGTTTTTCGATTCAAAACAAGATTTTAACGATTTGAGGAGTTCAAATAACTTGTTTTTTGATCATTTGTATCGTATGTTTTAGTACATAACTTTTCACCAAATTTCACAGACACTGAGAATGTTTGTTTTTCGATTCAAAACAAGATTTTAACGCTTTGAGGAGTTCAAATAACGCGCTTTTAGATCATTTGTATCGTATCTTTCAGTACATGACTTTTCACCAAATTTCACAAACACTAAGAAAGTTTGTTTTTCGATTCAAAACAAGATTTTAACGCTTTGAGGAGTTCAAATAACGTGTTTTTAGATCATTTGTATCGTATCTTTTACTACATAACTTTTCACCAAATTTTACAAACACTAAGAAAGTTTGTTTTTCGATTCAAAACAAGATTTTAACGCTTTGAGGAGTTCAAATAACGTGTTTTTAGATCATTGGTATCGTATCTTTTATTACATAACTTTTCACCAAATTTCACAAACACTGAGAAAGTTTGTTTTTCGATTCAAAACAAGATTTTAACGCTTTGAGGAGTTCAAATAACGCGCTTTTAGATCATTTGTATCGTATCTTTCAGTAGATAACTTTTCACCAAATTTCACAAACACTAAGAAAGTTTGTTTTTCGATTCAAAACAAGATTTTAACGCTTTGAGGAGTTCAAATAACGTGTTTTAAGATCATTTGTATCGAATCTTTTACTACATAACTTTTCACCAAATTTCACAAACACAAAGAAAGTTTGTTTTTCGATTCAAAACAATATTTTAACGCTTTGAGGAGTTCAAATAACGTGTTTTTAGATCATTGGTATCGTATCTTTTATTACATAACTTTTCACCAAATTTCACAAACACTGAGAAAATTTGTTTTTCGATTCAAAACAAGATTTTAACGCTTTGAGGAGTTCAAATAACGTGTTTTTAGATAATTTGTATCGTATCTTTCAGTACATAACTTTTCACCAAATTTCACAAACACTAAGAAAGTTTGTTTTTCGATTCAAAACAAGATTTTAACGCTTTGAGGAGTTCAAATAACGTGTTTTTAGATCATTTGTATCGAATCTTTTACTACATAACTTTTCACCAAATTTCACAAACACAAAGAAAGTTTGTTTTTCGATTCAAAACAATATTTTAACGCTTTGAGGAGTTCAAATAACGTGTTTTTAGATCATTGGTATCGTATCTTTTATTACATAACTTTTCACCAAATTTCACAAACACTGAGAAAGTTTGTTTTTCGATTCAAAACAAGATTTTAACGCTTTGAGGAGTTCAAATAACATGTTTTTAGATCATTTGTATCGTATCTTTTAGTGCATAACTTTTCACCAAATTTCACAAACACTAAGAAAGTTTGTTTTTCGATTCAAAACAAGATTTTAACGCTTTGAGGAGTTCAAATAACGTGTTTTTAGATCATTTGTATCGTATCTTTTACTACATAACTTTTCACCAAATTTCACAAACACTAAGAAAGTTTGTTTTTCGATTCAAAACAAGATTTTAACGCTTTGAGGAGTTCAAATAACGTGTTTTTAGATCATTGGTATCGTATCTTTTACTACATAACTTTTCACCAAATTTCACAAACACTAAGAAAGTTTGTTTTTCGATTCAAAACAAGATATTAACGCTTTGAGGAGTTCAAATAACATGTTTTTAGATCATTTGTATCGTATCTTTTACTACATAAGTTTTCACCAAATTTCACAAACACAAAGAAAGTTTGTTTTTCGATTCAACACAAGATTTTAACGCTTTGAGGAGTTCAAATAACATGTTTTTAGATCATTTGTATCGTATCTTTTACTACATAACTTTTCACCAAATTTTACAAACACTAAGAAAGTTTGTTTTTCGATTCAAAACAAGATATTAACGCTTTGAGGAGTTCAAATAACGCGCTTTTAGATAATTTGTATCGTATCTTTTAGTACATAACTTTTCACCAAATTTCACAAACACTAAGAAAGTTTGTTTTTCGATTCAAAACAAGATTTTAACGCTTTGAGGAGTTCAAATAACGTTTTTTTAGATCATTTGTATCGTATCTTTCAGTAGATAACTTTTCACCAAATTTCACAAACACTAAGAAAGTTTGTTTTTCGATTCAAAACAAGATTTTAACGCTTTGAGGAGTTCAAATAACGTGTTTTAAGATCATTTGTATCGTATCTTTCAGTACATAACTTTTCACCAAATTTCACAAACACTAAGAAAGTTTGTTTTTCGATTCAAAACAAGATTTTAACGCTTTGAGGAGTTCAAATAACGTGTTTTTAGATCATTTGTATCGTATCTTTTACTACATAACTTTTCACCAAATTTCACAAACGCTAAGAAAGTTTGTTTTTCGATTCAAAACAAGATTTTAACGATTTGAGGAGTTCAAATAACGTGTTTTTTGATCATTTGTATCGTATGTTTTAGTACATAACTTTTCACCAAATTTCACAGACACTGAGAATGTTTGTTTTTCGATTCAAAACAAGATTTTAACGCTTTGAGGAGTTCAAATAACGCGCTTTTAGATCATTTGTATCGTATCTTTCAGTACATGACTTTTCACCAAATTTCACAAACACTAAGAAAGTTTGTTTTTCGATTCAAAACAAGATTTTAACGCTTTGAGGAGTTCAAATAACGTGTTTTTAGATCATTTGTATCGTATCTTTTACTACATAACTTTTCACCAAATTTTACAAACACTAAGAAAGTTTGTTTTTCGATTCAAAACAAGATTTTAACGCTTTGAGGAGTTCAAACAACGTGTTTTTAGATCATTGGTATCGTATCTTTTACTACATAACTTTTCACCAAATTTCACAAACTCTAAGAAAGTTTGTTTTTCGATTCAAAACAAGATTTTAATGCTTTGAGGAGTTCAAATAACGTGTTTTTAGATCATTTGTATCGTATCTTTTAGTCCATAACTTTTCACCAAATTTCACAAACACTAAGAAAGTTTATTTTTCGATTCAAAACAAGATTTTAACGCTTTGAGGAGTTCGAATCTTTTACTACATAACTTTTCACCAAATTTCACAAACACAAAGAAAGTTTGTTTTTCGATTCAAAACAAGATTTTAACGCTTTGAGGAGTACAAATAACGTGTTTTTAGATCATTTGTATCGTATCTTTTAGTGCATAACTTTTCACCAAATTTCACAAACACTAAGAATGTTTGTGTTTCGATTCAACACAAGATTTTAACGCTTTGAGGAGTTCAAATAACATGTTTTTAGATCATTTGTATCGTATCTTTTACTACATAACTTTTCACCAAATTTTACAAACACTAAGAAAGTTTGTTTTTCGATTCAAAACAAGATATTAACGCTTTGAGGAGTTCAAATAACATGTTTTTAGATCATTTGTATCGTATCTTTTACTACATAAGTTTTCACCAAATTTTACAAACACAAAGAAAGTTTGTTTTTCGATTCAAAACAAGATTTTAACGCTTTGAGGAGTTCAAATAACGTGTTTTTAGATCATTGGTATCGTATCTTTTATTACATAACTTTTCACCAAATTTCACAAACACTGAGAAAGTTTGTTTTTCGATTCAAAACAAGATTTTAACGCTTTGAGGAGTTCAAATAACGCGCTTTTAGATCATTTGTATCGTATCTTTTAGTACATAACTTTTCACCAAATTTCACAAACACTAAGAAAGTTTGTTTTTCGATTCAAAACAAGATTTTAACGCTTTGAGGAGTTCAAATAGCGTGTTTTTAGATCATTTGTATCGTATCTTTTACTACATAACTTTTCACCAAATTTTACAAACACTAAGAAAGTTTGTTTTCCGATTCAAAACAAGATTTTAACGCTTTGAGGAGTTCAAATAACGTGTTTTTAGATCATTTGTATCGTATCTTTTAGTACATAACTTTTCACCAAATTTCACAAACATTAAGAAAGTTTGTTTTTCGATTTCAAAACAAGATTTTAACGCTTTGAGGAGTTCAAATAACGTGTTTTTAGATCATTTGTATCGTATCTTTTAGTACATAACTTTTCACCAAATTTCACAAACACTAAGAAAGTTTGTTTTTCGATTCAAAACAAGATTTTAACGCTTTGAGGAGTTCAAATAACCTGTTTTTAGATCATTTGTATCGTATCTTTTAGTACATAACTATTCACCAAATTTCACAAACACTAAGAAAGTTTGTTTTTCGATTCAAAACAAGATTTTAACGCTTTGAGGAGTTCAAACAACGTGTTTTTAGATCATTGGTATCGTATCTTTTACTACATAACTTTTCACCAAATTTCACAAACTCTAAGAAAGTTTGTTTTTCGATTCAAAACAAGATTTTAATGCTTTGAGGAGTTCAAATAACGTGTTTTTAGATCATTTGTATCGTATCTTTTAGTCCATAACTTTTCACCAAATTTCACAAACACTAAGAAAGTTTATTTTTCGATTCAAAACAAGATTTTAACGCTTTGAGGAGTTCGAATCTTTTACTACATAACTTTTCACCAAATTTCACAAACACAAAGAAAGTTTGTTTTTCGATTCAAAACAAGATTTTAACGCTTTGAGGAGTACAAATAACGTGTTTTTAGATCATTTGTATCGTATCTTTTAGTGCATAACTTTTCACCAAATTTCACAAACACTAAGAATGTTTGTGTTTCGATTCAACACAAGATTTTAACGCTTTGAGGAGTTCAAATAACATGTTTTTAGATCATTTGTATCGTATCTTTTACTACATAACTTTTCACCAAATTTTACAAACACTAAGAAAGTTTGTTTTTCGATTCAAAACAAGATATTAACGCTTTGAGGAGTTCAAATAACATGTTTTTAGATCATTTGTATCGTATCTTTTACTACATAAGTTTTCACCAAATTTTACAAATACAAAGAAAGTTTGTTTTTCGATTCAAAACAAGATTTTAACGCTTTGAGGAGTTCAAATAACGTGTTTTTAGATCATTTGTATCGTTTCTTTTTGTACATAACTTTTCACCAAATTTCACAAACACTAAGAAAGTTTGTTTTTCGATTCAAAACAAGATTTTAACGCTTTGAGGAGTTCAAATAACGTTTTTTTAGATCATTTGTATCGTATCTTTCAGTAGATAACTTTTCACCAAATTTCACAAACACTAAGAAAGTTTGTTTTTCGATTCAAAACAAGATTTTAACGCTTTGAGGAGTTCAAATAACGTGTTTTAAGATCATTTGTATCGAATCTTTTACTACATAACTTTTCACCAAATTTCACAAACACAAAGAAAGTTTGTTTTTCGATTCAAAACAATATTTTAACGCTTTGAGGAGTTCAAATAACGTGTTTTTAGATCATTGGTATCGTATCTTTTATTACATAACTTTTCACCAAATTTCACAAACACTGAGAAAGTTTGTTTTTCGATTCAAAACAAGATTTTAACGCTTTGAGGAGTTCAAATAACGTGTTTTTAGATAATTTGTATCGTATCTTTCAGTACATAACTTTTCACCAAATTTCACAAACACTAAGAAAGTTTGTTTTTCGATTCAAAACAAGATTTTAACGCTTTGAGGAGTTCAAATAACGTGTTTTTAGATCATTTGTATCGAATCTTTTACTACATAACTTTTCACCAAATTTCACAAACACAAAGATAGTTTGTTTTTCGATTCAAAACAATATTTTAACGCTTTGAGGAGTTCAAATAACGTGTTTTTAGATCATTGGTATCGTATCTTTTATTACATAACTTTTCACCAAATTTCACAAACACTGAGAAAGTTTGTTTTTCGATTCAAAACAAGATTTTAACGCTTTGAGGAGTTCAAATAACATGTTTTTAGATCATTTGTATCGTATCTTTTAGTGCATAACTTTTCACCAAATTTCACAAACACTAAGAAAGTTTGTTTTTCGATTCAAAACAAGATTTTAACGCTTTGAGGAGTTCAAATAACGTGTTTTTAGATCATTTGTATCGTATCTTTTACTACATAACTTTTCACCAAATTTCACAAACACTAAGAAAGTTTGTTTTTCGATTCAAAACAAGATTTTAACGCTTTGAGGAGTTCAAATAACGTGTTTTTAGATCATTGGTATCGTATCTTTTACTACATAACTTTTCACCAAATTTCACAAACACTAAGAAAGTTTGTTTTTCGATTCAAAACAAGATATTAACGCTTTGAGGAGTTCAAATAACATGTTTTTAGATCATTTGTATCGTATCTTTTACTACATAAGTTTTCACCAAATTTCACAAACACAAAGAACGTTTGTTTTTCGATTCAACACAAGATTTTAACGCTTTGAGGAGTTCAAATAACATGTTTTTAGATCATTTGTATCGTATCTTTTACTACATAACTTTTCACCAAATTTTACAAACACTAAGAAAGTTTGTTTTTCGATTCAAAACAAGATATTAACGCTTTGAGGAGTTCAAATAACATGTTTTTAGATCATTTGTATCGTATCTTTTACTACATCAGTTTTCACCAAATTTTACAAACACAAAGAAAGTTTGTTTTTCGATTCAAAACAAGATTTTAACGCTTTGAGGAGTTCAAATAACGTGTTTTGAGATCATTTGTATCGTTTCTTTTTGTACATAACTTTTCACCAAATTTCACAAACACTAAGAAAGTTTGTTTTTCGATTCAAAACAAGATTTTAACGCTTTGAGGAGTTCAAATAACGCGCTTTTAGATCATTTGTATCGTATCTTTTAGTACATAACTTTTCACCAAATTTCACAAACACTAAGAAAGTTTGTTTTTCGATTCAAAACAAGATTTTAACGCTTTGAGGAGTTCAAATAACGTTTTTTTAGATCATTTGTATCGTATCTTTCAGTAGATAACTTTTCACCAAATTTCACAAACACTAAGAAAGTTTGTTTTTCGATTCAAAACAAGATTTTAACGCTTTGAGGAGTTCAAATAACGTGTTTTAAGATCATTTGTATCGTATCTTTCAGTACATAACTTTTCACCAAATTTCACAAACACTAAGAAAGTTTGTTTTTCGATTCAAAACAAGATTTTAACGCTTTGAGGAGTTCAAATAACGTGTTTTTAGATCATTTGTATCGTATCTTTTACTACATAACTTTTCACCAAATTTCACAAACGCTAAGAAAGTTTGTTTTTCGATTCAAAACAAGATTTTAACGATTTGAGGAGTTCAAATAACGTGTTTTTTGATCATTTGTATCGTATGTTTTAGTACATAACTTTTCACCAAATTTCACAGACACTGAGAATGTTTGTTTTTCGATTCAAAACAAGATTTTAACGCTTTGAGGAGTTCAAATAACGCGCTTTTAGATCATTTGTATCGTATCTTTCAGTACATGACTTTTCACCAAATTTCACAAACACTAAGAAAGTTTGTTTTTCGATTCAAAACAAGATTTTAACGCTTTGAGGAGTTCAAATAACGTGTTTTAAGATCATTTGTATCGTATCTTTTACTACATAACTTTTCACCAAATTTTACAAACACTAAGAAAGTTTGTTTTTCGATTCAAAACAAGATTTTAACGCTTTGAGGAGTTCAAATAACGTGTTTTTAGATCATTGGTATCGTATCTTTTACTACATAACTTTTCACCAAATTTCACAAACACTGAGAAAGTTTGTTTTTCGATTCAAAACAAGATTTTAACGCTTTGAGGAGTTCAAATAACGCGCTTTTAGATCATTTGTATCGTATCTTTTAGTACATAACTTTTCACCAAATTTCACAAACACTAAGAAAGTTTGTTTTTCGATTCAAAACAAGATTTTAACGCTTTGAGGAGTTCAAATAACCTGTTTTTAGATCATTTGTATCGTATCTTTTAGTACATAACTATTCACCAAATTTCACAAACACTAAGAAAGTTTGTTTTTCGATTCAAAACAAGATTTTAACGCTTTGAGGAGTTCAAACAACGTGTTTTTAGATCATTGGTATCGTATCTTTTACTACATAATTTTTCACCAAATTTCACAAACTCTAAGAAAGTTTGTTTTTCGATTCAAAACAGGATTTTAATGCTTTGAGGAGTTCAAATAACGTGTTTTTAGATCATTTGTATCGTATCTTTTAGTCCATAACTTTTCACCAAATTTCACAAACACTAAGAAAGTTTATTTTTCGATTCAAAACAAGATTTTAACGCTTTGAGGAGTTCGAATCTTTTACTACATAACTTTTCACCAAATTTCACAAACACAAAGAAAGTTTGGTTATCGATTCAAAACAAGATTTTAACGCTTTGAGGAGTTCAAACAACGTGTTTTTAGATCATTGGTATCGTATCTTTTACTACATAACTTTTCACCAAATTTCACAAACTCTAAGAAAGTTTGGTTATCGATTCAAAACAAGATATTAACGCTTTGAGGAGTTCAAATAACATGTTTTTAGATCATTTGTATCGTATATTTTACTACATAAGTTTTCACCAAATTTTACAAACACAAAGAAAGTTTGTTTTTCGATTCAAAACAAGATTTTAACGCTTTGAGGAGTTCAAATAACGTGTTTTTAGATCATTTGTATCGTTTCTTTTTGTACATAACTTTTCACCAAATTTCACAAACACTAAGAAAGTTTGTTTTTCGATTCAAAACAAGATTTTAACTCTTTGAGGAGTTCAAATAACGTTTTTTTAGATCATTTGTATCGTATCTTTCAGTACATAACTTTTCACCAAATTTCACAAACACTAAGAAAGTTTGTTTTTCGATTCAAAACAAGATTTTAACGCTTTGAGGAGTTCAAATAACGTGTTTTAAGATCATTTGTATCGAATCTTTTACTACATAACTTTTCACCAAATTTCACAAACACAAAGAAAGTTTGTTTTTCGATTCAAAACAATATTTTAACGCTTTGAGGAGTTCAAATAACGTGTTTTTAGATCATTGGTATCGTATCTTTTATTACATAACTTTTCACCAAATTTCACAAACACTGAGAAAGTTTGTTTTTCGATTCAAAACAAGATTTTAACGCTTTGAGGAGTTCAAATAACGTGTTTTTAGATCATTTGTATCGTATCTTTCAGTACATAACTTTTCACCAAATTTCACAAACACTAAGAAAGTTTGTTTTTCGATTCAAAACAAGATTTTAACGCTTTGAGGAGTTCAAATAACGTGTTTTTAGATCATTTGTATCGAATCTTTTACTACATAACTTTTCAACAAATTTCACACACACAAAGAAAGTTTGTTTTTCGATTCAAAACAATATTTTAACGCTTTGAGGAGTTCAAATAACGTGTTTTTAGATCATTGGTATCGTATCTTTTATTACATAACTTTTCACCCAATTTCACAAACACTGAGAAAGTTTGTTTTTCGATTCAAAACAAGATTTTAACGCTTTGAGGAGTTCAAATAACATGTTTTTAGATCATTTGTATCGTATCTTTTAGTGCATAACTTTTCACCAAATTTCACAAACTCTAAGAAAGTTTGTTTTTCGATTCAAAACAAGATTTTAACGCTTTGAGGAGTTCAAATAACGTGTTTTTAGATCATTTGTATCGTATCTTTTACTACATAACTTTTCACCAAATTTCACAAACACTAAGAAAGTTTGTTTTTCGATTCAAAACAAGATTTTAACGCTTTGAGGAGTTCAAATAACGTGTTTTTAGATCATTGGTATCGTATCTTTTACTACATAACTTTTTACCAAATTTCACAAACACTAAGAAAGTTTGTTTTTCGATTCAAAACAAGATATTAACGCTTTGAGGAGTTCAAATAACATGTTTTTAGATCATTTGTATCGTATCTTTTACTACATAAGTTTTCACCAAATTTCACAAACACAAAGAAAGTTTGTTTTTCGATTCAACACAACATTTTAACGCTTTGAGGAGTTCAAATAACATGTTTTTAGATCATTTGTATCGTATCTTTTACTACATAACTTTTCACCAAATTTTACAAACACTAAGAAAGTTTGTTTTTCGATTCAAAACAAGATATTAACGCTTTGAGGAGTTCAAATAACATGTTTTTAGATCATTTGTATCGTATCTTTTACTACATAAGTTTTCACCAAATTTTACAAACACAAAGAAAGTTTGTTTTTCGATTCAAAACAAGATTTTAACGCTTTGAGGAGTTCAAATAACGTTTTTTTAGATCATTTGTATCGTTTCTTTTTGTACATAACTTTTCACCAAATTTCACAAACACTAAGAAAGTTTGTTTTTCGATTCAAAACAAGATTTTAACGCTTTGAGGAGTTCAAATAACGCGCTTTTAGATCATTTGTATCGTATCTTTTAGTACATAACTTTTCACCAAATTTCACAAACACTAAGAAAGTTTGTTTTTCGATTCAAAACAAGATTTTAACGCTTTGAGGAGTTCAAATAACGTTTTTTTAGATCATTTGTATCGTATCTTTCAGTAGATAACTTTTCACCAAATTTCACAAACACTAAGAAAGTTTGTTTTTCCATTCAAACCAAGATTTTAACGCTTTGAAGAGTTCAAATAACGTGTTTTAAGATCATTTGTATCGTATCTTTCAGTACATAACTTTTCACCATATTTCACAAACACAAAGAAAGTTTGTTTTTCGATTCAAAACAATATTTTAACGCTTTGAGGAGTTCAAATAACGTGTTTTTAGATCATTGGTATCGTATCTTTTATTACATAACTTTTCACCAAATTTCACAAACACTGAGAGAGTTTGTTTTTCGATTCAAAACAAGATTTTAACGCTTTGAGGAGTTCAAATAACATGTTTTTAGATCATTTGTATCGTATCTTTTAGTGCATAACTTTTCACCAAATTTCACAAACACTAAGAAAGTTTGTTTTTCGATTCAAAACAAGATTTTAACGCTTTGAGGAGTTCAAATAACGTGTTTTTAGATCATTTGTATCGTATCTTTTACTACATAACTTTTCACCAAATTTCACAAACACTAAGAAAGTTTGTTTTTCGATTCAAAACAAGATTTTAACGCTTTGAGGAGTTCAAATAACGCGTTTTTAGATCATTGGTATCGTATCTTTTACTACATAACTTTTCACCAAATTTCACAAACACTAAGAAAGTTTGTTTTTCGATTCAAAACAAGATATTAACGCTTTGAGGAGTTCAAATAACATGTTTTTAGATCATTTGTATCGTATCTTTTACTACATAAGTTTTCACCAAATTTCACAAACACAAAGAAAGTTTGTTTTTCGATTCAACACAACATTTTAACGCTTTGAGGAGTTCAAATAACATGTTTTTAGATCATTTGTATCGTATCTTTTACTACATAACTTTTCACCAAATTTTACAAACACTAAGAAAGTTTGTTTTTCGATTCAAAACAAGATATTAACGCTTTGAGGAGTTCAAATAACATGTTTTTAGATCATTTGTATCGTATCTTTTACTACATAAGTTTTCACCAAATTTTACAAACACAAAGAAAGTTTGTTTTTCGATTCAAAACAAGATTTTAACGCTTTGAGGAGTTCAAATAACGCGCTTTTAGATCATTTGTATCGTATCTTTCAGTAGATAACTTTTCACCAAATTTCACAAACACTAAGAAAGTTTGTTTTTCGATTCAAAACAAGATTTTAACGCTTTGAGGAGTTCAAATAACGTGTTTTAAGATCATTTGTATCGTATCTTTCAGTACATAACTTTTCACCATATTTCACAAACACAAAGAAAGTTTGTTTTTCGATTCAAAACAATATTTTAACGCTTTGAGGAGTTCAAATAACGTGTTTTTAGATCATTGGTATCGTATCTTTTATTACATAACTTTTCACCAAATTTCACAACCACTGAGAAAGTTTATTTTTCGATTCAAAACAAGATTTTAACGCATTGAGTAGTTCAAATAACGTGTTTTTAGATCATTTGTATCGTATCTTTTACTACATAACTTTTCACCAAATTTCACAAACGCTAAGAAAGTTTGGTTATCGATTCAAAACAAGATTTTAACGCTTTGAGGAGTTCAAACAACGCGTTTTTAGATCATTGGTATCGTATCTTTTACTACATAACTTTTCACCAAATTTCACAAACTCTAAGAAAGTTTGGTTATCGATTCAAAACAAGATATTAACGCTTTGAGGAGTTCAAATAACATGTTTTTAGATCATTTGTATCGTATATTTTACTACATAAGTTTTCACCAAATTTTACAAACACAAAGAAAGTTTGTTTTTCGATTCAAAACAAGATTTTAACGCTTTGAGGAGTTCAAATAACGTGTTTTTAGATCATTTGTATCGTTTCTTTTTGTACATAACTTTTCACCAAATTTCACAAACACTAAGAAAGTTTGTTTTTCGATTCAAAACAAGATTTTAACGCTTTGAGGAGTTCAAATAACGTTTTTTTAGATCATTTGTATCGTATCTTTCAGTAGATAACTTTTCACCAAATTTCACAAACACTAAGAAAGTTTGTTTTTCGATTCAAAACAAGATTTTAGCGCTTTGAGGAGTTCAAATAACGTGTTTTAAGATCATTTGTATCGAATCTTTTACTACATAACTTTTCACCAAATTTCACAAACACAAAGAAAGTTTGTTTTTCGATTCAAAACAATATTTTAACGCTTTGAGGAGTTCAAATAACGTGTTTTTAGATCATTGGTATCGTATCTTTTATTACATAACTTTTCACCAAATTTCACAAACACTGAGAAAGTTTGTTTTTCGATTCAAAACAAGATTTTAACGCTTTGAGGAGTTCAAATAACGTGTTTTTAGATCATTTGTATCGTATCTTTCAGTACATAACTTTTCACCAAATTTCACAAACACTAAGAAAGTTTGTTTTTCGATTCAAAACAAGATTTTAACGCTTTGAGGAGTTCAAATAACGTGTTTTTAGATCATTTGTATCGAATCTTTTACTACATAACTTTTCACCAAATTTCACAAACACAAAGAAAGTTTGTTTTTCGATTCAAAACAATATTTTAACGCTTTGAGGAGTTCAAATAACGTGTTTTTAGATCATTGGTATCGTATCTTTTATTACATAACTTTTCACCAAATTTCACAAACACTGAGAGAGTTTGTTTTTCGATTCAAAACAAGATTTTAACGCTTTGAGGAGTTCAAATAACATGTTTTTAGATCATTTGTATCGTATCTTTTAGTGCATAACTTTTCACCAAATTTCACAAACACTAAGAAAGTTTGTTTTTCGATTCAAAACAAGATTTTAACGCTTTGAGGAGTTCAAATAACGTGTTTTTAGATCATTTGTATCGTATCTTTTACTACATAACTTTTCACCAAATTTCACAAACACTAAGAAAGTTTGTTTTTCGATTCAAAACAAGATTTTAACGCTTTGAGGAGTTCAAATAACGCGTTTTTAGATCATTGGTATCGTATCTTTTACTACATAACTTTTCACCAAATTTCACAAACACTAAGAAAGTTTGTTTTTCGATTCAAAACAAGATATTAACGCTTTGAGGAGTTCAAATAACATGTTTTTAGATCATTTGTATCGTATCTTTTACTACATAAGTTTTCACCAAATTTCACAAACACAAAGAAAGTTTGTTTTTCGATTCAACACAACATTTTAACGCTTTGAGGAGTTCAAATAACATGTTTTTAGATCA
Source organism: Luzula sylvatica (assembly GCA_946800325.1). NCBI lineage: Eukaryota > Viridiplantae > Streptophyta > Magnoliopsida > Poales > Juncaceae > Luzula > Luzula sylvatica. Next base: position 10,062,871 of record OX326961.1, on the reverse strand, counting down.
TTTGTATCGTATCTTTTACTACATAACTTTTCACCAAATTTTACAAACACTAAGAAAGTTTGTTTTTCGATTCAAAACAAGATATTAACGCTTTGAGGAGTTCAAATAACATGTTTTTAGATCATTTGTATCGTATCTTTTACTACATAAGTTTTCACCAAATTTTACAAACACAAAGAAAGTTTGTTTTTCGATTCAAAACAAGATTTTAACGCTTTGAGGAGTTCAAATAACGCGCTTTTAGATCATTTGTATCGTATCTTTCAGTAGATAACTTTTCACCAAATTTCACAAACACTAAGAAAGTTTGTTTTTCGATTCAAAACAAGATTTTAACGCTTTGAGGAGTTCAAATAACGTGTTTTAAGATCATTTGTATCGTATCTTTCAGTACATAACTTTTCACCATATTTCACAAACACAAAGAAAGTTTGTTTTTCGATTCAAAACAATATTTTAACGCTTTGAGGAGTTCAAATAACGTGTTTTTAGATCATTGGTATCGTATCTTTTATTACATAACTTTTCACCAAATTTCACAACCACTGAGAAAGTTTATTTTTCGATTCAAAACAAGATTTTAACGCATTGAGTAGTTCAAATAACGTGTTTTTAGATCATTTGTATCGTATCTTTTACTACATAACTTTTCACCAAATTTCACAAACGCTAAGAAAGTTTGGTTATCGATTCAAAACAAGATTTTAACGCTTTGAGGAGTTCAAACAACGCGTTTTTAGATCATTGGTATCGTATCTTTTACTACATAACTTTTCACCAAATTTCACAAACTCTAAGAAAGTTTGGTTATCGATTCAAAACAAGATATTAACGCTTTGAGGAGTTCAAATAACATGTTTTTAGATCATTTGTATCGTATATTTTACTACATAAGTTTTCACCAAATTTTACAAACACAAAGAAAGTTTGTTTTTCGATTCAAAACAAGATTTTAACGCTTTGAGGAGTTCAAATAACGTGTTTTTAGATCATTTGTATCGTTTCTTTTTGTACATAACTTTTCACCAAATTTCACAAACACTAAGAAAGTTTGTTTTTCGATTCAAAACAAGATTTTAACGCTTTGAGGAGTTCAAATAACGTTTTTTTAGATCATTTGTATCGTATCTTTCAGTAGATAACTTTTCACCAAATTTCACAAACACTAAGAAAGTTTGTTTTTCGATTCAAAACAAGATTTTAGCGCTTTGAGGAGTTCAAATAACGTGTTTTAAGATCATTTGTATCGAATCTTTTACTACATAACTTTTCACCAAATTTCACAAACACAAAGAAAGTTTGTTTTTCGATTCAAAACAATATTTTAACGCTTTGAGGAGTTCAAATAACGTGTTTTTAGATCATTGGTATCGTATCTTTTATTACATAACTTTTCACCAAATTTCACAAACACTGAGAAAGTTTGTTTTTCGATTCAAAACAAGATTTTAACGCTTTGAGGAGTTCAAATAACGTGTTTTTAGATCATTTGTATCGTATCTTTCAGTACATAACTTTTCACCAAATTTCACAAACACTAAGAAAGTTTGTTTTTCGATTCAAAACAAGATTTTAACGCTTTGAGGAGTTCAAATAACGTGTTTTTAGATCATTTGTATCGAATCTTTTACTACATAACTTTTCACCAAATTTCACAAACACAAAGAAAGTTTGTTTTTCGATTCAAAACAATATTTTAACGCTTTGAGGAGTTCAAATAACGTGTTTTTAGATCATTGGTATCGTATCTTTTATTACATAACTTTTCACCAAATTTCACAAACACTGAGAAAGTTTGTTTTTCGATTCAAAACAAGATTTTAACGCTTTGAGGAGTTCAAATAACATGTTTTTAGATCATTTGTATCGTATCTTTTAGTGCATAACTTTTCACCAAATTTCACAAACACTAAGAAAGTTTGTTTTTCGATTCAAAACAAGATTTTAACGCTTTGAGGAGTTCAAATAACGTGTTTTTAGATCATTTGTATCGTATCTTTTACTACATAACTTTTCACCAAATTTCACAAACACAAAGAAAGTTTGTTTTTCGATTCAAAACAAGATTTTAACGCTTTGAGGAGTTCAAATAACGTGTTTTTAGATCATTGGTATCGTATCTTTTACTACATAACTTTTCACCAAATTTCACAAACACTAAGAAAGTTTGTTTTTCGATTCAAAACAAGATATTAACGCTTTGAGGAGTTCAAATAACATGTTTTTAGATCATTTGTATCGTATCTTTTACTACATAAGTTTTCACCAAATTTCACAAACACAAAGAAAGTTTGTTTTTCGATTCAACACAACATTTTAATGCTTTGAGGAGTTCAAATAACATGTTTTTAGATCATTTGTATCGTATCTTTTACTACATAACTTTTCACCAAATTTTACAAACACTAAGAAAGTTTGTTTTTCAATTCAAAACAAGATATTAACGCTTTGAGGAGTTCAAATAACATGTTTTTAGATCATTTGTATCGTATCTTTTACTACATAAGTTTTCACCAAATTTTACAAACACAAAGAAAGTTTGTTTTTCGATTCAAAACAAGATTTTAACGCTTTGAGGAGTTCAAATAACGTGTTTTTAGATCATTTGTATCGTTTCTTTTTGTACATAACTTTTCACCAAATTTCACAAACACTAAGAAAGTTTGTTTTTCGATTCAAAACAAGATTTTAACGCTTTGAGGAGTTCAAATAACGCGCTTTTAGATCATTTGTATCGTATCTTTTAGTACATAACTTTTCACCAAATTTCACAAACACTAAGAAAGTTTGTTTTTCGATTCAAAACAAGATTTTAACGCTTTGAGGAGTTCAAATAACGTTTTTTTAGATCATTTGTATCGTATCTTTCAGTAGATAACTTTTCACCAAATTTCACAAACACTAAGAAAGTTTGTTTTTCGATTCAAAACAAGATTTTAACGCTTTGAGGAGTTCAAATAACGTGTTTTAAGATCATTTGTATCGTATCTTTCAGTACATAACTTTTCACCATATTTCACAAACACAAAGAAAGTTTGTTTTTCGATTCAACACAACATTTTAACGCTTTGAGGAGTTCAAATAACATGTTTTTAGATCATTTGTATCGTATCTTTTACTACATAACTTTTCACCAAATTTTACAAACACTAAGAAAGTTTGTTTTTCGATTCAAAACAAGATATTAACGCTTTGAGGAGTTCAAATAACATGTTTTTAGATCATTTGTATCGTATCTTTTACTACATAAGTTTTCACCAAATTTTACAAACACAAAGAAAGTTTGTTTTTCGATTCAAAACAAGATTTTAACGCTTTGAGGAGTTCAAATAACGCGCTTTTAGATCATTTGTATCGTATCTTTCAGTAGATAACTTTTCACCAAATTTCACAAACACTAAGAAAGTTTGTTTTTCGATTCAAAACAAGATTTTAACGCTTTGAGGAGTTCAAATAACGTGTTTTAAGATCATTTGTATCGTATCTTTCAGTACATAACTTTTCACCATATTTCACAAACACAAAGAAAGTTTGTTTTTCGATTCAAAACAATATTTTAACGCTTTGAGGAGTTCAAATAACGTGTTTTTAGATCATTGGTATCGTATCTTTTATTACATAACTTTTCACCAAATTTCACAACCACTGAGAAAGTTTATTTTTCGATTCAAAACAAGATTTTAACGCATTGAGTAGTTCAAATAACGTGTTTTTAGATCATTTGTATCGTATCTTTTACTACATAACTTTTCACCAAATTTCACAAACGCTAAGAAAGTTTGGTTATCGATTCAAAACAAGATTTTAACGCTTTGAGGAGTTCAAACAACGCGTTTTTAGATCATTGGTATCGTATCTTTTACTACATAACTTTTCACCAAATTTCACAAACTCTAAGAAAGTTTGGTTATCGATTCAAAACAAGATATTAACGCTTTGAGGAGTTCAAATAACATGTTTTTAGATCATTTGTATCGTATATTTTACTACATAAGTTTTCACCAAATTTTACAAACACAAAGAAAGTTTGTTTTTCGATTCAAAACAAGATTTTAACGCTTTGAGGAGTTCAAATAACGTGTTTTTAGATCATTTGTATCGTTTCTTTTTGTACATAACTTTTCACCAAATTTCACAAACACTAAGAAAGTTTGTTTTTCGATTCAAAACAAGATTTTAACGCTTTGAGGAGTTCAAATAACGTTTTTTTAGATCATTTGTATCGTATCTTTCAGTAGATAACTTTTCACCAAATTTCACAAACACTAAGAAAGTTTGTTTTTCGATTCAAAACAAGATTTTAGCGCTTTGAGGAGTTCAAATAACGTGTTTTAAGATCATTTGTATCGAATCTTTTACTACATAACTTTTCACCAAATTTCACAAACACAAAGAAAGTTTGTTTTTCGATTCAAAACAATATTTTAACGCTTTGAGGAGTTCAAATAACGTGTTTTTAGATCATTGGTATCGTATCTTTTATTACATAACTTTTCACCAAATTTCACAAACACTGAGAAAGTTTGTTTTTCGATTCAAAACAAGATTTTAACGCTTTGAGGAGTTCAAATAACGTGTTTTTAGATCATTTGTATCGTATCTTTCAGTACATAACTTTTCACCAAATTTCACAAACACTAAGAAAGTTTGTTTTTCGATTCAAAACAAGATTTTAACGCTTTGAGGAGTTCAAATAACGTGTTTTTAGATCATTTGTATCGAATCTTTTACTACATAACTTTTCACCAAATTTCACAAACACAAAGAAAGTTTGTTTTTCGATTCAAAACAATATTTTAACGCTTTGAGGAGTTCAAATAACGTGTTTTTAGATCATTGGTATCGTATCTTTTATTACATAACTTTTCACCAAATTTCACAAACACTGAGAAAGTTTGTTTTTCGATTCAAAACAAGATTTTAACGCTTTGAGGAGTTCAAATAACATGTTTTTAGATCATTTGTATCGTATCTTTTAGTGCATAACTTTTCACCAAATTTCACAAACACTAAGAAAGTTTGTTTTTCGATTCAAAACAAGATTTTAACGCTTTGAGGAGTTCAAATAACGTGTTTTTAGATCATTTGTATCGTATCTTTTACTACATAACTTTTCACCAAATTTCACAAACACAAAGAAAGTTTGTTTTTCGATTCAAAACAAGATTTTAACGCTTTGAGGAGTTCAAATAACGTGTTTTTAGATCATTGGTATCGTATCTTTTACTACATAACTTTTCACCAAATTTCACAAACACTAAGAAAGTTTGTTTTTCGATTCAAAACAAGATATTAACGCTTTGAGGAGTTCAAATAACATGTTTTTAGATCATTTGTATCGTATCTTTTACTACATAAGTTTTCACCAAATTTCACAAACACAAAGAAAGTTTGTTTTTCGATTCAACACAACATTTTAATGCTTTGAGGAGTTCAAATAACATGTTTTTAGATCATTTGTATCGTATCTTTTACTACATAACTTTTCACCAAATTTTACAAACACTAAGAAAGTTTGTTTTTCAATTCAAAACAAGATATTAACGCTTTGAGGAGTTCAAATAACATGTTTTTAGATCATTTGTATCGTATCTTTTACTACATAAGTTTTCACCAAATTTTACAAACACAAAGAAAGTTTGTTTTTCGATTCAAAACAAGATTTTAACGCTTTGAGGAGTTCAAATAACGTGTTTTTAGATCATTTGTATCGTTTCTTTTTGTACATAACTTTTCACCAAATTTCACAAACACTAAGAAAGTTTGTTTTTCGATTCAAAACAAGATTTTAACGCTTTGAGGAGTTCAAATAACGCGCTTTTAGATCATTTGTATCGTATCTTTTAGTACATAACTTTTCACCAAATTTCACAAACACTAAGAAAGTTTGTTTTTCGATTCAAAACAAGATTTTAACGCTTTGAGGAGTTCAAATAACGTTTTTTTAGATCATTTGTATCGTATCTTTCAGTAGATAACTTTTCACCAAATTTCACAAACACTAAGAAAGTTTGTTTTTCGATTCAAAACAAGATTTTAACGCTTTGAGGAGTTCAAATAACGTGTTTTAAGATCATTTGTATCGTATCTTTCAGTACATAACTTTTCACCATATTTCACAAACACAAAGAAAGTTTGTTTTTCGATTCAACACAACATTTTAACGCTTTGAGGAGTTCAAATAACATGTTTTTAGATCATTTGTATCGTATCTTTTACTACATAACTTTTCACCAAATTTTACAAACACTAAGAAAGTTTGTTTTTCGATTCAAAACAAGATATTAACGCTTTGAGGAGTTCAAATAACATGTTTTTAGATCATTTGTATCGTATCTTTTACTACATAAGTTTTCACCAAATTTTACAAACACAAAGAAAGTTTGTTTTTCGATTCAAAACAAGATTTTAACGCTTTGAGGAGTTCAAATAACGCGCTTTTAGATCATTTGTATCGTATCTTTCAGTAGATAACTTTTCACCAAATTTCACAAACACTAAGAAAGTTTGTTTTTCGATTCAAAACAAGATTTTAACGCTTTGAGGAGTTCAAATAACGTGTTTTAAGATCATTTGTATCGTATCTTTCAGTACATAACTTTTCACCATATTTCACAAACACAAAGAAAGTTTTTTTTTCGATTCAAAACAATATTTTAACGCTTTGAGGAGTTCAAATAACGTGTTTTTAGATCATTGGTATCGTATCTTTTATTACATAACTTTTCACCAAATTTCACCAACACTGAGAAAGTTTATTTTTCGATTCAAAACAAGATTTTAACGCATTGAGGAGTTCAAATAACGTGTTTTTAGATCATTTGTATCGTATCTTTTACTACATAACTTTTCACCAAATTTTACAAACACTAAGAAAGTTTGTTTTTCGATTCAAAACAAGATATTAACGCTTTGAGGAGTTCAAATAACATGTTTTTAGATCATTTGTATCGTATCTTTTACTACATAAGTTTTCACCAAATTTAACAAACACAAAGAAAGTTTGTTTTTCGATTCAAAACAAGATTTTAACGCTTTGAGGAGTTCAAATAACGTGTTTTTAGATCATTTGTATCGTTTCTTTTTGTACATAACTTTTCACCAAATTTCACAAACACTAAGAAAGTTTGTTTTTCGATTCAAAACAAGATTTTAACGCTTTGAGGAGTTCAAATAACGCGCTTTTAGATCATTTGTATCGTATCTTTTAGTACATAACTTTTCACCAAATTTCACAAACACTAAGAAAGTTTGTTTTTCGATTCAAAACAAGATTTTAACGCTTTGAGGAGTTCAAATAACGTTTTTTTAGATCATTTGTATCGTATCTTTCAGTAGATAACTTTTCACCAAATTTCACAAACACTAAGAAAGTTTGTTTTTCGATTCAAAACAAGATTTTAACGCTTTGAGGAGTTCAAATAACGTATTTTAAGAGCATTGGTATCGTATCTTTTACTACATAACTTTTCACCAAATTTCACAAACACTAAGAAAGTTTGTTTATCGATTCAAAACAAGATTTTAACGCTTTGAGGAGTTCAAATAACGTGTTTTTAGATCATTTGTATCGTATCTTTTAATACATAACTTTTCACCAAATTTCACAAACACTAAGAAAGTTTATTTTTCGATTCAAAACAAGATTTTAACGCTTTGAGGAGTTCAAATAACGTGTTTTTAGATCATTTGTATCGTATCTTTTACTACATAACTTTTCACCAAATTTCACAAACGCTAAGAAAGTTTGGTTATCGATTCAAAACAAGATTTTAACGCTTTGAGGAGTTCAAACAACGTGTTTTTAGATCATTGGTATCGTATCTTTTACTACATAACTTTTCACCAAATTTCACAAACTCTAAGAAAGTTTGGTTATCGATTCAAAACAAGATATTAACGCTTTGAGGAGTTCAAATAACATGTTTTTAGATCATTTGTATCGTATATTTTACTACATAAGTTTTCACCAAATTTTACAAACACAAAGAAAGTTTGTTTTTCGATTCAAAACAAGATTTTAACGCTTTGAGGAGTTCAAATAACGTGTTTTTAGATCATTTGTATCGTTTCTTTTTGTACATAACTTTTCACCAAATTTCACAAACACTAAGAAAGTTTGTTTTTCGATTCAAAACAAGATTTTAACGCTTTGAGGAGTTCAAATAACGTTTTTTTAGATCATTTGTATCGTATCTTTCAGTAGATAACTTTTCACCAAATTTCACAAACACTAAGAAAGTTTGTTTTTCGATTCAAAACAAGATTTTAACGCTTTGAGGAGTTCAAATAACGTGTTTTAAGATCATTTGTATCGAATCTTTTACTACATAACTTTTCACCAAATTTCACAAACACAAAGAAAGTTTGTTTTTCGATTCAAAACAATATTTTAACGCTTTGAGGAGTTCAAATAACGTGTTTTTAGATCATTGGTATCGTATCTTTTATTACATAACTTTTCACCAAATTTCACAAACACTGAGAAAGTTTGTTTTTCAATTCAAAACAAGATTTTAACGCTTTGAGGAGTTCAAATAACGTGTTTTTAGATCATTTGTATCGTATCTTTCAGTACATAACTTTTCACCAAATTTCACAAACACTAAGAAAGTTTGTTTTTCGATTCAAAACAAGATTTTAACGCTTTGAGGAGTTCAAATAACGTGTTTTTAGATCATTTGTATCGAATCTTTTACTACATAACTTTTCACCAAATTTCACAAACACAAAGAAAGTTTGTTTTTCGATTCAAAACAATATTTTAACGCTTTGAGGAGTTCAAATAACGTATTTTTAGATCATTGGTATCGTATCTTTTATTACATAACTTTTCACCAAATTTCACAAACACTGAGAAAGTTTGTTTTTCGATTCAAAACAAGATTTTAACGCTTTGAGGAGTTCAAATAACATGTTTTTAGATCATTTGTATCGTATCTTTTAGTGCATAACTTTTCACCAAATTTCACAAACACTAAGAAAGTTTGTTTTTCGATTCAAAACAAGATTTTAACGCTTTGAGGAGTTCAAATAACGTGTTTTTAGATCATTTGTATCGTATCTTTTACTACATAACTTTTCACCAAATTTCACAAACACAAAGAAAGTTTGTTTTTCGATTCAAAACAAGATTTTAACGCTTTGAGGAGTTCAAATAACGTGTTTTTAGATCATTGGTATCGTATCTTTTACTACATAACTTTTCACCAAATTTCACAAACACTAAGAAAGTTTGTTTTTCGATTCAAAACAAGATATTAACGCTTTGAGGAGTTCAAATAACATGTTTTTAGATCATTTGTATCGTATCTTTTACTACATAAGTTTTCACCAAATTTCACAAACACAAAGAAAGTTTGTTTTTCGATTCAACACAACATTTTAACGCTTTGAGGAGTTCAAATAACATGTTTTTAGATCATTTGTATCGTATCTTTTACTACATAACTTTTCACCAAATTTTACAAACACTAAGAAAGTTTGTTTTTCGATTCAAAACAAGATATTAACGCTTTGAGAAGTTCAAATAACATGTTTTTAGATCATTTGTATCGTATCTTTTACTACACTATAATGTAAATTCAAAAATGTGAAAAAGAACCGACATGTAAATAAAAAAGGATCAAGATGTAAATATGAAGGACGAAAATATAAGTTTTTAAACTTAAAAGGGCCAAAATATAAATAAAAAGGACCAAAATGTAGTTTTTTCAACTAAAAAGGACCAAAATATAAATTAAATTGTTTACAAAGAGGCCCCTGGACCAAAATGTAATTTTTGAAAGGGCCAAAATATAAATTAAAAGGACCAACATGTAGTTTTTTAACTAAAAAGGACGAAAATGTAATTAAAAAGGACCAAAATGTAAATTAAATATTTTACAAAGAGGCCCCTGGACCAAAATGTAATTTTTTAAACTTGAAGGACCAAAATGTGAATAAAAAAGGACCAAAATGTAATTTTTTATTTAAAAAAGGACCAAAATGTAAGTAAAAAAGGACCAAAATGTAAAAAAAAAAAAAAATTTACAAAAAGGTCCCTGGTGACGTGGCTCTACCAGGATGCAGGAAATCTGGTAACTTTAGTATTTTGAAGGATAGGTCTGGATTTCAAATACAGGCTTCTACCAAGAAACGGGATTTTGAATCAAGCTATTGAGTTCCAAGTTTTGTTATTCAAGGATTTGTTTCTAATGTCCAATGTAATGTGTTCAAGAGGTACTTTACTCTAAAAAAAATAAAAATAACATCTCAAATTCACACTTAAAATAACGAATGAAAGCCGAGAAGAAGGGGAGCTTAGCTAAGAAGTGAGGAGATGAGATGAGCTGAGCTAAGAAGGAAGGTTGGCGAGAAGAGGATCTCTGGCGAAGCGGCAAGAAGAGGATCTTTGGAAGAAATGAGCTATTACAAGGGTTGTTCTTGTCGGAGATTCTTTCTAAGGGTTTTGAAATCAAGTTACTGGTTAGGATATATAGGTCTGGATTTCAAATACAGGCTTCTACCAAGAAACGGGATTTTGAATCAAGCTATTGAGTTCCAAGTTTTGTTATTCAAGGATTTGTTTCTAATGTCCAATGTAATGTGTTCAAGAGGTACTTTACTCTAAAAAAAATATAACCTATGTCCTAATCCTGACATATCAAATTACATATCCAAACACAACCTTAAATCATAATAATCCCCACACAAGTAAGCCCCATATCCTAATAAAGCCACCTCAGTATGCTGAGCAAATGCAAAAAAAATCGAGAATTAGTAGGGACCCAATTGCTAAATGTTCTTATTTTCTTAAAAAGCATGGTCATGAAGCGAACTCTATTTTTATTATTTTTGAGTAATCAAAATATATTTTTTCTTATAATGCGTTAACATCATTGGAGTATAAAAGTGGAGGTCCTTTCATTCAATTTCAGTGTTCCATGAAATATACATATTTTATATGGAAGTTCATTCATACAATATTTGTACAACATAATTATCATTGTAATTAATTAATATTGAGTGAATGTGAACAGCGTGTCTTTCCCACATCTGGTATGAACTTTTTTTTAACTATAAATACAAAATGTGTATCGTTACTTCAATTTGCATACAAACAGTTTCTAAGGAAAAAATAGTACTAATGTTTGTTTAATTACTATACAATGAGAAATCAGAAAATATCAAAAAATAAAACTTATTCTAGTTTGTCGATTAACTGTGAAAAATCGATCTCACAAGGTCACAATAATAATGCATTTGTTGTGTTGAATTGTGTGATGTGCTTCGAAAGAATCGTGACTCGAGCAAAATTGGTTGAATTCGGCGAAGTCTGGGGATTGAATGACTACATGAATTTAATAAGGCATTCGTTGTGTAGAACTAATTCGAATTTTAATCGTATTGTTCTGGTTTTTCACCATCTACTTTTATATTTCATTGTTGTTCGTAAAAGATATACCAAAAATCATACACAATATATAAGTGCACCTCTGAAACAAATATTGACAATTTTAGATTGTTTGCTCGTTCCACATCGTAATAATTTAATAATTCACGTATTTGGTAGATTGTACATGGTAATATTGTCTTATATATTGAAATAGTTTAGAAGTTTAATTGTTAAAAATGAAGTTAAAAGATATTCATAGTTACTTAATGTACACATTTACACACTATTAAATTAAATTAATTTGACTTGTTTAACAATGAACACACCACACAATGACAACAATATAAATTAATGTTTAACGGGACTTTAATGTGATTTCCATTGTACTATAGTTAAAAATTGTAAAAATAAAGTATACAGTCCTTCTTTTCTACAAAAAACAATTAAAAACACATGCTCTGTTTTTGTTTTTTGTTTTCCGTCCATTAAATTTGATAAAGTTCATGAACAGGACCAAAATAACTACTGCTCAGAATGTTGTTTTTTTTTTTGCCCTTGAAGAAATAATAATATCGTGTAAAGAAATAATACTATTACGAATGCCCTCAAAAGAAATAATAATATTACCGATAACCTCTAAAGAATTAATAATATTACCGATAACCTCTAAAGAAATAATAATATCACGTAATGTACAAATCTAAAAATATTATCATCTTCGCTCCAACTTGGGCCCCTAATATTTTTTTCAATTCGACTATATATAACCCGTTATCTGAAAATTACTCACAAAAGATCTAAAAAATAAAAAATCTAAAAAATTGTTTATACAAAAACGTGAAATCATCATAATTTTAAATACGTAAAAAAAGCAACATGTTCAAATGCATCAAAAATCTAAATATTACAAATGATTAATCCTTAAAACATGCAAAATATTCATATTATTGGTTCATTGTTGGGTTTTAGTTTAGTAATTTGGGCCTGGTTTAATTTTTCTTGTGATGAGATTTAAGAAAAATATTGATGTAAATAATAGAATAAATCAAAGGTTTAGATTTTAGATAGGTGTATCTAACAATTCAGATTTTGATCTGACCGTTGGATTACTAGGATTAGTCGTTACTCATCAGCACCATTTTAAATTACAAAACTACATATGACAATGGCCCTGTTCGGTGTTGTAGTTTTTGACCCTAGGAAGTTAAGTAAGCAAGAGTTTCTATGGTTTTGCAAAATTGGTGTTCGGATCATTAGTAGGAAGTATAGGAACTGAATTTAAAACTTACCAAATCCTAGGAAAAGCATTCATTTTGTTGGGTATTGAAAACTTATCTAAGATTGGATTTTTGCTAGTTTTGATGAAAGAGACAAGAAATTATTATTCTTAATAATAATAATAAAAATAATAATAATAATAATAATAATAAATATAAATATAAATATATTTAGAAATTAATAATAATAATAAATTAATACATAATTAAAAATATATCCGAAAATCAAAAATAATAATAATAATTCGTACATAATTAAAATTAATTAACAAACTAATAACTATAATAATAATTATTATAATAATCTAATAACTATAATAATTATTATTATAGTTATTATTATTAAAAATGTATTTATAAATAATTATTATAAATAATACCAAATTAAAAATGTATTTATAAATTAATAATAATAATAATAATAAATTAATACATGATTAAAATGTGTTAAGAAATTAATAATAATAATAATATCGAATTAATACATAATTAAAAATGTAGTTAAAAAATAATAATTATTATTATTATTATTATTATTATTATTGTTGTTGTTATTATTATTATTGGTAATAATTAAAAATTAATGCATAATTTAAAACATATTTAGAAATACTAATAATTACAATAATGCATTTAGAAATTAATATTAGTATTAATAATAATAATAAAAATAATAATAATGACCCCACTAAATTTGTCTTTTGAATCAAATACTAATATATATACATGATCAATATTAATATAATAAATTGAGCATTGATAATATTTCTTTATTTATTATTGAACTAATTGATTTATTTCAAATAATTTCAATTGATTTATTTAATTAATTTAATTTAATGTAATTTAATAATAATAATAATAATACTAATAACAACAAAAATAATAATAACAATAACTCTAATAATAACAACAACAAAAACAACAGTAACAACAAAAAATAACAACAATAATAACAAATAATGCATAATTAAAAATGTATTTAGAAATTAATGATAACAACAACAACAACAATAATAATTAATACATAATTAAAAATGTATTTAGAAATTAATGATAATAATAATAATAATAATTAATACATAATTAAAAAGGTATTTAGAAATTAATGATAATAATAATAATAATAATAATAATAATAATAATAATAATAATAATAATAATAATAATAATAATAATAATAATAATAATAATAATAGTAGTAATAATAATAATTAATACGTAATTAAAAAGGTATTTTGAAATTAATAATAATAATAATAATAATAATATTAATAATAATAATAATAATAGTAGTAATAATAATAAATGCATTTAGAAACTAATAATAATTATTATTATAATTCAATTAGCAATTAATAATATGTAAGAATACATATGATAGTTATAAAATTTAATTAGAAACAATACAATTATAGGATATTTTATTCATTTCCTACATCTAATCCTATGATTTTCATCAAACACCTTTTAAACATCCTACACTCATAGTTTTTGCATTTTCCTGCTACCAGAGTTTCCTGATATTCAATATCGGTTTCCTGCTACTATGAGTTTCCTGCTGCTACACAAAACTGACCTAGCAAACACGCCCTAAATGTTTTAGCATTAACTTACTAATATTCATAGCAATATATAATTTTCAGCAATAATACATATTTTCATCATCAACACACTATTTTAATTGTCAAGACATTTGATGAGACTATATGCCAACATATTGATTTTATTATTAATATATAATTTTTAATGTTAATATATGTTTATAGTTTTAAGTTAATGCCTCATATTTTTCGGCGGTACATTATACAATTAGCAGCTTAAATATATAATTTTCGTCGAGGTTACATTTTTAGGTGGCACAGTCTAAATTTGATCTAATCAATTACAATTGAAAAATTAGTTGTGTTTTTAAAAAATAAACATACGAGTCTTTTTAAAATATAGAGGTAAATTCTTGTATGAATATTTCTAATCAATTATTGCTGCTAATGACTATACCGAACAGACATACAATATACAAGTGACAAAAAATAAAAATGATAGATCAATTTTAACCAATTTTACCGTCAAAACGATGATTAAACTTTTTGAGAGTTGATAAAAACATATGTTCGTATTTAGGAAAACATAATAATTCAAAATTACTTTTTTCTAATCTTTACAAAGAATAGCTAATGTACTTAATTAAGTATTTTATTTAACGTACTTAAAAATTCTCGAGTCGTTGGATTCAGAACTTAATTAACGTACTAAGGAGATTTAGAGGTTAACAAAACAGGTACTTCCTAAAATTCAGAACTTCCTGACGGTAATATCCGGCAGGCAGGGTATCTTAATTTGAATCAAAAAGTTTTTTTTATGATTATTATTATCATAATTTCATCTAAATTATAAACTTTTTTTTTTTGGTTTTGAAAAATAATGAAGAAGGCTCACGGTCCCACTTTCATTTTTATATTAATATAAAATGTACATCCCTATGAAGAGTTTTGAGTTACATATACTATACTTACGTAACCCTAACCCCTTACTTATGAATATGATTAGGGTCTTATTATTACATTAAAAAATAAAATCCTCCACTAATCTCTAGTTCTAGAGAGCCCAAATATACTAAAACCACAAGGCTCACTGTTGAATGGATCTCTCTACCGTTAACCAATTTATATCCATATAAACAAAAACCAGTCTTGTGAGTTATGCCGTAGATAAACCCTAGGTATAAATAGCTTATTCTCCTCACAGCATCATCGAAACCTTCCTTCACATTCTCTCTCATCTCACGTTCATTATTCCTCTCAGCCGCTTTATTTTGCTCTTCGGAAACCCTAGCCATCACATCTTCTTTTATCCTTCCATGTTCCTTCTTCATGCCGAATCTCTCGACCATCGGATCTTACTTGCGTCACAGAAGTTACCTGATTTCTCTTTCCCGGAGATTTGGCTTTGCGGGATATCCAGATCCGCCGATCTGAGTGTATTATACAATACGGTGCCTTCTTCAAAGTCAGCAAAGAGAAACTCTCCTTAACTCGTTCGTAACCCTTTATTAAGGATTTTTTTCACATTCTCGAAAGATTTTTTGCACTCCATCTCCTTCAATCGACTCATAGCTCTTGTTCTCTTATTGCAGAATTTAATTTCCGATGAAGCACCTTCTATCAGATTTGGATCTAACTATCTCTCCTTTACTCTCTGATTTTGTCGTACAGGTAATTGTTGCTTTATCGATTTATTGTTATTTTTGACTTCTACATTCTTGTTCTGATTTTTTGTTGTCGATTTGCCTTTATCAGATTGATTAGGATTTTGGATTGATGAGGTCTACTCCCTGCATGTTCCTTCTCCTATCAGTTAAATCCTCAACCCTTGCTTATAAAGGTGATCCTTCTTTGCCTTATCCATCTCGCATGCACTTTTTTTACTCCATTTTGATCTAAATGCTCCTCAATACCCTGCAAGTTATTGAAGAATGTAGAGATTAAATCTGTATTATATTTCTTATATGAATAAGCCCTATTTAACTCTTTAAACTTATCTAAAACAAGTTCAATTATTCCCCAATTACTTATCCTAATCTCATCAAATATATTTACATCTCTCGCACCAAATCTGGTATATGAATAAAGCCATAAAGCCATTAAGTCATAAAGCCATTTTGATCTAAATTATAAATGTTAAATTAATGAAATGAATTTTTATTATTTTGTACCATTATTAGAGAAATTATACCAATAGAGGATTTAAGGAATTGAATCGGAATAACAGGTCTAATTGGGCCGCAGTTAATGGCTTCATGCAAATGACACCCGGTCCGCCAGCTCAGCACAGGTTCCACCTGTTTGGAGCCCCGCCTCTGCCAATATTCGGAATGAGACCACCACCTTTAAAACTCGGCCCAACTGGAGTCTGTTTTCAGGATCCAATGGACAGGTTCTCAATGCGTCTGTTTGGATGGCATAACAGTAATAATATGTGGAAAGGACACGAGGTGGTGAAGGAAACTGGTATGGTAAATATTCTATTTTTTCGATAAATAAAGCTATAAATAATAATTTTGTTTTTTTATTGTGGTAATTTTCAGAGAGCAATGGATGTGTACAACAAGTTGGCAGGTAGATCCAAACCCGAACCAGAGACGAACAATAAGGAGTCCAAGGAGGAAAACTTGGAAATAACGAAAATGTCCGAATTTTTAGAAAATGAAAATATTTCTAATTCGAGTGTTATCATCCCCCCTATGATGAGGGTAATAATAATATAATAAAAATGAAGGTTGTGAAATATTTAATAATAATAATAGTGAAACTGTGAGTGGTGGTGAGGAGATACCAAATATCGAAAGATATCTTTGGGTTTTTATTTATTGGTATTTTTGATATTTTTGCATATTTTTGGTTTTTTATTTATTTTATTTTTAATGTTTCGGGTATCGATTTGTCAGTTGGGTCTCTGTCATGTGTAATTTGCTTTCAATATTTATGTCTTCTCTTCTTTCTTTTCCAATCTGTTTCTTTTGGCATCAATGGCACCAAAAGTACTGTTTGTGTTATTTCGCTGCTCGTCCATAAAGTGCATCAAAATTATCTTTTGGCATAAAAGGCAAACTACCTGTTGGCGGCAGCATACAGAATACGGCCCCAAATATATCTTTGGCAGCGGCGGACTAAACGGCACGAAAACTATCTTATGGCAACCCCAAAACTATGTTTTGGCAAAGGCTTAAAAAGCCACGAAAACAATCTTTGGGCAGCGGCTCAAAAATGCCACCAAAACTATCTTTTGGAAGCGGCTGGATATAAATGACACCAAAACAATCTTTCGGCAGCAGCTAAAAAAAGCCACCAAAACTACCTTTTGACAGCGGCACAGAAAAAGCCACCAAAACAATCTTTTGGCAGCGGCTGTATATCAATGACACAAAACTATCTTTTCGCAGCGGCAAAGAAAAAGCCACCAAAATAATCTTTTGGCAGCTGCTGGATATAAAAGACACCAAAACTTTCTTTTGGCAGCGGCTACTAGTAAACGACACCAAAACTTTCTTTTTGCAACAGCTGCTGGTAAACGACACCAAAACATTCTTTTGGCAGCGGCTGCATGTTAGCGGCACCAAAACTTTCTTTTGGCAGCGGCTGCATGTTAGCGACACCAAAACTATCTTTTGGCAGCGGTTGGAATTTAGGGCCACCAAAACTATCATTTGGCAGTGGCCCAAAATTAGGGCCACCAAAACTATTTTTTGGCAGCGGCTGTAATAGCAACAAAAACTACCTTTTGGCAGCTCCAGGAAATGACGGCCACAAAAACTTTCATTTTCAGAGGCATGCGGCATGTAAGTGACACCAAAACTGTTTTTTGGCAGCGGCTGCATTTAAGCGACACCAAACGTTCTTTTTGCAGCGGATAGAGGTAAGCGACACCACATCTTTATTTAGGCAGCGATTGGAAATAAGAGCCACCAAAACTTCGTTTTAGCAGCGGCTTCATGTAAATGACAACAAAACATTCTTTTGGCAGCGGCTGCAGGTAAGCGACCCCAAAACTTTCTTTTGGCACCGGCTAGAATTTAGGGCCACCAAAACTATCTTTTGGCAGCTGTTACGGTAGTCGGCACCAAAACAATCTTTTGGCAGCGGTTTCTGAAATGATCTTTTGCCAGCGGATCCTGTAATGCGACCAAAATTATCTTTTGGCAGCCATAAAAGTAACGGCACCAAAAATATTTATTAGCATGTTTCTTTAGTGGACACCAAAAATTGTTTTGGCGACTGTTTATTTGCCCAAAATCTTTTTGCCGCATTTACTTTTATCGCATGAAAATCTTTCTTTTGGCGGCCCTCGGACAGTAAATGGCTCCGAAACTACTTTCGGCAGCGGTCACATTAATTGGCACAAAAACTATGTTTGGGCAGCGAGTACGATAATTGGTACCGAAACTCTCTTTTCGCAGCGGTTATCGTGTATGGCACGGCACAAAAAATCTCTTTTTGCAGTTTTTCCATAATGGGCACCAGAACTATCTTTTAGCAGCGGTTACTTTTCTAGGCACAAAACTATCTTATTGCAGCGGTTAGTTTATGGGCACGAAAAACTTTATTTTGACAGCAGCAGACATTACACTGCACCAAAACTATCTTTTGGCGACGCCAGGCTTAAACTATCTTTGGCAGCGGTTCCACTAAACGGCACCAAAACTATATTTTGACGACGCCAGGCTTAAACAATCTTTGGCAGCAGTTCCACTAAACGGCACCAAAACTATCTTCTGGCAGCTGCAGACTGTAAAATGTCACCAATTCTATCTTTTGGCAACGGCTGAGAGTAAACGGCATCAAGAATTGTACTCATCAGACCTATTGACAGTAAACGGCACCAAAGCTATCTACAAAATATACATCCAAATTATGATTGTAGAAAAATTATGTTAATTGATTGTTATCCATAAATGAAGATGTAATACAAAATATACATCAAAATTTAAAATTATATATGAATCAAAATTAATACAAAATTAACAGACCATTTAAAACATTTCAAATTAACAACAAAATATACATCAAAATCTAATAAACCATAAAATCGAAAGCTAATTTTGCAGAAGCATGCACCAAATAACTTTGTAATTGTCTCTGCGAACAAGAAAATAAAATAAAATTTTCATGTTTAACCCTCCAAATTCTCAAAATGTCACTTATACCCCTGCAAAAATAGGAAATCACATTAAGACCTTTTTGAATGTAAGAAATGTCATATACCCCTCCTTTGTAATACCAGCTATGGCTCCGAGAGTCATATCCTTTCTGAAATCATCATAATGCATCTGAAAACTAAAAAGAAGATTCAGTTCCATAAATTGCAAGAAGGGCAAAACCCTAAATTGAAAAAAAAATGAAACTGGAACCCTAAATCGAAGAAGAAAAAGTTCAAAATCAAATTCACACAAATTAACAACAAAACACACATGCTGGTCAAGAAGGAAAACCAAAATTGGAACCCTAAATCGAAAAAGTACTGAAATTTGATGTTAATTAGGGTTTAATATAAAAAGGCAAAAATTCTAAATTGAAATAAAATACTGAAATTGGAACAATTTTAACATTTCAGTAAAAGTAACAAATAAAAACCACTAATCAACTCCATTAATTCCAAAGAAAGTCAACATTTATCAATTTTTGAGGTGGCTAGAGTTGATTCACCATGAAACTCCAACGATTCGGGGGCTTGTCAGGCGTAGTCTGGTAGAATAGATCCGCTCCGTCTCTCGCTCCGACCAGTTGTTCTCTCGCTCGGTCTATTTCTCTCGTTGGTGCGTGTTTGTGGTGTGTGTGATTTTGTGTGGTGGTGTGTGTGATGTAGGAGAGGAGAGGGAGCGCAGAGATAAGGTTGAGTACTTGAGAGCATTGTTAATTGTCTCTCTTGGTGATGTACAAAAGTATTTTCTTCCATCATTTTGATTTCGACTTTTGAGTAGACCAAAGAGAGCCTCGATTGCGGCAGAATCGGAAAGCTCAGCGATAACACTAAGATGCGCTTTTACCAAATCGACCCTGGAAAAAAAACAACATAAAATAATAAGTATATATAATGTTAAAATTTATGTGGTGATGAAATTATTTATTTTTTGAAGGAAGTTCGACAATGTGTCGAGACCTCGAATATATTAGATCAAAGAAGTGAAACGAAAGAGAGAATTTTGGAAGAATATATAAGACAATATTCTTATTTTTTTTTGAAGAGAATCCTAGGCCACGAATCGTGACCATTATAGGTTTTTTTTTTTTTATATTGATGCCGCCGGGTTTCGAACCCACAACCTCTACAACATGAGGATTTATTATGCTGAACACTCAACCATCTAGGCTGTGGTGATGAAATTATTATTAAGAACCTTTGGACTAAGTCCTTTCTGAGGAAGAGCAAGATATCAATAAGAGAAGCGAGCATTACAATGCGAGATTCATCTTTTCTCGAAGGATTTGAAAGTTGAAACAAACCAAAAAAGTTTTTTTCGGTTTGTTCCTTCTTCTTTCTATTATTTCTTTTTGATGCGTCAGAGATCTCGACTCAGGAGAGAATAACATCGATTAATCTCCTTATGGTTGAGTAATTTAACTACACAACAAAACCAAAATAAGAAACTCAAAAAATTAAAGAATTAAGTTTAATTAAGACAACTATAAAAAATAGAAAAATACATTGAGCCATAGAAGAGTTTCTCTGGCCGCATCTCAAATTTCGGCATTTTCATTTTGCAATAAAAGAATAAACGAACCAAATTACTTGTCCTAAATAAAATAAAAAAAATATGGTACGACTTTAGGGACAAAACCATAACAAAAATAGAACTTCAAATAAAATAAATATACCCGAATCTCGATAATCAAACTGTCAAACAAAGCGTATAATAATTTAAAAAGAATTATGAGTAATCGGATGGTATAATAATAATTTATTCATCGAATTGTATAATAATAATAATTCTGTAATTCAAGCTCATGTTAACTTAATTTAAGGACTTCAATGTTGAGATTAATTGATTTTGGTTTATATTTTAGGTTGAATTGTAATAGTTTATTGCCTCCAATTTTCATGCTTTAATCGCAAATATTTGCATAGAGGTATGTCTACGTATACAACTCAAGTTTAGGTAATTTACAAGGTTGTGCTAATAATCCTCTTCTTGCCTGCAAATTTAGGTATTTTACAAGGATCTTTTTGTAAAATATGCATTCTGTTTTATTCCGTCCTTTTTATTTTATTTTTAAATTGGAAAATGTTGGACATACTCCCCCCCCCCCCCCCCCCACCCCCACAACACACACACACACACACACATTCTTGATGACGTGTATATGGTTTAACATTTTAAAAATTAATACTTCAATTCATGATTTAACATCTTAGTAGTATGTTCAATCATAAATTAAAATAATTAAACCATAAATTAAGATGTTAAACATCTTTGTGTACTAATTTTGAAAATGTTAAATCATATACACGTCATCAAGGATGTTGTGGGAGAGTACTTGGGAATGTACATCAGTACTCTTTTGAATTTAGTTGGAAACATGCTGGACCAATTCGAGCCCGGGCCCCGGAATGAACTTTGCGATTTACAAATTGATGGTTAGAATATATCTGCATTTTTTAATATATTAATAAATTTCTTAATTATGAAAAGAATATATATATGTTATTAATATTTTAATGTAGGAAAGGAATTATATGACTTATCCAATATAAATTCGGTAATATATGGCAATTTATATGGAATTTCTACACTTGGCTACGAAGGTATGTTTGTTATTTAATTATATTTGTGAAAATAATATATATATATATACGTGTGTGTGTGTGTGTGTTTATTCAACATTGTTTCTAAAAAAAATTTCATTTGTGAAAAAAGTATGATATATTATTGTTGTTTATTCAACATTGTTTCTACAATTATTTTCATTTGTGAAAAAGTATGATATATTATTGTTGTTTATTCAACATTGTTTCTAGAATTCTTTTCATTTGTGAAAAAAGTATGATATATTATTGTTGTTTATTCAACATTGTTTTTAGAATTCTTTTCATTTGTGAAAAAAGTATGATATATTATTGTTGTTTATTCAACATTGTTTCTAGAATTATTTTCATTTGTTTATTCGACTTTTTGGGGTGGAACATACAAATACCAAAATAGAATTTACATTTTACACAGATAAATATAGCAGGTCTTTATGGAGCCAATATGGAAAGGTGAAAAATCTGTTGTATGGACATGTTTATTTCATTATCTTTATTTATTGGGACAATTTCTTTTGTATCCTTCTTAAATTCCAAATTAACAGATTTATCCCTCACAAAATGAAAATATCATATTTATCCTCTCAAAAACAATTCCCTCTCAAATTTACCCTTATTTAACTTTTCCGTTAATTTTTAACAGAAATTTTGTAATATTACCTTTTTATCCTTCATTGATGGTCAATCTAAACCTTTTCTCCCCCACCAGCCTCCCTTCTTCACTCGTCTTTCTTGCGCTTCTCTTCTATATTCACTTCGTTTTTGTTCTCAATTATGTGTAATCTCTTATCTTTGTGAATGATTTTTTTTAATGATAGGGCAGTCCGTGTATCCATTTTCAGTTTGTTTGGGAGAATGAAGAATTTTTTCTATAATGATAAAACTCAGTATTAGTATGGATCAATGTTTCTCTTCTTTTGTTGAGTTTGTACTTTTTTTGTTTCTTAAATTAAGTTGTGGGCCATAATTGCATATTTATATTCTTAAATACATATTTCAGAAAGATGCATACAACTTGTTCGATGAAATGTCTCAACAAGATCTTTTATTCAATTCCTAATCAAAATTCAAACCAACGATGATAATGATATCATGGTTTTAATACTTTTATACCAGCTAGTTAATATTTACTAAATGTTGAGCTATTCAGTCTTGCTCTCCCCACCTAGGCTTATTCTTTCATTTTCTCGACACCTCCAAATTGAAAAGAAGGCGGATAGAAAGATAGGTTGAGAGAAAGACAGGTTAGAGGAGGGTGGGGGTGGGGAGAAGCGAGATTACTATTTCGCTCGTACGGATCTATGGCTCGTGACAATTGTTTCTCCTCGCTCGAGCTGGGTGGAGTTCATATTTGTTTTGTTTTTGTTTGGTTTTGAGTGAGAAAGAAGAAGGGTACCACCGTACCAGAGACTAGAGAGGGCTTAATTGAAAATAGATAGGAGGGCAATATAGTCATTTAAATTTATATATGTCATTTTTGTTATTTTTAAAATTTTGAATCGTGGTTAACTTAACAACCATTTAACAGTTTGTATATATTTGATATTTGTAAGTTTTAATTGGATAAATTTGATAGAAGTTGTATTTACAAAGGATAAATATGATATTAGTGATTTAAGAGGGATAAATTTGTTATCTAAGTGTTTAGTAGGGATACACATGAAATTCTCCCTTATTTATTGGACACCATTTTTTTCTTTTTAAATTAAGATTTTGATGGCGCTGATATAACCAATTTTCTATTTTAAATATAAGTAGTCCTAACAATTTATAATGCTTCTTCTAATAACGTAAATGTACAAAAATTATCATGCCATTCATAGATTAAAAATGTCATGAAATTGTAAGTTGAGAAAAATTAGATGACTAACATTTTACATCTACGCATTTGTTGAGCCCCTAGCGACCACACAGCAACCGCACTGCGACGAAATCTGATGCTGAGACCACGACGAAGCGCCGGCCACGACGGACGGAGAGGAAGCCAAAAGCCATGGCAACCGCCTTCCAACCCAAAGCGATGGAAATAAGTTTCGAGGTACAATTTTCCCCCTTTTATGCTGCCTTTCCGTCGTTTCTTCTTTGTTCTTCGTTTTTTTGCTTATTTTTTCGCCTGTTTTTTGTTGGTGCGTGTTTGGGTATGTTTCTTTGGTATGATTCGTGCTGATTTCACCATTATTTGGCCTGATTCGGCCTTTTCTCACGCGTATTTTGTGCCAGCAAGGGTTTGATTGTCGAGTTGGCTGAGTCATTGGTTTTTTTTGCTGTAATTTTCGTCTGATAGTTATTATGATAGTTATTATTGGTCTCGCTTGAAAATCTGTCATGTTTATTCGGTTCATGCGAGCACAAACGAACGTCAAAACGCATCATAGTTTCATCTTGTGGAAGATTTGACTTATTTTTGTACCAATTATTTTGTTTCTAAAACTTTCCTGTACTTTCGAGTTTAGGTTTGATTTTCGTTTCCTAAATTTGGTCTGATATGTAGCTCCTTTTGAAATTGCAGGTTGACGTAAGTAGAATAACATGCCAACAAGCCAGTTGGAGCAATCGCCGCATCATCAGAGCAATTGCATGTCACGAACCTCTCTCAATTACACCGAAATTAAAACAATTTTGCAAAACTTTGGATTAAAGGAAAAACACCTCGGGTCGTTCAGGTGACGAACCAACGAGGGAGAGAAATCATCTAATAAAATGATTATCCAGTTATTACAACGCATACCAAAACAATATTACAACTTCCTATTTATATCACAAAAATTACGATAAGTAAAAACATTAAATTCAACAGTAATTAACGATAACTGAAAACCGGTCTTGTAATAAATGCTTGCTCCCACCTATCCAGCATTCTTACAGCACACTCGGTTCATACGCCAAGCCCAAGCTCACTCAGTGACAGATCCGGATCACATTTAATGCGTAGTCGTCCACTCAACACTCCATTAACCTATTCGGTTCATACACCCAGTTCACAAGAAACATGGCGCCTTATTTGAATTGTGAAAATAACAAAGAGATCCCTCTCTTATCTAATATTTACACAGGGGCCCTTGACAGCTCAAAACCTAACAATACCCCTCTCTTTTAAAACCTTGCCTCAAGGTTTAAATTGAGGAAAACGATTCTTGAGATCATCGTAATCCTCCCAGGTTGAGTCACATTCCGGTAAATTCGACCATCTAATTCTCAATTTTACCCCTACGCCATTATTCTTATTATAGAGGATCCTCTCCAGTACCTCTTTTGGCTCAACCTTCAACTTCCCTTCTTCACTTAGTTGAGGAAGATCAGTAACTATAATCTTTTTCTTTCCAACTTTCTTTTTCAATTGAGAAACATGAAAAGTCGAATGAATCATAGCATGATCAGGTAATTTTAATTTATATGCCACTTTACCTATTTTCTCTAAAATTTCAAAGGGGCCATAATATCTTGAATTGAGTTTCATACCCTTGTTAAGAGTCAAACTTGATTGTTTATAAGGTTGCAACTTGAGATATACCATGTCTCCAATCTCAAACACCCTTTCCATTCTATGCTTATCAGCATGCATTTTCATTCTTTCTTGAGCTCTTTTTAGGTGTTCTTTAGCCAGAAGAAGTGTACTGTTCCTCTCTTTGTACCACTCATTAAGAGCTGCATTGTTAGAGTTGGGAATTGATCCAGTTTCTATTGCATCTGGTACATATCCATAGAGTAATTCAAATGGACTTTTCTTAAGGGCACTATGGTAATTTGTGTTGTACCACAATTCTGCCTGACTCAACCATTGATGCCATTTCTTAGGGTTGTTTGTGATCATGCATCTCAAGAAGGTCTCAAGACACTGATTTACTCTCTCAGTCTGTCCATCAGATTGAGGATGGTATGCACTGCTCATTTGCAGTTTAGTCCCTTGATTTTTAAATAATTCTTGCCAAAAATTACTTGTAAAAATCCTGTCTCTGTCACTGACAATGGATTTTGGTATTCCATGTAATTTGCAGACTTGATCAAAGAATATCTTGGCTATGTGTTGAGCATTAAAAGGGTGGGTTAACCCAATAAAGTGAGAATATTTGGTTAATCTATCCACTACCACCAGAATTGCATCTCTACCTTCAGATTTTGGTAATTTTTCAATAAAGTCCATGCTCACACTTTCCCAAGCCTCACTAGGAATTTGTAAGGGCTGCAACAATCCTGGATAAGGAACTCTTTCATTCTTGTTCTTCTGACAAGTATCACATTGGGTCACATATTCATGAACATCCTTTTTTAATCCATTCCAAAAGAATGTCCTTTTGACTCTTTGATAGGTTACTAATACTCCTGAATGGCCTCCAATTGCAGAATCATGGATTTGATTTAGAATTTTCTCCTTAACCCCTTGATCATTTCCTACAAAGATTCTGCCTTTAAATCTGAGTATACCATTTATATATGTATAGTCAACATTTTCCTCAGGTTTTAGGGTTACTGCCTCGATAAGTTTTTTGATCATAGGATCTTCTTCATAGCTTTTTTCAATGATTTGGTACCATTCTGGTACCATGGATGAAATATGCTGGATTTCCCCTTCCTCTTGATCATTATCCATTGGTACCCTGGACAGTGCATCTGCAGCTTGATTATTAATTCCCTTTTTGTACATAATTTTGTAGTCTAACCCTAATAGTTTAGTTAATCCTTTATGTTGGAGTTGGGTTGTTATCTTGCCACTCAACAAAAATTTGAGGCTCTCATGATCAGTTTTGATAATGAATTTATTACCTACCAAATAGTGCCTCCATTGATCCACTGCCATTAGAATAGCTAGAAGCTCTTTTTCATATGTGGATCTTCCTTGGTTTTTAATACCCAATGCTTTGCTCATGAAAGCAATTGGGTGTCCTTGCTGCATCAACACAGCACCAATTCCCCCCCCACTAGCATCAGATTCAATTATAAATTCCATTTTGAAATCTGGTAGCTTCAAGACAGGTGAACTAATCATAGCTTGTTTTAGATCATCAAAGGCTTTCTCTGAGTTATTACTCCATTTAAACCCATTCTTCCTCAGCATATCAGTCAAGGGTTTGCTGATTAATCCATAATTTTTAATGAATTTTCGATAGTAGCCTGTTAATCCTAAAAAACCCCTCAATTGTTTAAGTGTTTTAGGTTTTGGCCATTGAACCATGGCTTGGATTTTCTTAGGATCAGTACTCACTCCTTCTGCACTGATTATGTGGCCTAGATAATCAATCTCTTTCACACCAAATGAACACTTGCTCTTCTTTGCTGCTAGATTATTTTCTCTTAGTAATTGAAATACCAATCTCAGATGATTCACATGATCCTCCTTATTGAGACTGTACACCAGAATATCATCAAAGAAAACAAGTACGAATTTTCTGAGATACCTTTTAAAGATTTGGTTCATGAGGGCTTGGAAGGTTGCCGGAGCATTTGATAATCCAAAAGGCATTACCAAAAATTCATAGTGCCCTTCGTGAGTTCGAAATGCTGTTTTAAAAACATCTCCTTCTGCCATTCTGATTTGGTGGTATCCCGCAGTTAAATCCAGTTTCGAGAAACATTTAGAATGATTTAATTCGTCCAATAAATCATCTATAACCGGGATAGGGAATTTATTCTTGATTGTGATCGCATTTAGCTCCCTATAATGATACAAAGACGCCAAGTTCCATCCTTTTTTCCCACGAGAATAGCTGGCGACGCGAAAGGACTTTGGCTCGGTCTGATTATTCCATTCAACAGCATCTCTTGTACGATTCGTTCTATTTCGTTCTTCTGTCCACTCGCGTATCGATATGGCCTGAGTTGGATAGGTTTCGAATCTGGTTCTAAGGGAATGGTATGATTGCAATCGCGATTTGGGGGTAGTTTTTTAGGTTCGCGAAAGATATCTTCAAATTCCATCACCAAGGATTCTATTTCTGGGGTTTGTGCACCTTCTCGGTTTTCATTAGAAATTTCAGAATCGGTTTCCAGGTTATGCATGTGAGCCATCCAACGTATTTGATTTTTTAAAATCAAGGAATTCAATTCTCGGCCTTCTATTATCTTAATGGATGCGGTTTCTTCATTCTTATTACCACCCGTTTCTTCTTCAAACTCTAATCTTCTTCCGTTCATCTTGAATGATATTTTTCTCGCATTAAAATCAAATTCAATTGGGCTGATTGATTTCATCCAGTCACAACCCAACACCATTTCAACTGATCCTAATTCCAACAATCTCAAATCGAATTCGAAATCATGGTCTTTCATCCGCCAATTTACCCTTTCACACAACGAATCACTCACAATTTTAGAACCGTTCGCCACTGTTACCAGCACTGGGCGAGTTTTATTCACTACTAACCCCACGAATTTGGCAAATTTAGGGTCTAGGAATGAATGTGTACTACCGCTGTCTAATAAGATTGTTAGACCTTTCTTCTTAATCTCACCATTAACCTTAATGGTTTGATGGATTGGGTTACTGTGCAAAGAGCAAATATCAATCATCATTGCTTCTTCTTCGATTTTTCTTTCTTCCTCTTTCTCTATTTCATCTTCTGATGATTCCACACTTGAGTGAGCACTCAATTCTTCTTTGGTAATGATATGAACCGAGCCTTTCTTCGGTTTATTTTTACAATCATGCATTCGCGAGAATTTTTCTGGACACCAATAACATAGTCCTGCTCTTTTCCTTTGTTCGAAATCAATTTCCTGGTATTCCTTCTTTTCATTTTTCTGGAAAGTTACATTCTTTTTCTCTCTAGGAACGAACAGCCCACTTGATTTGTTCGAGCTCTTGTTCTTCTTTGGCAGCTCTAAATGCGAGTTATAATGATAAGCATTGTCGAAAGCATCCCACAATGTTCGCGGTTTCGAAACCAGCACTTGCGAACGTAATTCTTTGTGAAGACCCGACACAAAGCATTCTAAGAAGTACTTATCATTGAGATGTGGGTATTGACTTATCATGAGTGTTTGATTTTTCTCAAATTCATCTACGTAATCCTCTAATGACCCTTTCTGTTTGAGAGCATGGAATTCCCCCACTGTTCCCATTCTGAGTTTGCTTTCAAAACGACGACATAAATCACGACAAAACTGATTCCACGAGATTTGCTCACGATTCATTTGATACCCCATGTACCATTGTTCAGCTCGTCCCGTGAGGTTGAGAGAGACGAGTTGAACCTGTTGCCACTCTGGCACGTTGCAAAATCGGAAGTAATTTTCGCACTTAAGGATCCAGGCTTTCGGATCCTCCCCCCAAAATTTCGTAATTTCAACTCTGGGTTTTACATGGAATTCATATGCCGTATCTCTCTCGGATTCTAATTCCCGGTTTCGATCTCGGAATCGATCTCTATGCCGCCCTCTTCCTTGATCTCGATCCTGTTCCCGGTACCTTCCTCGGTACCGATCTCGATTATGTTCCATCACTTCCTCCTCCGGTTGATAACGATCAGCATCCATGTCTCTATACCTCTCCTGAAGATGATCTGGCTCCCACCCTTGACCATCTGATCTATCTTTACCGTTATCACCTTCCTGATCTGGAGTCATCAGATCCCTACCTTTCGATCTCTTCTCGTGACGAGATGATTGTCCTTCATAGATCTTCTCTTTGCCCGTTTTGTTCATCTTTAACTGATAATCATCAGGAATAGGAGTTTTTGAACCTCCGGATTGATTGGTTATCAGTTTCTCCATTCTACTCATCATCTCCTTCATGGATTTGAAATCTTCATCGTGCCTCAACAACACCCCTTCGACTCTAGATTGTGATGAACGCAACCCTTGCACCTCCGACTCGAGCAGCTGAAAACGTTTCTCAGGATCTGCCCCATTGGAGTCGCTCGCTGCTGCCATCATCGTATCCTTATCGATTTGGGATCTAACCTTCGCCATTGTTCAATCTCAGAGTTCCGAGGAGGACGGCTCTGATACCAATTGTCACGAACCTCTCTCAATTACACCGAAATTAAAACAATTTTGCAAAACTTTGGATTAAAGGGAAAAACACCTCGGGTCGTTCAGGTGACGAACCAACGAGGGAGAGAAATCATCTAATAAAATGATTATCCAGTTATTACAACGCATACCAAAACAATATTACAACTTCCTATTTATATCACAAAAATTACGATAAGTAAAAACATTAAATTCAACAGTAATTAACGATAACTGAAAACCGGTCTTGTAATAAATGCTTGCTCCCACCTATCCAGCATTCTTACAGCACACTCGGTTCATACGCCAAGCCCAAGCTCACTCAGTGACAGATCCGGATCACATTTAATGCGTAGTCGTCCACTCAACACTCCATTAACCTATTCGGTTCATACACCCAGTTCACAAGAAACATGGCGCCTTATTTGAATTGTGAAAATAACAAAGAGATCCCTCTCTTATCTAATATTTACACAGGGGCCCTTGACAGCTCAAAACCTAACATTGCAGCACCGTCAAATCGCAAAATCATGAAATCCAGATGAAGTTGTAGATGGAAGAAACCTGGACAAATCCTTCGCATTCTTTGCATATCAATTGTTCGATGAAATGCTTCAGCCAATTTTTCAAGTACGGAAACAAACGCCAATATTGTGCTATTTTGTGATTTTAAATTATTTAATAATTCGCATAATTTAATCTCATTTCTTTTTCTTCATGTTTAATAATTTTTTCATGTATCCTTGAAACGAGCATGCGCCGAGATCTTTCAGATGTTTCGATCCTTTGGCTGTACAAAAAAGAGAAAAAATAAAGGAAAAAATGATTGGTAAGTATTAACTAATATATAATTTAATTTTTTTATTAAGTAATATTCATATATTTTAATTTTGTTTTCTTATTTATATTGTAGAATCAAGAGTGCTAACGGTGGTGTACCAACCATTTGCCATGGGTACATTGCGATTTTAGCGTACCGCAAAGCAAAAAGCAACACGAGAAATCTCAATTTATTTGGTTACACCCTCTTTTTCTTGAGCACTCTCGCCTTAATCATTGTAAGAATATAGTCCCATCTTGAGATATGCACAAACAATTTTTATTTTTATTTTTATTTTTATTTTGATAATTAATTTGGATATTTTTTTAAAATAGTTGGATTTGGCAACAGGAGGAAAAGGCGGAATTGGGGTATTTATTGGTATATGTGTCATCAGTGCGGCTTTTGGCGTTGTTGATGCTTTTGTTGAAATCGATACGGTTGGTGATTTCTCTTTGACGTGCTATTATACGCTGGTAAATTCGATCATAAATTATATAAAACCATTTATATCATCAATTTCCTTTTCGAAAACTAATATGTAATGTTTAATTTCAGAAGAAGCATTGAAACTCGAAGCTATGATTGGTAACCTCGAAGACACAGCCTTTTCAATAATCAAACAAACATCGACAACTAAATCCTTTTCAGCTCATAATCTATCCTCATATCTAAACGACATGCAATTGACGCAAGAAAAGCTAATGAATTGCATAAATTCCATGAAAGAAATCGAGCAAGAATTATCCCAAATTTGCACGCGACCAAAATGGGCGAACCTAATCAAAGTCGAAGATTCATGATAAGAAAATATCCTCTCAATTTTACGGTCACAGTCTCTCTGACTATCGGGCCCTATTTTCCTCCCTTAATTGGCCCCCACCACTTCTGTGCTTTGCAATATATACAGTATATTCACAAGGCTGGACTTAGTGGGAATTTACAAAAATACCCTCCTTTTCAAAACAGGATTTGGGCAATGGACAAATTGGTTCTGCCAATTGCGTCGTGAATGGAGTACCATTTTGCGAAATGGTCCGACAAATTCGAGTTTATTTTTGCTTCTGTTTACAAAGTTAGTAAAGATTTCATGGATGGTGTGGACGATGTTTTGCAGCATCTAATCGATAAGGCAAAACTGAGGGGCTTAAGTGCAAAAGAGGCATGGGTAAATTTGATTGTTAAAGTGGTCTTAGGGTATTTAGAGAAATAAGTTTTTGTTAATTTAGTAGCCAAAAAAGAATATGCGTACTACAAAAAAAAAGTACATCGTCATGAACTCAAAACCTCCGCGCAATTGCGCGGGAAAAAAAGCTAGTAATAATTAAAAATATAGAGTTTTTATTGAATTTTGACATGTGTACTTCGCGTACAAAGTTTTTAAAAACGATATATACTATCAAATAAAATTTGTGGCTCAGGTGGTAAATGATTCGCTTCCGATCAGAACTCATGGGCCCACAATCAACTTTTTTGTAAATATTTTCTTTGCAGACAAATTAAACGATGACAAGTGCCTTGCTGATTTATTTCCCAACCAATGGACTCAGTACAGGGGCGGATCTTATAAGGGGCCGCGGGGGGCGATCGCCCCCCCAAGAATTTTGAACATATAATATATATTATTTATAGTTATGTATTTTTATATGTCGAAATAAAAAAATTATGTTAATTTTCTGCCCCAAAAAAATAATGAAATATATTGTGAATTGTGATTTAAGAAACACATAGTAAAACTTATAAATTGAAATAGTAAATTAAGTTTTTGAATGAAGCTCATATGTCAAGTCTTATATCTCTCAAGATTTTTTATACATCGAAACCCACACTCTTTTTAAATCAAGCCATGCATAAATGAAAATTAACTAGGAGAATACTCGCGCTACGCGGCGAACATGTAAATTGTGTTTTTTATTGTAATATAAATTAGAGATTTGTATGATAATATTAATAGTATCATGTTAAATAAGGTTATTTGAATTCATTTATCTATGATTATTCATATGTTTTACAATTATTTTACATTATGATAACAATAAATATTATTTTTTAATCAAATAATAATACTTGTATTAGTGTTATTCTAGAATAATATATGAGATATAATACAATTTTACAAAAAAACATAACAACAAAAATTATATCATTGTTTGCAATATTTCGTACAATATTAAATATAAAAATAATGAATCATACAACATATGTAGTAACACGTTATTAATTATATAATAGTAATAATTTTTATTGATTCAAAATGCAATGGAAACTATAAAATAATACAAAACTTAATAGTGGAAGTAATTTTAATAATATCACAATTTAATTTATAATAAACATATATACAAATTATTTTATATCATATCATTTTTTTTAATTTGTATTTTTTTAAATTACAATACTATTTCATAAGTGTATAAGTTTAAGAAGTTATTTAGATGGATAAACTATTTTTTAATTCTATTATTTTTGAATAAA
Source organism: Luzula sylvatica (assembly GCA_946800325.1). NCBI lineage: Eukaryota > Viridiplantae > Streptophyta > Magnoliopsida > Poales > Juncaceae > Luzula > Luzula sylvatica. The sequence goes on along the minus strand of OX326961.1, from coordinate 10,029,675 downwards.
TTAATGTTAAATTTGTTTGTTTAAAAACAAAAATATAATCTACTTAGTATTATATGAGATTCTTGTAGTTATAATTTTTAAAAAATAATAATAATACTTCAAAATTATTATATGCAAATAAAATATTTAAAAATCTATTATGTAAATATGTACATTTTTGCATATTTTCTTACATAATATCTTTACAAATTGAAATTATGAAAAACGATATGTATGCACTATGTTAATATGGATGTCAAAACGAAGAGAAAATTAAAATGAATATACTGGATGAGTTTTTAAAATTAAATTTCTAAAAATGATACTAATATATGTTGTATGTTTTATAATATTACATATTGAATTATTAGTATTTCATATATAAACTTTTCATATTCCATTGCATTTACATTTGATCATGTAATCTTATGTGGAATGTTAAGCAATTGACTACACAAAATATGGTCTTCAAAAAATCTAACAAAAATTTAGTGATTGAGATTAAAGCACATCAATACATCTAACGGTTCAAATTAACACTTGCACATAGTCATACAAAATGCATGTCTTAAATGATCAAATATAATATTAATGTATATCATGAAGTCACATCACTCAATCTAATAGTTAATAATCATGATAAGGATGATGATGCGGATTCATGAGAATGCTCAAAAATAGATACAAAATAAGAGGGTGGGTAAATGTTGCTCCTTTTTTTTGTATTATGTGTTAGTTAACAATTGAAATTAAAAAATATTTTGTGTTATTTTTTGTGTTTATATTTCGCCCCCCCAAGAATATGGTTCAAGATCCGCCACTGACTCAGTAGATGAGGTGAGACTGTGAATGTATATGGTTAATCGTTGCAAATGATGTTTATATTTGGACTAAGATATAATAATTTATTTAATTGTAATTTAGATAATGACTCACAAAAAAATTGAAAATATCATGTAGGACCTTAGACAACATGGTTATGTCATGATGTGCAATAAGCTAAAATACATAATATGTCATGTCATTTGATTTTTTTTGGATTCTTTTAGGTGTTTATATTTCAATTTTATTGAAATTGAAGTATATAAATTTATGAAAGAGTGTTTCGTTTTTCTTAACAAAATGTTTTAGTAATATGTTTAAATTTTAAAAAAAATGATATCGGTATAAATAATTATTTATGTACGTACATGAAAAATGACAATTTACCAAAGAGTAATTCCATTGTTCTTAACATGAATATTTAACAAAATATTTTAGTTATATGTTTTAACTTATAAAATAAAAGATATCAATATAAATATAATTATTCAGTACATGAAAAATGAAAATATAAAAAGAGCATAATAGATTAGGTCATTATTTAGTACATATTTAATGAATATAACAAATTCATGCAATATACAACGAAAACAAAATGCAAATCAAACACTGCTAATCATGTTCTTATTTCTAAATGTAGACTTCAATATAATTAAATATCATATATTAACTTAACATTGAGAATGTTATGAATGCTTTCATAAGATAATACAAGGGAACCGGATCTGGTCCGATGAGCATGGGACCAGATTTCGTCCATGCACTTCCTGAACCATTCGATTTCATTAAAATAAATCATGATGATACATTTAACTTGTCTGTTTTCTCTCCGTTAATTACAAATAGAAGAATTGAAGTGGTCTTGGTCTTTGACTCTTTTCCTCTTTCAGAGACGCATTTTTGCACGTAGTTTGTTCTCTCTCTCTCTCTCTCTCTCTATCTCTCTCTCTCTCTTTTATCTTCTTCCGGTGATCTTTCGTGACTTTGATATGAAACTGTTCGGCAAAAGCCTCCTAGTTTTGATCTTTTATTAGTGTATTTCTGAATTAACTCATATCTTTGATTAAATAATTATCATATCATGATCTTAATAAATATTCATGGTACTATATTGAAGAATTGCTAATAAGTTAATAATGAAAATTCTGTTGGTAATACGGGATTCGAATATGGATTTCTAATAGGAATTTCTAATAAACAAAAACTCTCTCTTATAATTCTAATAGTCTCTTACAAGTCTTTCTCTCTTTTCTAATTGATATTTGATGATATTTTTCAATGTGATTAATCCCTAAACATCTAAGGCCTATTTATAGGCTCCATAAACTTGCATTACAAGGAATTATACCTCGCCTTAAAACTTATTTCCTAAATTACTTTCCTATAATAAATCTTGCCCTATAATAATTTCCTAAATTACTTTCCTTAAAACAACTTTCCCTAACATTAATTAGGCTAATTAAACTTGATTTATTATTTCGGGCTTGGGCTTATCAACAAATTCCTCCCTTAAGCACAAGCCTCTTCATCATCCCGATCATCGTCTTCAATTTTTTTTCTTTTTCTTGTACACCCGCTTGACTCCTATGGGCCTGCATCCTTTTGGTAACTCGACCAAGTCCCACGTCTTGTTTTTCTCGATAGCCCCAATCTCTTCATCCATCGCGGCTTGCCATTTCTTGTTTCTCACGGCTTCTTCAAAGGAAATATTCTCCGCATCTGCCAAAAGACAAACAAGATGTACCTCACTAGTTGCATCATACAACTCTCGTAAGCTCCTCGTGCGTGTCTGTCTCGGCTCGTCTTCATCATCAGGTAATTCGGGGCTAGTCGGTACAACAATTGAGGATTCTTCTTTCTCGGACTCTTCTGACTCGGCTTCCTCATTTTCCATCTCACACTTCTTATTCCAGTCCCATGCGCTCTTCTCATTCACATGGACATCTCGGCTCACCACAACTTTTCTTTCAATCGGGTCGTACAACTTGTATGCCTTCGTTTTCTCGTCATATCCAATAAACACGAACTTCTTGCTTTTATCATCGAGCTTCGTCCTACTTTGATCTGGTACATGTGCATACGCCACACTTCCGAACACCTTGAAATGCGACACCGTCGGTTTCATGCCGCTCCACGCTTCTTGAGGTGTTTTCTCGCCTAATTTCGCATGAGGACATCGATTTTGTACATACACCGCACACTGTACCGCCTCGGCCCAAAATTCTTTTGGCACTCCTTTGCTCTTCAACATCGATCGAACCATGTCGAGAATGGTCCGGTTCTTCCTCTCGGCCACACCATTTTGCTGAGGCGAGTATGGCGCAGTCAAGAATCTCTTAATCCCTTGCTCCTCACAAAAGCTCGTAAATGCGGTTGACGTGTACTCACCGCCTCTATCTGACCGCAAAGCTTTGATGTATCGCCCGGTCATCTTCTCGACAAGCACCTTGAACCTCTTGAACACTTCGAATGCCTCGGATTTTTCCTTCAAAAAATAAACCCAGGTCCTCCTAGTGTAATCATCAACGAATGTAATAAAATACCTTTTCTCACTGAACGATTTCGGTGTGATCGGACCACAAATGTCGGTGTGCACCAGCTCGAGAGGGTTTGCTGCTTCATATTTTGCCTTCTTCTGAAATGGGACTCTTGCATGTTTACCGAGTACGCAACCTTCGCAAAATCTGCTCGTGTAGTCCATATCTGGCAGACCGTGCACCATGTCCTTCTTTGCCAACTCTCGCAAGCCTCCATAGTGCAAGTGTCCAAACCGCAAATGCCAGAGCCAAGCTTTGTCCTCCATATCGACTCGTAAGCACATTCTCTGCACACTTCTCAGGTTGAGCTTGAACATTCGATTCCTCGCCATCTCAACACGCGCAACCAATTGACCTCGATCGTCCTTCAGTTGCATCGTTCGATCTTTCATGAAGACCGAGTATCCTCTCTCCAATAGTTGCCCCATGCTGATTATGTTGCTCTTCATCTCAGGCACGTAATAGACATTTTCGATATGTCCTTCTTTACCATCCTTCTGATAGAACCGAATTTTACCTTTACCCTTTACTTGGACCTTTGATGCATCTCCAAATGACACGTGCCCATCGTCTAGCTCCTTCATCTCTACAAAAAGGTGTTTGTGCCCGCACATGTGGTTGCTTGCGCCGGTGTCGAGGTACCAGATTGTATCGCTCTCCGATGTGGTGTCTTTGTGAGCCATCATGATAACACCATCATTTGCCTCCTTCTCTACTAGGTTGGCATTTTCTTTTACCTTTTTCTCGGACCAACACTCCTTCGCGTAGTGTCCAGGCTTGCCGCAGTTGTAGCACTCGACACTTGCTCGACTCGACCAGCTTCCTCGTCCACGACCTCGTCCTCGGCCGCGCCAATTTTGCTGATTCGGTTGCTTCTTTTCTTCGGAATTATAGTTTCCGCCTCTGCCTCGACCACCAAATCGACCTCCACGGCCGCGTCCTCTTTCTCGATTGTTCTCAGCGTACATCGCCTTGTCTTCATCTATGGTCGTCTTGACTTGCAGAGCTTCTTGCTGTGTCTCGTTCTCCTTCTTTTTCTTTCGCTGCTCGTGTGCTTCGAGTGAACCTGCCAATTCATCAACGGTCATTTGATCTAAATCTTTCGACTCTTCAATAGCACACACCACGTTTTCGAACTTCTCGGTCAGAGATCGTAGAATCTTCTCAACAACTCTGGCGTCGGTTAGAGCTTCTCCGTTGCCCTTTAATTGATTCGCCACTCCTTGTACACGCGAGATGTAATCGGACACTCCTTCTGATTCCTTCATCTTCATGGACTCCAATTCACCTCGCAAAGTCTGAAGCCTCACTTGCTTTACTCGGTCGGCACCCTTGAACACTCTCTCCAAAGTGTCCCATGCTTCCTTCGAAGTTTTCGCGCCGGCAATCTTCTGAAAACCCGACTCGTCTACAGCTTGGTACAACAAGTACAGGGCGGTCTTGTCCTTCACTCGTTTCTCTTTCATTGTTTTTAATTGATTTACCGTCTGCTCCGTTTCGGCAACCGGTTCCACGTAGCCAGCTTCGACTATCTCCCAAACATCTTGCGCACCGAGTAACGCCCGCATCTGGATACTCCATACTTCGTAATTCGTCTTCGTCAATCGCGGTAGCGGTATATGGCCAAAAACACTCCCAGAACTCGCCATCGCTCTGATGCCAATTTGTTGGTAATACGGGATTCGAATATGGATTTCTAATAGGAATTTCTAATAAACAAAAACTCTCTCTTATAATTCTAATAGTCTCTTACAAGTCTTTCTCTATTTTCTAATTGATATTTGATGATACTTTTCAATGTGATTAATCCCTAAACATCTAAGGCCTATTTATATGCTCCATAAACTTGCATTACAAGGAATTATACCTCGCCTTAAAACTTATTTCCTAAATTACTTTCCTATAATAAATCTTGCCCTATAATAATTTCCTAAATTACTTTCCTTAAAACAACTTTCCCTAACATTAATTGGGCTAATTAAACTTGATTTATTATTTCGGGCTTGGGCTTATCAACAAATTCACCAAATAGGATAGGCTAAAACAAATTTTGGGTGACCTATTCATCAATTAAATTTGAATATACGATTGTATTAAAAAACTTTTGGGTCCAATTCATCAATTAACATAATCCAAAATAAATGTAAATAAATCTTTTTGTAAATCTGGTACCTAAGAAATTAATATAATTTAGCAATTAACATAATTCAGTAATTAAATCAGAATATGAGATGAAATATCCAAATGGTACAACTCCAGCATCGTCTTCTTCAGATGATCTTTCATTGTATCAGTATGAGATAATATTATTCGATTTAAAAAAATCAGAATATTTGTTTGTTAGTGGAAATTACAAACTTCCTACTGCCATAATATTATTCGATTTAATTATAGGATATCAACGAACATGAAGTGAATTGTAGAAAACAATAAATTCATACAGCATTTAGCAAATCTTGAACAAAATCGAACAAATTATTTGAAAGAAAATCAATCATCGGTAAGAGGGTTTAAAGTATTGAGAGGGAGAAGAGATAGAGAGACAAATTATTTGGGTTCACGTTCTTATTATGTTCAAAGCTTCAAGAAAAAAAAAAAAGGACGATGGGGGTAGAGAGCAAGTGAGAGAGAATAGATGGGAGAGATGAGGAGAGCCATGTCTCTTTCCGAAACAGAGAAGAGGAGCCAATCTATCTGAGACAAAGTTTTGATTCAAGAAATATGTTGTCATAGTTTTCTCATAGAAAATTGTCTGTGAAAATTAGAAGAGAGTTTTCTAGGTTTTTTTTATTCATACCGAGAAGGGAGAGTTCACGCGAGTGAGGAGAGATTTACATTCTTCTTTCGACGAACGGAAATAAAACGGAGGGTGTTAAAATGAAACTCATAATAATGACTCTTGATGAGATGGAACGGCTCAAGACATGAGCGGACATGATCATATTAATGTACATTTGCAAAATTTCGATAAAATATTGTGTATAATGCATTTAAACTATAATTGCTAAGAGTTTTTTTTACAGTAATATAACTATATGAGATTATAAAAAAATATTTACGGAGATAAAACATGAATGTTTAATTCCGAAGCGGAGCGATTATCTACGAATATAAAACACATGAAAGTTTAATTTCGAAACGGAGCGAGAGTATTCTTTAGTTGATTATAAGGATACACCAATTGATTGTAATTGTAATTGTAATATGATTATAATAGTGGTATCAAACAATTGCAACATAATGTTTATTTGGAGTATAACATTTGAGGACTAACCTCTAACATGTGTTTTGAAGACTATGAGTACACTATTTCTAATTTCTAATTATGATAAATTTTTGAGACATAATACACCCTTCGTATTAGTAATTAGTAATAGAAGTAATTCCAACTGAAGTACAAGAAATGATCTAAATTTGAATACGATTGAGATATAAATAGACTAATCTTCATTGCTAACATCAACATCTGAGTGGTTGGGTAAGGACATTGAGATATCAAAACGAATATTAATATTAATATGATATTTAGTCCCGAGTATTTAGAAGAGTAATATTTGAATTTGGATAATTTGCGAGCATGACGTGTCAAACTATTTTAATAGTCCTCTTAACAGGGCCGGCTTCGATAATTTAGGTGTCCTAGCCTGAAAAAAATACCAACAGGTTGTCTCGAAATGTTGCCCCATACAAAATATAGGACACTAAAATATACAAATATGTGTTAAACAAATTATATAATTCAAAAATTATTGAAGTAATATTTTAGTAGTATTAATAGTCAACATGACAAACCAGAAGATCAATTAAAGAGGGGTCTTTCATGTGCAAGGGTTGCTTCAACTTGGGGGTTTCCAAGAACTTTTGATCATTTTTTTACTAATAAAATTTGTTAGTGGTTTAAAGACATGAAATAAAAGAACTTCGAAATATGGAAAAAGAACTTGAATGAATAAAGACATGAAATAAAAGAAAAAGAAAAACACCACCAAAACACATAATTTTTTGTTGTTCATAATTTCTATTGAACAAAGGCTCAAGAAAATGGCTTAAAAATATAAATTATATGTGCCTGGTTACATGAATATTCATTTTTTTTTTGTTGATAATTCCACAGAACAAAACTCAAGAAAATGGCTTACAAATATAAATTATATATGCTTGATTTAAATTAATATACTTCACTTATTTTTTTTCTAAATTAAGTCAATACATGAACATATTATGATTAATTTGCCAAAAAATGAATAAAACACTAGTAATCAATTGAGAATATTCACCAAGAAGAAGTGATCTTTAGCATGCCTGAGAAATCAGAAAGAGAGGCGAGAAGAAGAAATCCATCGCTGAGAATATTCATGGAAGAAGAAAATCAGGACTGACAACTGAGAGAGGAAATCTATTCAACATGAGGATTTCTTCTCAAGTAAAATTTTTGGTAGTTCCTCATATGAATTTTTCAGACGAAAAAAGGAATATTGAGAACAAATTTTGCTCTCCTGAGTAGAGTAAATGGAGGTGAAGATTGCTCGTTGGTCTAGCTACCAAACAAAAACAAAACCGAAAGATTTGTGTACAAGTTGTGTGGGCTTATTTTTAACAGGCCTGAACATATATTATAGGTTTATATGCTGATATCAGCTATGTAGCGCGAATACTCCAAAAAAAATCGAATTTAGTCGTATTGGCGTATCCGTATTGTATCATAAATCATATGTTAAATTATCGTATCGTTGTATCCGATACGCGTCGCCGTAACGCCGTATCGACGTATTCGTGCAACACAGCTGATATGGTGATCTTGGTTTGACCGGTGCCTAGTCCAAGGACTTGTTAGACTTGCCTTTGATCGGCCACTATTATCCAATTCCCTGATAATAGTATTTGTGTAACACTAGTAGTTAAACATATATGAGTCTATGAATACTATATAAACACATTACGGACAAATGACTAAATGAGATATTAATATCCTAAGGAACTGGTGTCCTAATTTGAGGCAATTGAGAATATTCATTGGTCTAATAATTATAGTGATGTAGGTACTAAATTGCTATATAATTAATAGTCGAAAATGTATCTATCTTAATACTTTTGAATGTAAACCGATGACAAATTGACAAGCCAATATTCGTCCAAAATATCATTAACGTACAATTAATGGAGTGCCAACATTACTGACGGTGTAGGCACTAGTCTATGTAATTGTAACCTACTGTTTGTCTGATTCATAGAATCATAACTACAATATTAATTGAGTAAACGCAATTGGAATAATTATGATACATTGCTACAATTTCTCTACTATTTGTGAAAAGTGATCTAACAAATTTTGTGATAAATCAATTGACTAAACATGTTTTCCCAAGTCCAAATATTATACCCACTATTGGTTAAACGATATTTGTGAACAATTTGTGTTAGAAGACCTATTACACCAATTTTTCAACATACCCTTTATGGTGTATTAATTGACCGTAAATACAAATTGTCAGTAACTTTTTGAGATATGTAATGGGACAATTACAATTTACCATATAGGTATCACAACTTTTAAAGCTTTGTTTTCAGTCATTACGATTAGGGTTTAAGGTATATGAATTTTGATAATCGACACTAAATATTTTGCTATTCATTTGCTTATATATTTCAAGGCAAGAAATTGAGGAAACCCCCCACGTCGCAACACCAATGTTTTGAAGGTACATTTCAATTAAGACATGAAAATTGTTCTTCGTAATTGAGAAATTGTGTGTGTTGGTCTTCCGCAATAATAGGATAATTGAGTTGTACATATATGTCAATTTTACATGTATTAAGTATATGTTATTTATCAAATTTGTGTGAGTAGGAATTAATTGCTAAAACATGAATATTACAAAGGGACAATGAGTGAAGTATATTACAAAGGGTATAATTGCTAAAACATGAATATTATTCTGATTGGAGAATTGTATTATGAGATGTTCACAGATAATATTTGAGACAAAATTAGATAATTTTATATGATTTTGAATTTTTTATTTGAATTTTTATTAAAGATAATTACATTATAATATTCGCGGCGAAGCGCGGGTATTATCCTAGACAATTTGGATGAAACGTGGGATACCGCCCCCACCCCCAACACAAATTCTTTATACCACGAGCCCCCAACACCAATGTTATATTAATATCTGTGAACATCTCATAATACCCTTTCGGAACGGACCCCCCCCCCCCCGCCCGGCCCCCCCCCGCCCGGCCCCCTTTCGGGCCGGACCCCCCGCCCGCCCCCCCGAGCCCGGCCCCCTTTCGGGCCGGACCCCCCCGAGCCCGGCCCCCTTTCGGGCCGGACCCCCCCCCCGAGCCCGGCCCCCTTTCGGGCCGGACCCCCCCCCCCCGAGCCCGGCCCGGCCCCCTTTCGGGCCGGACCCCCCCCCCCGAGCCCGGCCCCCTTTCGGGCCGGACCCCCCTCCCGAGCCCGGCCCCCTTTCGGGCCGGACCCCCCTCCCGAGCCCGGCCCCCTTTCGGGCCGGACCCCCCCCCACCACGAGCCCGGCCTCCTTTCGGGCCGGACCCCCCCCCCCCCCCCCCCCCCGAGCCCGGCCCCCTTTCGGGCCGGACCCCCCTCCCCCGCCCGGCCCCCTTTCGGGCCGGGCCCCCCCCTCCCCGGAGCCCGGCCCCCCTTTTGGGCCGGACCCCCCAACCCGGCCCCTTTTCGGGCCGGACCTCCGGGCGGGCCCGACCCCTTTTTGGGCCGGACCCCACCACACACACACACGCGCGCGCGCGCGCGCACACACACACACACAGAGTTTACATACACACACACACTCTCTCTCTCTCTCTCTCTCTCTCTACATACAGAGACACACACATACATTCACCCATACACACACACATATATTGAACATTCACACATAAACAAAAAATCTGTAAATATCCACAAGTGCATCTTCTTTTCAAATCAACGCATCTCTTGTCAATTCCCATGTCAATTCCAGCAAATATTTGATGATTCCAAAACTGCAAAGAAGAACATTTGATTAATTTCAATGATAAAATGGTTGCATACAAAAAAAATGGAGATTAAATATATTCACAGTATTTATTTTTGTTTTAATAAAACTCAACAAAAATAATTTCAATGATTTGAAGGGTTATTATGTAATAGTTCAAAGAACAAAAAAACAAAAACAAAATACCAGACAACAAGAGCAAAGCCATTTCAATGAAAATGTATTCACAGTATTTTTTTTTTTTTAATAAAACTCAATAAAAATAATTTCAATTGGTTGAAGGGTTATTATGTAAAAGTTCAAAGAGCAAAAAAACAAAAACAAAAAGATGGACAATAAAGAGCAAAGCCATTGATGAAGAAAACAACTTACCCCTTCCTTGTAAGCTGAAGCAGAAAACTTCTACTTGTGCCTTGCGGTTCTCATGGCCAGACAATAAGAGCAAAGCCTTGCGGTTCTCGTGATCCCCCATTGTCGCAGTCCTGTGATTTGTCGGAAGCTCGATGAGAAGTCATGGAGAGTACGACCGGAGGGAAGAAGGTTCTTTGATGCAAAGTTGTACTCCGACACAGATTGTAAGCACGAACTACTCTTTCTCTCTCTCTCTCTCTCGGTCTTTCTCTCTCTCTCTCTCTCTCTCTCTCTCTCTCTCTCTCTCTCTCTCTCTCTCTCTCTCTCTCTCTCTCTCTCTCTCTCTCTCTCTCTCTCTCTCTCTCGCTCTTTCTCTCTCTCTCCCTCTCTCTGGATTCGCTCGCTGGAGAAATTGGATCTGAAAAGTGAATTAGAGAGAGAACGAAAGGGGTTTCTTATGCTTATAAAGAGGAGCGGATAATCCGAACGTTCGAATCCAGCTGTCCTAAATTCCCAACGTTCGGATTTCGAAATCTGATTCGACCGTTGGAGAAGATCCGGATCTTTGAGCACATTACGATAATGCAATGGATTTCATTATAAAGGGGGTCGCTCTCTCCAGAATATTCCTATTTTGTTTTGCTGCTATTCAATTTTGCATGCCAAATTTAGGGTTTTTTTATGTTTTCACTTCACTGCTATTCAATGTACAACTAGAGAAACAGGGCATGCATAATTGAACAACTCAAAAAGTCTAATTAAAATAATTTTGATAATTAATAATTCTATTTAATATATTACAGGAGCAAAAAGACTCGTACCAGTCGGTCTTGGAGATTTCTCTGCCTGGTACGCCCCGAATTTGACAAGGGTATTTATGAAAATTTCCTGATATATATATATATATATATATATATATATATATATATATATATATATATATATATTTATAATTTCAGGAAAGAGGCATTATGGCCAGAATTGGATCAAATACTCCGAGACGATGTTGGTGTATGTATACACAGAGAAAGCGGAGAGATTACTCAATTACCCCTCTGATACCTTATTCTCGATCCAGACTGACGAGGAGGACGGCTCGCCACTTGGCAGAAGCTCATTGGCTGCTCCTTTCCCCTCTCCGGTTACTCGCAGAGAAGCTCTCGCACGCTACGCCGACCTTCTCAACTCCCCTAAGAAATTGCGTGTTTTCTTTTTTCACTCGTACCCATGTAAATTTCAAAATTATAATTAATTTTTTAGAGTGCTTTGCTGGCATTGGCTGCACACGCGTCAGATCCAATCGAGGATGATAGACTCAAGTATTCAGCTTCTCCTGCTGGAAAGGTTTGGATAATTCATGATTTCATATATACCCCTATTAAATATCATGCGTTTTAATAATTTTGGAATTTTTCGAGGGGCAGGATGAATATGGACAATGGATAGTAGCGAGCAAAAGAAGTTTGCTAGAAGTAATGGCCGAATTTCCTTCGGCAAAACCGCCACTTGGCGTTTTCTTCGCTGCTAGCGCTCGTCGTCTCCAACCCAGATATTATTCCATTTCTTCATCATACAAAAATATTATTTAATTTGTTCTTTACCGAAATTAATGTTTATTTTTTTTAAATTTATTTAGGATGGCGTCTTCGAGAATTCACGTGACGTGTGCGTTGGTATTCGAAACTACACCTTCTGGTACAGTTTCCAAAGGAATCTGCTCCACTTGGATTAAGGTATTATTATTATTATTATAAAGGTGGTAATTTAATAATTTGATGAATTAATTATTATTTATTTATAGAATGCGGTTGCAAATGAGGAGAATACCGAGGGCAACTGGTCCCCAGTTTTCGTGAGACAATCGGGCCCGGCACTGGACACGCCCCTTTCAGAGGCTTTTTGCAGGTTATTTTCGTAATTTCACTTATTTCTTGGGTATTTTTGTAAAATGGCTTCTCTGATGCATTTATTATTTTTTTATTTTTCAGGAAAGGTTGGATTTGAAGGAGTGTGGAGTGGAGCTCGGATACTCGGTTCTTTTCTTTGGTTGCAGGAATCGCAGAATGGTATATTAATTAAAAGAATTATTTGTTTATTTTATTGATTGGTTTAATTGGTCTGTATTTACGAGGATTATTCCTTTTAATATTTATAGGATTATATTTACAGGAATTATTTATTTTCACGAGACAATCGAATTTCAAACTTCCTTCAGATCCAAAAGTACCGATTATCATGATCAGGCCCGGCACTGGACAGGCCCCTTTCAGAGGCTTTTTGCAGGTTATTTTCGTAATTTCACTTATTTCTTGGGTATTTTTGTAAAATGGCTTCTCTGATGCATTTATTATTTTTTGATTTTTCAGGAAAGGTAGGCTTTGAAGGAGTATCTCTGAGCCAATCCGAACAGGCCAAGTGTCCCTCCAGTGTGAATCATTAACACTTTCATATCCTCGGACTCATCCAATGATCCAATGAGGGAGGGACTGCTTGATCCCATTCCGCCAATGTGTAAAAATTGGATCCAAAGAATTCCTAGAAGAATTCTTGTTTGTTGTGCTATTTGTCTACACCGTTCGTTCATTCATTCATTCATTCATTCCTTTATTTAAAGTCGAGTTTAAAAAACAATTAAGCAAAACTATAATCAGTGGAATGACAATCAGACATATTCGTCCTGTGGCTTGTGCTCAAAACAAATTAGATAATACTTTTAATTTTTGATGTCAATGTAGAATGAGAAATATATATATTTTTTTCAATTGAGAACCAAATCTTATCTTCACTAAACATATAAATGTATTATATTTAATATTTAGAACTTATATTTCCAACTCTGTTATCGGATTTGGTGACCACAATATGTCACATAGTTAAATTGAAAACAATGGTAAATTGATATCTTTGTCGTTATCGGGTTTGGTGACCATTAAATTGCATTCCAGGTTCGGACCCGTTATGCCACATAGTTCGTGGACCCTTGTTCAACTCTGTTGGAGAGTTTTGCTCAAGTTCTAACAATTCGAGTATGCCAGCTCTAACAATTTGTCTTGAGCTTGTGGATGGGCCTAGGCATAGTGTTTTTGGTTTCAATTTATAGCTCATGCTTTGACTTAAACAAGTTTTCCTTAACCATCTTTTTGTAAGGCCTAAATACTTATTCCTCTCTTGTATTTCTTTCAGCCCATATTGAGCCACCTTGCTACCGTTTTTTTAAGGGAAATTTTCAAAAAAAACCCTATCTTTTTTGGATATTCTAAAAAAAACCCCTATCTTTTTGAAAACTCCAAAAAAAACCCCTCTACCAAATTTTATTTTCAAATACCTCCCTATGGTATTAAAGTTAATCATGGATGGTGTTAATTTTTTTTTATGACCAAAATACCCTTCATCTACATATATAGTAACTAAAAAATATTTTTGTTATTTGTATTAATTTTTAAAAAGTTCCAATTTTTTTTAGCTTATAATAATTTAAAAAAAATAATTATCATATATTATATTTATATAATTTTAATATTCATACATTATATATATTTGATTTTTATATTTTTTCTGAAAACCAACATAAAATAATAATAAGATGAACAACAATATTGAAAGAACACCTTGTAAATATTTAAAAATTAAAATATCATGAAACTATTAAAAACATACAAAAAATAAGAATGAAAATTAAAAAACTATAAATTTAAAGAAATATTTTTCTGTCAATATATTTTCAAGGTGTTTATTTTATTATTATCTGATGTTAATTTTTATTAAATAATAAATGAAATGTTAAAATTATACAAACACAACATTTAATAATTTTTTTTTTTTTGTAAAATCACTATATGTTAAAAAATAATTATGAATTTTTTTAAAACTAATAAAATTAATGAAAAATTAACAAAAATATACATATGAAAATAGAAGGATATTTTGGTCATAATTTTTTTTAACATCATTCATGGTTAAATTTAACTCCATAGGGGGATTTGAAAAAAAAAGTTTGGTAGAGGGGTTTTTTTGGAGTTTCCAAAAAGATAGGGAATTTTTTAGAATATTAAAAAAAGATAGGGGTTTTTTTGTAAATTTCCCTTTTTTTAATATAACCGGTTGTGTGTTGGTCTTAGTTTTTGAATTTAAAATGAGTAATGATACACAAATATCAACCACAAATGTGTCACAAATAACTAAATTTGTAATATTAATTATGCATATATGAATCATAAATCAAATACAAACTTATGTAATTGTATCACATTTGTGGTTGAGATATTTGTGTCCCTATCATTACTCATTTAAAATACAATCATAGTTGAAAGATTGAGATTGTCATCATGAGGTGTAATTAATGCAATAGAGGTCTGGTACGTAACGTATACGTAACATACCTCTTTTCAAGTTGTAGAGTCATCTGATCTGACAAGCCTGTTGCTCTTCATTAAATGGCATTAATTGGTGTCTGTTAAGGAGATTAACAGTGCGAAATTGTGAGCATGATACCCTTGTATGAAATTCAAGGATATTTTTTCACTTTATGATGTGTACGCCAATATTTTACACAAAGCAACATTATGATAGTGACAATGCACAATTACTGGTGTCTCAATATTTTTACTGCAACTAAACTTTATATAATACCTACATCGACATAAAGCTTACACTAATGTTTTCTATGAACAGGATACTACAATTTTAATATGAGGGGACAATGTTGCCAATGGTTAGATAGTATTACAGCACAATATTCATACTCACAAATTATCCAAAAAATTCAAATATTACTCTTCCAAACTATCGGAACTAAATTTCAAGTTCTATATTCATTATTCGTAGATAATCGCTCTACTTCGGAATTAAACATTCATATTTTATATTCGTAAATAATTTTTTATAATCTCATATAGTTGTATCATTGTCAAAAGAAACTATTAGCAATTATAGTTTAAATGTATTATACATGATATTTCACATATTATACCATTGTATGCATTATTTCGAAATTTCAATTCGTGATTTCTGCACCACTCCTCTTATCAAGTTTGTTTCCATTCGATAAATTTGCAGACAAGAAAAAAAAAATGAATTATGTTCGAATTGCAAAAGGAAAATATTAAATTATCCTTTACGAATTTTAGGAAAATCGTAAATTAAGATCAATGATAGATTTAAAATTAAGATCAATGATAGATCATAAAATTTTAGGGTGTAATTGACATTATTCTCATTTTCAGGGGTATTTTGTGCATTTTCAGCACTTAGGGATATATATGATATTTTTGTAAATTTGATGATTTATGGAACATTTTTTGAAGTACCATTTCCCCTAATGTACGAATATTTTGAATAAATAAACAAACCATATGTGTTGTGTAATTATTTAAAGGATGTGCAGATAGTCTACGAAATTGTGCAAACAACCGAGGCAAAATTAAAGCATCTTAAAGTCTACGAAATTGGAACGATTGCTCTTTCATAACTGTTGGATAAAAAAAATTGGAGCGAGAAAAAAATTCAAACTATGCATGCTCTTTCATCAAAAATTGGTACAGGTTATAATTTTCTTATTTTTAGTACATCAAACTAATCTAAAATTTGTCTCTTCTTGTTGTTATTCAAGATACATTATTCGTACGATGTATTTTTGCTATAAAATACTCTTTTGGCATTTTAGATGATGTTGTATTTTGAAACTTTCTAATTAAGAGAGTATATCTACTGTTTGTTGAATTATTCACACACACAAAATTGAATACTCAAAAATTAAGCATGATAATATTTAGCGAAATTTACTCAAAATCAAGCATGATAATATTTCGCGAAATGTTCGGTAAATATAGGGGCTTTTTTATATTTTTCTGTGCTATATCATTAATGTAAGATATTTATTGCGGCATATATGATAATTTCATATTTGTGTAACGGCATACATAACAATTTCAGTTTTTTTAAATGTAAGGACTTTTTAAATATTTCTCATGCGATATCATTAATTTAAGATCATTATAATATATGGTAATTTCAGATTTTGTAAGGTTATACATGATAATTTCAGATTTTTTAAATATTTTTCATATTATATCATTAATTCATATTTTTTTATAGGGGTAAATATGATAATTTATGTTTTTTCCAGAGTTATGCATGCTAATTTTTTATTTTTTCAAATACAGTTTTTATTTAATTTCACATATTATATCATTAATTTGAGATTTGTATAGGGATATATATGATAATTAATATTTTTGTAGAGGGATACATAATAGTTTCAGTTTTTTAAAAATATAGAGGCTTTTTATGATAGATCTCAACTTCTCATATTATATCATTAATTTTCGATATATATATATATATATACATAATTTCAGTTTTTTTATACATGTTAATTATATATATATATTTTTTAATGCTTCTCATATGATGTCATTTCTTTCATATTTTTATAGGATTATATATGGTAATTTCATATTTTTGTAGGGGTATTCATGCAAATTATAGGTTTTTTGTAAATATAGACTTTTTATATTTGTCAAATTATATCATTAGTTTCATATATTCATACGAGTATATAAGTTTCATATTTATTAGGGATATATGTGATAATTTCATTTTTTTTTTAAATACATGGTTTTTTTTGAAAAATTTGTCGTATTATATCATTATTTCTAGATTTTAATGATAATTTCATAAGAAAATCAGATTTTATAAACACTAAGAAAGTTTGTTTTTCGATTCAAAACAATCTTTGAACACTTTGAGGAGTTCAATTAACGTGTTTTTAGATCATTTGTATCGTATCTTTTACTACATAACTTTTCACCAAATTTTACAAGCACTAAGAAATTTTGTTTTTCGATTCAAAACAATCTTTTAATGTTTTGAGGAGTTCAAATAACGTGTTTTTAGATGATTTGTATCGTATCTTTTACTACAAAAATTTTGACCAAATTTTACAAACACTAAGAAACTTTATTTTTCGATTCAAAACAATAGTTTAACATTTTGAGGATTTCAAATAACATGTTTTTAGATCATTTATATCTTATCTTTTACTACATAATTTTTTACCATATTTTACAAACACTAAGAAATTTTATTTTTCGATTCAAAACCAATCTTTTAATGCTGAAAAATCTCATTCATAGAATTAAAGAACTTTGGGGAAGTTTAAGTTGTAATTCTAATTTTAGGTGAAAATATTTTTTCTGTTTGTGCAACTTCCAATTTTGTTTGTTAATCCCAATTCTAATTACTCGGAAAATGAAAGACTTATTTTTGTCGGAATCAACGTTTGCTTAAATCATAGAATCTATCATAAATCATATGTTCACAATTCACAATATCATTTAATCCATCATAAACCAATTTGAAACTTTTTGTACTCCAGAACCGGTTGCTTATTCATATTCATATATACACACATATGCAATTTTTGAAAATCCACATGACAATTCTGCAGCTTTTAGTTGTGATTACAGATTACAATCAATTAAAAGTTTCAACGCTTTAAATAGCTTACATAAGATTTAATCTAAACCAATTTCTTCGGAAATAATTTTTGCTTCAAATTAAATTGGAAGCAATTGGATGGAACCAATCCAATTGCTTAATTATGGGACCAATCGCAAATACCTTCAATAGCGTGTTTAATATTGTAAAACTTTTTATTTTATTTTAATGCAAACAATAGAAATAGGGCATAAGAACCTACTTTATTTTTCTCAAAAAAAATTATGGGACCAATCAAACCGGAAGCAATTGAAATATTGGATGTAACCAGTTCTTCTCTCATGGCCCATGGGATGGGATAGACTCCAAATTCAGTCTTAATTATGTAATATTAAGTTGCCCCAATTTCGCTCATTTGAAAATGGTTAAGTATGGAATCAAAGTATGTGTATCAATTATCATGGAAGTTTCCCCCAATTTGACTCCATCATTGATCTTCATATTTCTTCCATTTTTCTCTTTGGGTCTATCTATAAACAAATTTGGTTATTGTTAGGTAATAAATTACAAAATCCAAAACCTGTTATCTTCTCGCTAATGCAATCCCTCCAGAGGAATGGAATATTCTACAACATAATACTTAATTTTTGATGGATTAGTGCAGTTCGCTATACACTTTGGTATATCACGCGTCATTTATTAATTAAACCTTACTTAATCAATCATTTAAATACTGTTACATGATTTTTCTCATTATTATTTCTTATTACATATATGTAAATATAGTTGTCTATTTTCACATTTTGCAACTCATAACTTTATACTTATATACTTATACGAGTGACAACTAATAAATTTATAGATATTTCTATATTTTCTAAGATTGTGTATGATTAAAAATAAAAAGGTGACAATCTGTCATATAACTTCTTTATTCATTTGTGGTTAAAAAATATATCTACACTTGAGAGCATCTTATTTTTAACGTATGTGTTTAATCATAATTCAACTAGGGATATTCTCGTTTCATTTTGGAACCGATAATTTTCTTGAAATATTTTTTTAACAAACGTTAATGATTATACGTATTGATTTCCAAAAAAATTGAGTTATTGCTAAATAATAATAAAATATTTGCATCACTATTGATATTATTTTTATTTTTTCAAGATATTCCACTAAGAAAACATAATAAAAATAATAACAAAAAATTAGTTATCTTCAAATGGTGCTCAAAACAATCCTGCAAAAAAATATTCCTGTAAAATTCACGCACTTATATCTTATTTAAAATGGATTTTTATAATATTTTACACTGCGGAGAAATGATATTTTTAAGATTTTATGTGGGAACATAAATAAATTTTGTATTGTCTTGTTGAATTTGTCTATTCTTCATCTTCGAGTTCTATGGAATTTCGGAAACTGGCTACATCATATAAGCTCGTAAAAACCGGAACAAGAATTCTCGTCTCGGCAAGGGGACGACCAGCATTGCAAAGGTTGAAAGAGAGAAATATGAGGCTCAAAATGATTGATTAAAATGAATTTCGAATCCATTTTGAGCTCAAAATAGTGGTTTGAAATTTGAAATCTTGAACTTTTTGAGTTTTATCATAGGGAGAAGGAAGGGATATTTGGTAACTAGGTTATGTTATGTCAGGAATTATGATTTAATTATTGATCAATCATATACAATGCATGTTAGTTTTATGTGTTGTACTATATATGGGTAATACACATATCTTTATATAGATATAATTCTGAACAACTCATCATGTGCTTATTGCAACCCAAATTATATTCATGTATGAAAGAAAAATATAATTGGTCCTCAAACTCATCATCATATCCTTGATGATGTGACAAAGTGAATTGATTAACATGTCTAATTGACACGTTTAATGAATACATTGATAATTTATAATATGTTAATATTAATAAATGTTAATTGACATGTGACAACATATTGACACGTGTCAGCTTTTTTTTGTTTCTATTGCAATCAGAATTATACTAATGTACAGTAGAAAATATAGTTGACCCCAAACTCATCACAATATCCTTGATGAGGTGACAAAATAAATTGTTTATTATTTCTAATTGATTCAATTAAATGTTAATTGACACATTCAATTAACACGTCAATAATTTATAATATGTTAATATTAATAAATGTTAATTAACATGTCAATTCAATTAAACGATCAATTAAATCGTTAAATGAGACAATCAATAATATTAATCCACTCAATCTCTCTTGTCGCCTCATCAAGGATGTTATTTTTGTGTTATTGGGACTCTATATATAATCTCCGTATAAAATTATGTCTCAATTGTTAATTTCTTATGATATATTTTACAATTGTTTTTTTTTCTAATTTTTTTTAATATTTTTATGCTAATGGATGACATTTTTTATAATATTTTTATGTGTATTATTCACTGTTTTATTTTATTTGTTTTGAAACTTAATTTTTTTTTTGAATAATAACATGTTATATTTTATTTATTTGGTGTCAATTTATACTGGTGGACCAATTCCATGGACTCTTACTAATTATAATATTTATATCCATGACAGACAAATTTCATGAACATTTAATATTATAATGCATTTATTGTCAGCAATATATTTACAAACATATCATGATTATATAATTGAGTTTAAACGTATCATCGCAAATTTTATTTAAACAAATTATACAAAACATGTAAAAAATGATATGAAGTCCCGCATAATTGTTGCGCGGGCCATTGTTATTCATTAGTGAGAAACCATATATAGATGAAGTTATATTTCCCGGGAGCATCCTCTGTATATTGATTATCATAATTAATTAACATATGATTTGTGGTACATCTTTTTAAAAAAAAATATTTCGGATATTTCTTACAATAAATTGATCTTTGTTGATTACGTGAATGGTGATTTAAAAAGAATGTATCACCCAATTAATTACAAAAAATGATGTATCATATAATCACCAATTAATTTATATGTCAATTATATGATATATATTAATTAACTATGTACCATATAATAATTAGCATAGTAATTACTTATGTTAATTATTATATAGAGACTAAATGTCAAAATCATAACAAGAATTATTATTTTTCATTTTCTTCTTGATTTTCGAGAGTGTGTTATTTACACAAAGTATAAGGCACTCAAAATATTTTTCTATATCATACTAACTAAGACTAATATTAATCAAATGTTTTATTGTGTATACCACAAATATTGTTTTATCATTTTGAAACATAAAAATATGAAATAAACAAGTGAAAATATGAACTTCTAGCGCAAATATTGACACTGGTCACACTCACAACTCACATAGGCTAAATATGATGTAAACCAAAATTCACACCTGCGAATGGTAGGCACGAGTTTTATTAGTATTGGCCCAATGTTTAATACGAGCCCCAAATTGTGGGATTGTTTTTTCTTTCTGAAAGCCTTTTGGACTAGAATAAATATCTCAATTGTAAATAATTTCTTCAGCAGTAATTAAATCGTGGAAGGGAGATGTGAATGCCCTCTCACATTGGCTTAAAGATTTTGAATCAATGACATTATGTAACAAATAATCGATAAATAGATCAGATCAGTGCACATCAGGAAATATAATGGATAAAAACATACGATTATGTGGTTTTATGTTGAAGCTTGAAAATTGGTAAAAATAAAGGTTTGTTTTAATTTTTGTATTAAAATCCACATGATATGTTAAAAATGATGTATTGACACAAATGTTTCAATAAAACGGTACCGATTTGTTGATTAAAATATATTTTGGACCGATTTTTAACCCAAATGTATGTGCGGGTTCAAAACAATATTTTTAAATTCAGGCCCAATCATATTTTTAATCCAAAATATTAATTAAATATTATACATTGATATTCTTAATTTAAGAACAATTTTATTTTTGGACATTTTGACTAATTATTCCTTAATTTGATTTGTAGGAGATGGAAAACACACCGAAGAGATTAAGATGACACGTCATGTTATCGGCAAACTGGAGCTCAAGAATCGAAACGCAGAATTGGTAATTATGTATATATGTATACTATCAGTAATTGTCTTGATCAGAATTTTATGTGTGTGCGGAAATTAAATAAACTCTTGTGTTCATTGAGTTGGTTTAATTGCACCGTTTCTTTCTTTCTTTCTTAAATAGTTTGCAATTCTAGTCACCTCTTGGATACGTGTTTTGCCGTGTATAATGGACCATCACAATTAAGTAGTACATGGTATATATTTGACTGAAAAACATACTGTGAATATGATAAAATTGATACAATCAAAGAGAAGATTTTGTGGGTAGGTTTGTATATTTTAAAATATTTTAAATGTTTTCATTTTGATGAATATATTTTATTTACAGTATGATTAAAGATACACGCATGAGAAATGTATATTTTAAAAAGGATTTGGTACGCATGCCGGCTTAACGCACTTCAAAGAGTAAACGACAGAAAAAGAACGGGCCACACTACGGGATAATGCATTTGTAGTACACTTCAAAATGAATTGGCGTTTGTTTGGATTGGAGTGTACTCAAGTAAAGTGAAAAAAAAAATCTCATTTTAAAAATACTCAAAATGACGTTGATTAACCATTGGTCATAAATAATTTATTGAGGCTATGTATGGTGTCCCTCAAATTTCCCGAACACCATATATGTTACAAATTAGTTATTAATTAACATCGTAATTAACAAAATGACACTCCACTAACGGTTAATTACCATGTTAATTAATAATTATTAATCAACAATATCAATTAATTGTCAATTGAGTGTCTTTTTGTTAATTACAATGTTAATTAATTGTTAATTAATAATTTTGAGGATGTTGAGAATAATTTGAGGAGGATGATATAATTATCCTAATTTATTTGTCGACATTTATATATTTATTATTTTATAATATATTTTGAGCATTTTTTGGAAGTCACATTGAAGTCTTATAAGATTAATGACTTCATGTTACATCGTGTTTATTTAATTATTTATTGTTTTACAATAAGTTACAAAATCAAACGTGAATACAAATAAAAAATTATTTGCGCTTCGCTGTGCATTTTTATATTTGTTATTGAATTATTTCAAATACAAAATGAAACGTGAACAAATATCTCAATTGTAAATAATTTCTTAAGTATTGTGCAATAATTTTGATTATCTTCTAATTTTTTTTTTTTGGTAACTGAGATTTTTGAATTCGTGTAATTTATTTCGCTAGAAAAATTACCCACACTTCGCTGCGACTTTTTAAATTTGTCATTGAATTATTTCATATCTCAAGAAACATTAATTTATTCAGATTTAATAGATATTTTCTCAAAAAAATCATACAAATGTTATTATCATTCGTTAATTTGTACAAAATTGTCTAAAAAATGAAATATAATTACGAAATACTAATGCTCAATGGTAGAAAACTGAATCGTTTTTGGATTTCAAGCCTAAATCTTCTATCATTAAACATCATCAAATCATAATTTTGGGAATTAATTAATCAATCCCCACTAATTTAGCTCTCACGGACATATGATAAAGCTAAATATTCATTAATCCAACACTACCTCATTGTGCATATGAAATGAAAAATATAAACAAAAACATTGAAATTGAAAATAAACAGTATAATCAATAATCAATTAATAGTGACATGTCAGTGAGACACATATTTTATTGCAAAAAAAAAATGAAGACTTCGTAAATTAGAAAAGGATCGAAAAATGATGACGAATGAAATTGACTATATAAATATGATTTATGTATATACAAGACCAAAGATGATAATGATTGCAATGATTACTTGTACTTGTAAAAAAATGAAAAATGTGAATGAACATTTGATCGAGGCCATGTTTGTGAGACAATATTTAAAATAGATATAATGCAAAACAATTTCCTTCCACCCTATTCGGCTACGTTACAAGTTTAAGTTTTTTTTTTTTTTTTTTTTTTGGAGGAATTTTTTGTGGTTTGGACCGGGCATATATCATATTTTACGAATAAAATACACGCTCCTCTCTTTCTCTCTCCTTACTCATCCCGTTTTCTCTCTCTCGCGCGTCTGCTTACGCGACCTCAGACGACATCGACGAAAATCAGTCCTTTCGTCCGGCGAAAAAGTCTTCGTTACTTTCTCTCGCGCGTCGCTTTTCTGTCGATTTGAGGCTAAAGAGTAGAAACCCTAAATTTTCCTACTGTCAAACCCTAAGTTCATGTTGAAGCCGGTGTGCCGCGTCTCTTACTCTTCTGGTCATTCACGCTCCAGTTCATCGCGTGTTGTGACGACAAGAGAAAGGTGAAAAGAGCGATCAAATCCTAGATGACACCATCACGGGTTGAGTCCCTTCTGGCTTCGTCCGTTCATTTGGGTGAGTTATTTCTGAGTTTTGAATTGAATTAAGAAGGATTTGTGTTAATTACTTGATCGATTCCAGTTCAATTTGATTGGTACTTCAACTTAGTTCAATTTTAAGCAATTTTGTCCATTAATTATTTTGATTTTTCCCGAAGTCTTAGATTGCTCCTCTTTGCAGGGTTTGATCCTTTCTTTTATTTTTACAGATGTTCATAGTTTGAAGTATATATGAGGTATTTTTTTAGAATTCTCAAAAGAATTGTTAACTTTTTTGAAAATTTTAGAGAACATCACATTTAAAATATTTAAAAGCCCATCTTTCCTCGAAAGGTTAAACTTAACATTGGAAATGGTGTTAAATTTCTCCATTTGGGCATTATATTGTGCCACCACATTATAACCATATTATAAGTTGAATGGAGAGATAAAATTTCTAATTTTGCTAAATGTTTGTATTTCGAAAATGATTATTTTTTTATTTTTATTTTTTGCAAAATGTGTCTATGATAAAAGCTTTCAAATTAAGTACGAAATATTAAGGACTATTTTGGTAAGGAAAATTATATTTTGCCACCATATTTCAACGAAAATCTCTCTTTTCTAATTAACCTTAATTAACATTTCGATTAACAAAAAATATTGATT
This sequence comes from Luzula sylvatica, assembly GCA_946800325.1. Taxonomy (NCBI): domain Eukaryota; kingdom Viridiplantae; phylum Streptophyta; class Magnoliopsida; order Poales; family Juncaceae; genus Luzula; species Luzula sylvatica. The sequence continues at coordinate 10,004,513 of OX326961.1, read as the reverse complement.
TAATAATTTGTAGATATTAATTATCATTGTTAATCCATATAGATGTTAATTATCACCATAATAATTCACCCGATGTTAATTCATAAGTTATTAAATTGGTTAATTAGAAAATAAGGAGTGTTTCTTTGACATATGTAGGGATGGCCAAATGATGCGGTTTATTTGGAAACCAAACAAAACTAGTCAATTTCGATTTATTCGGTTCGGTTGTTCGCATTAACTCGATCAGTTGGGTTCAAAAATTTATATATTTCGGTTTATCGATTTCGCTTCGATTTGCATTTTTTCATGACGGTTTGAACCGAATAAACCGTATTATAAAAGAGTACGTGTGATACACAAAAAATAATTACATTGATTCCATGATAAGAAAATTGATTTATCATAAAACTTCCGAATTATACCTTTCAACTTTCGTCTCATATTACATGTAATCTTTTCACATTCGTGGGATCTTGTATGTAACGAGTCATTTACTTGTTTTTACCGTCAAAATTATCGATTACTCCATAAAAGTTTAACATTTTTCTCTGACTTAGAGATCGCAGATATATTGGAAATGTTAAAAAGTCATTGGAATGGAATTGAAATTCTTACTGAATACATTGAATTTGTAAATTTACTTAAAATACGTTGTATCTTTTTTTTTATGTAAGTTTGGAGAGGATTATTTCATTCCCCATCCAAAATCATTTTTTTTCATTTCCCATCCAAAACCATTTTTCATATTAAGAAAAACGTTATTTACAATATACGGGCCTATTAATTTTTTAAGCCCACAATACCATTTCTTATTTTCTGCGGCCCATCTCATCTTTCTTCATACATACACATCCAAAATATCCCTTTCATCTCTCCAGTTCAATGTGGCCGCCTTCCTCTTTTAGCTCTCGAACCTTCTTCTTTCCTTATGGATCTAGGGTTTCCTGCTTTGTCGAGCTCTCTCTCTCAAACTTTCGATCCTCCTTCGCTCGGAATAGTCTCCATTCGGCATCTATCTCTTCAACTAACTGCTGCCCTTCCTTTCTTTCTTCAGTGAAGACGCGGCGGCACCGCTATCTCCACAACACGAAATACGTTATATCATATAATGAATTAACAAAAACCCTAGAGGCGGAAGCGGCGCCCTCCTTCTTTTTCTCCCTTCTTTTGTGCGACCCAAGGAAACAACAAAAACACACCGACGAATCGCGATAAAACCCTAGGGACGGAAATGAGGGATTCGGCTGGTGTGGAGTTTGGACTGGACCTGAGGGATTTAGCTCTTCCTGGAAACAAGTGGTACGTTTTTATTTCTCGAGATGTATCTTCTTTCTCAGTGCTGATTTCTTGAATGAGCTATCGTTTGTTCGATTTTTCTGGTCGGATGAATTTAGTTCATATTTTTATTGATATATTGAAACCTTACAGAGAATTGTGTCAAAATTGACTTCAAAGCTCAATTATTGATCAATTTTCAACCTTTTTTGTCAGACTGATTGGATTGGGTAGGAGGATTTTATACATTAACGCTATATTTCAGCGAGGATTATACAAGCAAACCTCAAAAATGCAAGTTTCCTCAACGAAGAATGTGTAAGTTCAATCAATAAATTTTTTACTTTTAGTTTTTCTAGATTAATTGATATATTTCTTCATTTCGAAGGCGTGGAGACCTGCGATAACAGCAAAACAGATATAATTAGGCGGAATACAGGATTTACTCGAACGGTCAAATTCGGCAGATCAGGCCCAAACCGATGGTTATCAGTTCTTCATATAAATTGAAAACGAGAACAAATCATAAACAAATCTTTTTTGAATGTAGACTCACATGGGCCAATTGAAAACGAGAACAAAGAGAAACTTCAGAAAGAAGTCTCAACCAGCCAAGAGCTCGAGAAGGTACTGTATATCTTTATATTTGTTTCTCTGAAAATAATTTACATAATTGCATTATATCCTTTCCATAATACCCTCATTTGATCCAATGATAACGATGAAATGTGTAGAAAAAATATGTAAAGTTTTTGGTGTCAGAAAACTAACTCATTAAGCATTATTATATATTTTATTATAGAAAACTTTTACAACTAAATTTTTTAAAGAAATAAATTCCTTGAAAAAACCCCAAATTTGAAATTTCGATGATGATTTTATTTTCATCAGATATTTTATCATATTATTCTATTAACTAAACATAAAATATAATATTTTCATCAGTCCTTCATTTTTCTGCTAAACAAATATTTATTGAGAGAATCAAGTTCAATTTTCTGCTAAAAAATAAATAATTACTCTTAAAGATGATATAAATTTGAATATTTTTCAATCAAGTTCAATTTTTCAATACAAAATCCATCAAATATTCAAATTTAAGAGTAATTATTATGTTTAATTACGAGACCCTTGACTTTCAAAAATACTGAAGTTCTCTTCTCTTGTCTGATTTAATAATTCTTGTAGATCTTTTGGTACTTGTTGTTTTTAGGGCTTTTAAGAGGTAAAAGTAAGTTCTTGATTATTTTTAACATAATATTATCAAATTTGAATTTACAGTCCTGTGAGATTGCGTCCTCGATTGCAGCTGCGATATGGTATGAAGATGTATATTTTTGTGATGTTATTCGAAGAGGAACTCGGCAAAATCGATTCAATTTCAGAGTTAATTTGATAGAAACTCAGTAAGTTCTTGATTATTTTCCTTATTATAAAATTAATATAAGTTGGTAGAATGTTTGAATTGAAATTTGAATTTATAGTCATGTGTAGATGTTGTTCAGAGAACAAGTCTGCGGCAACAACATGTGCGTTTTCGACTATCAGAGCGCATCTCAAGATGTTATAGTCATTAATTTATTTCTGTCTTTGTTGTGTGATTTTTGTTTAGTGTGCGTCTCTGGGTGTAATTTGGTATTTATGTATGATGGGTCGGTGGGTCATTGTGGGTCTGTGTGTGTCTGGGTGTCTGGGTGTAATTTGGTAGGTATTAATGTGGTACGCGGCCAACAATACCCGGCCCACGCGCTAACCTGGCCCACACTACAACGAGGCCACGTGGCCCTAGCAACAATGATACTCACCCGGTCGACCCGCAAAATAGGCCTCATCACAGATCCGGCCAACCAGCAAATCTGGCCCACCTGCAAATCCTTCTCGCCAGCAAGCTCGGCCCACCAGCAAACTCGGCCCACCAGCAAACTCGGACCACCAGCATACCCGACCCACCCGGATACCGGGCCCACGCAGCAACCCGGCCCACGCAGCAACCCGGCCCACGCGGTAATCATTCACCCGCGTTAAGGTCGCTTACGGCGCACGCGGTAACCGGCCGGTTTGGCCCACTCATTTACCCGGCCCAGGCGGTAACCTCGCGCATGTGGCCCACTCGATAACCCGGTCCCCGCGGTAGCCTGGCCCATGTGGCCCACTCGATAATCCGGCCCATGCGTCCCCTGTTTCGGATAATAATGTGTTTTGTCTACAAAATATAATCTTTATAAAAAAATAATTTTTACCAATTTTACAATTGATTTGCATGGGATAATAATACTATTGATTGCACCAGGATGTAGCTCAATAATTCTCACAAAAATTAAATATATATTAGCCAAAAATCAAAATTAGCGTATTAAATAATATTAGGGTTTGCTACAAAGCAACGATACCGCGTGGGCCGGGTTACCGAGTGGGCCACATGGGCCGGGTTCAGCGTGGGCCGAATGGGCCAGATTTCAGTTTGGGCCGAACCGGCGGGAAACATGGGCCTGGTTAAAGGACGGGTCGGGCTGCGGTGGTCGGGTCTGCCATGGGCCGTGTTTCCTGGTGGCCCGTGTTTGTCGGTGGGGCGTGTTTACGATTGGCGGTGTTTGCGGTGGGCCGTGTTTGCGTTAGGCCGTATTTGAGATGGGCCGTGTGGGGGATGGGCCGAGTTTGCATCGGGCCGGGTTTGCAACGGGCCGGGTTTGCAACGGGCCGAGTTTGCAACGGGCCGAGTTTGTCGGTGGGGCGTGTTTCCGATTAGCGGTGTTTGCGATGGGCTGTGTTTACGGTGGGCCGTGTTTGCGTTATGCCGTGTTTGAGATGGGCCGAGTTTGCATCGGGCCGGGTTTGAACCGGGCCGGGTTTGCAACGGGCCGAGTTTGCAACGGGCCCGTGTTAGCGTATCTTTGCCGCATGGACCACATTGTAGCGGGGGCCAGGTTAGCACGTGCGCAGGTTATTGTCAGCCGCATACCGCATTAATACCTACCAAATTACACCCAACACACACACACACACACAGACCCACAATGACCCACCGACCCATCATGCATACATACCAAATTACACCCAGAGACGCACACTTAACACAAATCACACAACAAAGAAAAACAAATTAATGACTAACATCTTGAGATGCGCTCTGATAGTCGAAAACGCAGACTTGTTCTCTCAACATCATCTTCACATGACTATAAATTCAAATTTGAATTCAAACATTGTACAAACTTATATTAATTTTATAATAATTAAAATAATCAAGAACTTACTTTCTATCAAATTAACTCTGAAATTGAATCGATTTTGCCGAGTTCCTCTTCGAATAACATCACGAAAATATACATCTTCATACCATCTCGCAGCTGCAATCGAGGACGCAATCTCACAGGACTGTAAATTTAAATTTGATAATATTATGTTAAAAATAATCAAGAACTTACTTTTACCTCTTAAAAGCCCTAAAAACAACAAGTACCAAAAGATCTACAAGAATTATTAAATCAGACAAGAGAAGAGAACTTCAGTATTTTGGAAAGTCAAAGGTCTCGTAATTAAACATAATAGTTACTCTTAAATTTGAATATTTGATGGTTTTTGTATTGAAAAATTGAACTGATTGAAAAATATTCAAATTTATATCATCTTTAAGAGTAATTATTTATTTTTTAGTAGAAAATTGAACTTGATTCTCTCAATAAATATTTGTTTAGCAGAAAAATGAAGGGCTGATGAAAATATTATATTTTATGTTTAGTTAGTAGAATAATATGATAAAATATCTGATGCAAATAAAATCATCATCGAAATTTCAAATTTGGGGTTTTTTCAAGGAATTTATTTCTTTAAAAAAATTAGTTGTAAAAGTTTTCTATAATAAAATATATAATAATGATTAATGAGTTAGTTCTCTGACCAAAAATTTTACATATTTTTTCTACACATTTCATCGTTATCATTGGATCAAATAAGGGTATTATGGAAAAGATATAATGCAATTATGTAAATTATTTTCAGAGAAACAAATATAAAGATATACAGTACCTTCTCGAGCTCTTGGCTGGTTGAGACTTCTTTCTGAAGTTTCTCTTTGTTCTCGTTTTCAATTGGCCCATGTGAGTCTACATTCAAAAAAGATTTGTTTATGATTTGTTCTCGTTTTCAATTTATATGAAGAATTGATAACCATCGGTTTGGGCCTGATCTGCCGAATTTGACCGTTCGAGTAAATCCTGTATTCCGACTAATTATATCTGTTTTGCTGTTATCGCAGGTCTCCACGCCTTCGAAATGAAGAAATATATATCAATTAATCTAGAAAAACTAAAAGTAAAAAATTTATTCATTGAACTTACACATTCTTCGTTGAGGAAACTTGCATTTTTGAGGTTTGCTTGTATAATCCTCGCTGAAATATAGCGTTAATGTATAAAATCCTCCTACCCAACCCAATCAGTCTGACAAAAAAGGTTGAAAATTGATCAATAATTGAGCTTTGAAGTCAATTTTGACACAATTCTCTGTAAGGTTTCAATATATCAATAAAAATATGAACTGAATTCATCCGACCAGAAAAATCGAACAAACGATAGCTCATTCAAGAAATCAGCACTGAGAAAGAAGATACATCTCGAGAAATAAAAACGTACCGCTTGTTTCCAGGAAGACCTAAATCCCTCAGGTCCAGTCCAAACTCCACACCAGCCGAATCCCGCATTTCCGTCCTAGGTTTTCATCGTGATTCGTTGGTGTGTTTTTGTTGTTTCCTTGGGTCGCACAAAAGAAGGGAGAAAGAGAAGGAGGGCGCCGCTTCCGCCTCTAGGGTTTTTGTGGTTTTTGTTAATTCATTATATGATATAACGTATTTCGCGTTGTGGAGATAGCGGTGCCGCCGCGTCTTCACTGAAGAAAGAAAGGAACGGCAGCAGTTAGTTGAAGAGATAGATGCCGAATGGAGACTATTCCGAGCGAAGGAGGATCGAAAGTTTGAGAGAGAGATCTCGGCAAAGCAGGAAACCCTAGATCCATAAGGAAAGAAGAAGCTTCGAGAGCTAAAAGAGGAAGGCGGCCACATAGAACTGGAGAGATGAAAGGGATATTTTGGATGTGTATGTATGAAGAAAGATGAGATGGGCCGCAGGAAATAAGAAATGGTATTGTGGGCTTAAAAAATTAATAGGCCTGTATATTGTAAATAATGTTTTTCTTTACATAAAAAATGGTTTTGGATGAGGAATGAAAAAAATGGTTTTGGATGGAGAATGAAAAAGTCCTCTCCAAACTTACATAAAAAAAAAGATAGAAGCGTATTTTAAATAAATTTACAAATTGAATGTATACAGTAAGAATTCCAATTCCATTCCAATGACTTTTTAACATTTTCAAGATATCTGCGATCTCTGAGGTCAGAGAAAAATGTTTAACTTTTATGGAGTAAACGATAATTTTGTGAAAATGAAAAGTGCCAAATAAATGAGACTAAAATGGGCGATTTCTTTTGGATTTTGAGGGGCGATTTCTAAGGAAATTTTGAGGCGATTTTGAGGGGCGATTTCTAAGGGAATTTTCTGCGGTGAACTACACCGGTTTCACTTCTCTCTCTGGAGACTGACAATTGATCTTATTCCGGTGAACTCCACCGTTATCTCTTAAGAACTCCAAGAAGATCTCTCCCAAACAAACATTCTCAAGATCAAACAAGACTTAAACAAGAAGAATCAAAGATAGCAAAGAAGAGTGCAAGAATCAACACAAAAAATATTACAAATTGAAGGCAAAGAATTGAAACAAGGTGCTACAAGGGAATTAAGAGGGAAAGAATCAAAGATTTAAAAGCTTGAAGCCAACTCCATCTTCATGAAGACTCCAGACGGCTAAGTTTTCTAAATCTTCTAAATTTCTTTACATCATGAATTCCAAACCTACTTATGCTCAAGCCCTAAATCAAAATACAAATCAAAATAATCAATGGACATTAGTTAGCAAATATAAAAAACCTCAGTATAATCAAAAACTTGTCTCAGATGGTTATCAAAAAATTTCAAATTTTCCGAAAAAACTTGTTTTAGGTGTTTATCAACTACACACACAAGATTTCAATGTAGGGAACCAATAAGATGTTACAAATGTCATAAATTAGGTCATGTTGAAAATTTTTGCTATTATGAACCAATTTTTTTTGAAAAAATCATACCTTTTTCTAAGCCAAATATTACATATATCCAAAAGGGGAAACAGGTCCTAAATAAAGAAATAGATAACAATCAATTAATAGTGAATTTATCAACAAATACAACATAAATTAATCACAAAATTTTGACAAAAGAAATTCAAATTGAAAATTCACCTGATATCTATTGCAACCCTATATCATTAATTAAAATTACTGAGTCTCTCGGTACACTAATAAAAGTCGGTACCTACATTCCAACAAAAATTATTTCAAGTATCAAATTATTAATTAATTGCAAAGATAATATCAAAATGCCAAATTCAATTAAAATAATTGACAAAGAATTTACTACTATACTATCTGTTAAGGAAATATTAAATTTTGCAAGCTCTTCCCAAATAAACAAAAATGAAAAAATCCCAAAAAAGACTGAAATCAAATCAGGAAATATAAAAAAGGATTTTAAACCTCAAAAAACAAATGAAAAACTTACAAGCAATAATAGAAAGAAAATTACTAAAATCTGGCAAAAAAAGAAAAAAATAATTTCTTATTGGAGAGTCAAGGGTAAAATGGTAAATTTGTCAAATAACCTAAAAATTGACAGTCAAGATATTGAGATTTTAATTGAGAATTTAAACGAAAAAACTTTTAAAATTGATTTTGAAAAAGAACAACAAAAACAATTAATTGTTTATGATATGAAATCATCATAACCTAACTTCCTGGAATCAATACTCAATTCAAAATCAGAAATAGTAAGAAATGATTTTAATAAATTGATAACATATACTGGAAATATAGAACCATATGATGGAAATGATTTAAATCAAATTTCAAATCAAGATGAAAATAGTATGGACATAATTAGGGTTGAGTCATTAAACATCAATTCAGAAAGCATTAAGGGGGGAAATTTTCTAAGGGTACAAGGGGAAATTTTTTTAGAAAATTCAGAAATATATACCTTGGAATTTAATCAAGAGAACTTGCCCCTAACAATTTTGAATAGTCCTCAAACTCCTAAAAAAATCAAAAAAAGATAAGTGATTATTATAAAAAAAATTCAACATAATTAAAAAATGATTTTTTAAACATAACACAAAATTCTAGTGAGATTATAACTTCATCTTTCAAAATAGGAGAAAATAACCTAAACCAACCTAATAAAAAACCAACAGAAAATAAATTAAAAAATAAAAGTAAAATAGTAAAAATTGATGAACAAAGAAGAAGCTCTAGATTATTAAATAAACAAGTAAATCACTACCAAACTCCTATTGAAAAAGCACAACTAGTATGATATATGTCATGGTGATAATTAATAGATCCAAACAGAGACCTCCATTTCAAGATATTATTTTATTTTTCTTATAAATTAAGTTACAACATCGAAATATTTATTTATTCTTCCAAAATCTAATATTAGTTTTAGAAAATTGTTGCAAAATTCCCCGACTTCTCTGGATATTATAACAATTTTTCTTCAAATTTTTAATTTGAAGAATAACTAGCTTAAAACAAATTGACGCTTTGTCATAGGGGATTCTTTTAGAAATCCATACAGGTATGAGATTGTTGCAAAATATTATGTCTATTTAAATAATTACTATAAGGTGTAAACAATCTAGTCACCTATTTGTTATATTTCTGTTAATGTAAACTGAGAATAAATAGACAAAATAGTTTATGAGAAAAACTTTCATTTTAACACTATTGTTGTGAGATTGTCAGATATCTCAGAAAATGATATACTATGCTAAATATGTCAATGCTAAAAATGTGAAATTTCATGTATTTTTATGACAACATAAAAATGTTAATAGAATTTTTATATTTTAAAATAATAATAATTCAGGTTCTTTCATTGAAGGCAGTGTAATGGAATGATACTAGACTGCCAATAAAAACACAATTTTTTTTGTTTATTTTATAAATTAATGAAATTAGTACAATTTTTTCGAACAGTAATTTATATTACTACAAGATAAATATATGATTATAAACATTGATATAAAAAACCAATAGACATATCATGTTTTTTATTGAAAGAATATATGATAATATTATTAGAACCAATATGCTAGCGTGCAAAGCTGCGAATTTTTTCAAATAAATTATAACACAAAGAATTCAGTTGCAAAAATATAAAACCAACGGATATTATAAGTTACTAACATATCTTATATCTTATATATAAATAATTTTTTTAAATAACCCTATTTTTTCTTGAATTTGTAAAAAAAAACTCTCATTCTTTGAATACTCCAAAAAATTCCTCTCCCAAAGTTTTTATTTTCAAATTAATACAATTTAAAAAAAAACCCTATATCGATTTAAAAAAATTCATAACTTTGAATACTCCAAAAAATTCCTCTCCCAAAGTTTTTATTTTCAAAATAATACAATTTAAAAAAAAAACCTATATCGATTTAAAAAAATTCATAAATATCTTTACAAAATAATACAATTTTAACATTTAGTTTCGATTCTCAATATTTGTTAACAAAATATAGTTGCTAAAATTGTATTTATTGTCAAAGTATGTATTGTAGCGAGTTTTAATTTCAACAACTACTTTGATCTCACCATTTAATACTATGAACAATGAATGAACATTAACACTAAAGAAATATTAAAACAATGATGGTTTGAAGGTTTCATAAAAAGATGAAAAATCCCAGAGTTCGGAATAGAACAAAGCTATTGATTGATATCTCAAAGAAATTTCGAAGAGGATTTATACGAATTTAAGTTGAAAAAAGCAAATTAGAATACTCACGCTTCTTATAAATCAATGACTTTAATCACAAACTCTTTGCTCGACTCCTTGTCAGACCTGTACCGGAGGAAAATTCAGTAAGGAACGAAAATTAAATCAATAGAGTCCTAAATTTCATTTAGCAATTAATTGGGAGAAAATAAAATTTCCTGTTTCTTAAAAGCATGGCTAATGTACCTGCACAAAAAAGAAATAGATTTTTTATTTTCCCCCAAATTTTCCCCAAAACACTCTCTATATTATAATTAACCGATTTAATTAGCAATCTCTATCATCCAAGTTACCTGACCCTAATTACATGCATGAAAAAGGAATTCCCCAAGATTTTCCCACAATATTCTCTTTATTTTATTTAACACACATAATTAAAATGATAATTTGAAAAATACATAATTATCACATAATTAATATTAATTAAAACTTTGTTATTTAACTGAATATTGATTATCATATAATTTTATTTGATTATAAATAATAATTATTAATTAACTGATTATTAACATAATTAAATTTCTAACGGTAATAAAAAATTCAAAAATCTTAATCCTGACGTTAAGAAAGTGTAACAAAATATAATCCAACGTTAATATTTCAATATTATATAAGATAAACTCGGTCCATAGTTTAATAACAACACCAGAATTTGATATATGGATATGGTGTATATCTCAATCGGTATGCCGAATCTAGGGAATAAATTATCTAAGCACATCACATTCTCATCTATATAAATCTCCGCCTATCTTCTCTGTCCTCCACCTCATTATTCACTCACCCTCTCCTAAGTCTCCTTTCACAATCGAATCGGCAAATCCCCCTTTCTTCTCTCTTCTCTCCCCCTTCGTCTTTATACTCTCTATTCTCTCCCACAAAAGAAGCCCTACATCCAATCCAGATAGTCGACAACCAACAACAAACTTCTATTCAGTAGATAGTTTGAATGGGAGACTAGATGTGAAATATGAACTCGAGAGGAACGTTTTATTCTCAATCCGTGGGCTGAGACCTCTTAAATGGACGATTTCCATGGTTGATGCGAGATTCATTACCGGACATACAAAAGAACGTAAGTGTTTCTCCTCCATTTTTTGTATTTATCAAGCAAGCAAATAATGATTTTTATCAAAATTAATGATTTTTAGTACCCCCAAATCAAGCAAGCAAATAATTGGCTTTGTTCTCTATTCTCTTTTGTTTGATTTGTAGTTTCTTCTACCTGTTATTATTGATAAATCCTTATAGATTCTTGATCCGAGTCTCTGTCTTTGATTTTTAATTTCTTCTTAACTTTTTTTCGACCATATTAATATTATTGATTCTATTTCTGATTGATTGTATAGTTTAACAGATTCCTGATGAGCGAGAGTTGCACATGATTTCGATTTCCACAGTTCAACAAATTCTTCTCTTTTATCATGTTCGAACTGGACGAGAACGAGACAGAAACAGAGAAGGACTTACCCCTGTAAAAGGTCATTTTCAGTTTTATCTTTTCCAAAATAATCCAATTTATTTTGCTAATTTTTCGATCTAATTTATTTTCAAAATTGGTGCAGAGATGCGGTGCGTTCTCGAGAACAGCCTCGAAGATGTCTTTTCGGATCATAAAGTTTCGTCTCTATGCATTATAAACTCATCGTTCATCTCCAAGCTCTTCTTGACAATAGTTTTTTTTTTTCTTAATCTTCTCCTCTATTTGCTCTCTGTTTTTACTAAATTACAGGGAATTCTGTACAGGATTATTTTTTGCTGGGGAATAATCACTGTAATTAGTTCTAAGAAAAGTGCTTTTAATCAAGTTCTTTTTATTTATTTTTTAAATGCTAACTCGTTCTGTCTTTTCAGGTTTACGATGAATAGTGGGCAATTCTCTTAAACCAGTTCAAATCGAGACACTCAATTTAGCACTCGACGAATTATATTCCAAAACCAGAAGTCAACTATCAGAGCAACAACGAAGATTAAATGAAGAATCGGCGATGCAGAGACTAAACAAAATGAAACTCTATCAGGTCGAAAACAGCAAAACCAATTAAATTATTTATTTATTTTTGTTCAAATCGAGAGGGTGTTTTGCTGGATCTTGCAAATTAGCATTCTTCATTATAAATTGGAGAAAAGGAACAACAATAATAAAGCATGAGTTCGTTTTTTGAGTAGTAGAATTGATAAAGCATGAGATTGATTTATATAATCTAAAATAAACTTATAGTTCATATTTCAAGTCTTTGTTATAGCCCATATCTAAAAGGTAAGTTTGTGAAAAATGCTAAATAAAAGAGTTGTTTTATTTATGTCTAACAAACCACCCAATATTTCACATAATCTGGATTAAAATTTACTTGTTTAATAATATTAGTTAGATTTTTGTTAATGTTATGAACTTTATTTTTTAATATACATTTGAAATGTTTTAGAATATTAAATTTTATTAAATTTTATGCAATCCTTCAAAATAATCAATAAAATTTATGTTACAATTCACACATAATATTTTTTTTTTCTATAAATTCGATATTAATGTAATTTTTCGTAAAAATATCATGAAAATAAACTACACGATATGATATTTGGAAAATGTGCAAAATATACATAACAATATAATAATCATTTAATAGTATATTCTTATGGAGTCGTAATTATTTAATGATATATTCTTATGATTACATTGATAATGAAGACTCAAAAGTGTTATTGAAGATTCTTCTGACATCAAAACAACTAGAAACAAAACTAATTTTGAACTGCATTTAATAACTTAACAAATTGAACAAAAATACCAACCAAATAATAAGAATGACATGATTGTATCGTAATGTTCATTGTTGAAGGGAAAAAATAAAATAAAAAATTTGGACTAAATATCACGAGTTATATTGTGCTACAATATGATTCGTTACATAATAAATTACATGAGCGATTTTATAATTTTCCATTTTATTTTTATTGGACCCACATATTTTTATTAAGAAAATCATGTGATAAATAAGATACACCTAGTGTTTGTAGAGTGTAGTGAGTCATTTATCATGACCAAAAGATTACTTTTTGTACCAAAAATTATGAAGATGTATTGTACAACTTTTCTACTGTGTGGGCTTCCGGAGAGGGAACAATAAGTTTCTCTTTTCTTGAGTGAACATGGTTCATGGTTCCATGAGACGATATAATAATTTGCTTTCAGTGTGGCTCTCATGAACCAAGTGTGTCTAAAAATAAGTATTAGTTATATCACAAATTTTAATTAGTATAATTCTATACTTTTCCCTGGCTCCTGATTGAGCCACGTCACCAGGGGTCTTTTTGTAAAAAAAAAAATTAATTTACATTTTGGTCCTTTTTTATTTACATTTTGGTCCTTTTTATTTCGAAAAATTACACTTTGGTTCTTTTTTATTTACATTTTGATTCTCCAAGTTTAAAAAATACATTTTGGTCCAGGGGGTTCTTTGTAAGAAAATTTTTAATTTACATATTGGTCATTTTTTTATTACATTTTGGTCCTTTTTAGTTGAAAAAACTATATTTTAGTCCTTTTTATTTTTGTTTTGGTCCTTTCAAGTTTAAAATATTACATTTTGGTACTTCATATTTACATCTTGATCCTCTTTTATTTACACATTTTAATTCGAAAAAAAAAATTAATTCACATTTTGGTCCTTTTTAATTTACATTTTGGTCCTTTTCAGTTTGAAAAATAACATTTCGGTCCTTCTCAGTTTGAAAATTCCACAACACCACACAAATCGAATCACTGGCCAATACAACGCTGCCGAAAAATAAATATAGAAAAAACACAAATCATAAAAAAAAAAACAAATCAACGTGCCCTGCGCAATTGCGCGGGGTTATAGCTAGTTCACAATATAGTTATCGGTTGATGAGTGTTTTTTTATCAAAGATCTTATGTTATACGTTACTTCTGTATAATAAGTTATCGGTTGATGAGTGCTTTTATATTCTCCTGCATTATTAATTTGTTAGGTTACAAATTACTATAGAGAATGAAATTGGGGCAATTTCATATGTATCCTCTTAAAAACTCGAAATATCACATTTGTCCTCCAAAAAATGCTTATCATATGTGTTCTCACAAAACAAAAATTCTAAAAAATTTATCCATCGGTGAAGCTTTTCGTTAAAACTAAGTAACTAACTGTGTTAGTGAGAAATTACCAGTATACCCTCTTTCTTTTCCACCTTTTTCCTTTCCTTTCTACCTTCAGCACTAACATAATTCATTGGTAATCAAATTATTTCTATTATAGTAGTAGTTTGCTCAAATCATTTATTTCTAAAAATCTATTTCCTGCATGTATCCCCGTCTCCTGTCTCTCTCAATAGTTAAATATTAGTAATAAAATCTCTATTTCCACAATCATGTCAACAAAGAAATATCAGTTTTTCTAATTCTTGTACTGTTCAAAACTTCCAAATGTGAGACAAAAGAGCGCACATTGGAATTTTCTCAAACAAAACAAAAAAAAAAATTCTTGTACTGTTGCTTGATTTTTTGTTTAATTTATGTATATGAATCTCAACAAAAATGAATTAACTTTCTAAGAAAGACTTCTTTCGATAAGTTGTTAATTTCTTATTAATTTCATTTTAAATCTAATTAACATATTTTTTCAATGAAACACAAGACCAACAATTTGTGTACATGAACAATATATATTTCGAAAAAAATAAACCAACATTTTGTGGCGATAGTTTGTAATTTACGTATCAATCTTTTTTAAAGAAAATTTTCTGAACAATCTCAAAACTGACAATAATTATTATTATGTGGACTAATTTGTGTTCTTACCAGTGGATGTGTGAGTGTGAAGTAAGCATGGAGAAACCATATTGAAGATTAATTTGTGTATGTTGAACTTCTAAGTGAGTATATATTGTGTAATACTTTCCGTACAAAGGGTAAGTTTGGGTAATACGAGAAAGGCAGGAGAGGGTTTTTATGTCCATCAACGATACAGAGAGAGAGAGAGAGAGAGAGAGAGAGAGAGGAGCAGGGGCATTTTGGTCTTATACAATAATATATTTTGTGATTTGTCTATTAAATCTAACACTTAATTAATGATTAGGATATATATGTTATCTGACATGTTAAGATGGATGTATTTGTTATGACTTCATTTTTTGAAAGGATGAATATGATATTATTATTATTATTTTTTGGAGGATAAATTTGTTATTTTGAGTTAAAAATAAACCAATTTATGAATTTAAATTTGTTTAATAAAATTATGTGTAATATCGCATGCTATAAGATCTTTTTTGAAAAGATGTTAAACATAGGGGTCAAGGAAGTGACGATACCAAGTATTTTTTTTGTAGACCTCGAGGATTCTTCTTTTCTTGATTATGATTAGTTACCCTAATTAAGATTCTCTTTTTCTTATTTTTCTGTGGATCATATGGGTCAAGGACAAAATAGGCCTTAAATGTAATTACGTTTTATCAAGAAAATTTAATATGATAGGCCTAGACTCTAGTCAGAGGGTAATCGAAACCCTCAGATGTACTAATCTTACTCTTCTTATTTATATAAACATCCTAATCCTAATATGGCCAGCCCCTTAATTCATATTTATTACAAGAAATATATTTTTTTTAAATATGTGCCATACAATTGTACTAATTAATTAAGAAAAATTTACAAATAACTCCCTAATTTTTGAAAAACTCCAAAAAAACCCACACACAAGGGTTTTTTTTTTCAATTACTCCCTCTAAGATTATTTCATGGTATTATAATTTTTCAATTACTCCCTCTAAGATTATTTCCTCTATTTTTCATCTTTAAATTTAGGAGCAATTTCAAGTATATCCCTCTAAAATTACAAAATATCAAATTTGTCCCTCTTAAATTACAAAAATCAAATTTGTCCTTCTAAAATTTGTTTTCGATCAAATTTATCCTCTTAAATTCTTAAATTCGAGACCTATCAGTTTTGCCCCCTTAAAATTTTAAAATGTCAAAAATATCCAAATTATCAAAATCAACGTTAGATTAAACAAAATTGAACAGTTTTGAACTTAACTAAGTCATTAAATTACATTCTATTTGACAAAAATACCCTTCATAATGTATCTTCTCTATCAATCAAGTTCATTAAAATCAAATAATTTTTTTCTTTTCATACGAACTTATCAATATTGGGTATGTAACTTTTACTTGTTTATTCATTGTCTAGTTTCAAGCAGTCGTGAAAGAATTACATACGAACTGTGATTGTATGGACAATTAGCCAAAACAACAAACATAAGCAAATCAAGTTTTCACCATTTATTGATTTGGCTAGATGATTGACTGGTTCTGGATCCATTGGATTATTATTTTTTGCGATTAGCTATTTATTATGCTCTTGGAATTGATCAGTCATAAGTGAAAATTGAACCCAAATTAAACAATTTTAGTAAATGTAGTATGTAATTTAGTGTTTGAGGGAGCGGGCTCAACTATTGTAATGAAATGAGATTAACTACTTAGAATTCTATTTCTTATATGATTTTAACTTTGCTCTTTGTTGTTTCTTGGCGTCTGGCGAGGTCCCTCAAATTACAAGTCAAGAACGAAGTATGGATGACACTTCCAAGTAATTCGATAATTCGTTCAGGACGCGACAATTTTAACTTCGCTTTTTGTTGCTCTTTGTCGCTTTTTGAAAAGGGTAGGATTTAATATTTTAATCTAGAAGCCACATAGCAAAAATTATCCCTGTTTTTAATCGTATTAATTTTTTTGTATATATTTTTTAAGACTTGTATTTTTTTTTTTTTGATAATAAATGAAGAAAGTTCAAAAGTTCTCCATCCATTTAAATAAATGCAAATTCAAGAGAGGTTATCATCAAAAAATTAAAAAATTGCTTCTTAATAAAGAATAACACAAATAATTAAATGGTTTTCAAGCGGTAAGACACCCAATTTTTTAGTCAAAGATTGCATCATTGGAATCAACAAATATTGCATCATGAATTTCTTATTGAAAATAGGCTCGTTGTGTCGTCTCCGCATCGTTCAAATCGTAGCTAAACACATAACATCTCGTTGCTTTAATTTCATCTTGATCATCCTTTTTCGAGTACATTAATGTTACAAATGTCATCAATGATATTTTTTTTCTTTGAGAAGTCCTCTGATATTATTTATAAAGATATCATTTATTTTTATTACTTTGTGTGATAGTTTGCAAATGAATTTATGAGCCATTAGACTTCGATGCATATTATATTATATTTTTTAATACATTTAGTAATACAAACATAATTTGTTAATTATTGTTTTGTGTCAAATAATAATTAAAATTTTGCAGCGAACCGCGGAATTTTTTTCTAGTATACTAAAACAGCATTTGTAAAGATATGAATAAAAAAATGCAAAAAAAATAATTACTTTTTATTAGTTTGCAATTATAGTTTTTTTCTTTTTCTTTGCAATTATAGTATTTTGCCACAGAAATGGGCAAAATCTCTTTCAACAACTTCAATTCAATTGACCATTTTTGCAATTCTCCATGTTTATAATTGATTAAATAATTAATTACCACAGACAATGCGGACACATCTCCGATCATGGGACACAACAAAATCTCCAGTTTCGTTATTAATAATTATTATTATTATGGAAAGTTCTATCGTAAATCATATTTATCTTATGATCGGCCCATTTCTAATTAGATGATCGAATTAAAAATTCATCTTAATCTAAGGGTCACCATCAACTTTTACGGCATAATTTTGTTAGCAAAAAATTTGATAGACCCAATTTAGAGGGTAAAAATGTAATTTGATAGACCCAATTTAGACCCAATTTACGGCATAATTTTACGGCATAATTTGCACAAAAAATAACTTACAAAGTTCGAATAAACAAATTGGAACCAAATTGACACACAAATGTGATGTCGAACTTCCCCAAAGCTAACATTTTTAGCAACCTTCGATTCAGTATGTTTTTGTGAAAGTTTTAAACTCCGCAACGATTAAAAAATATGTTCACACACATATAATAAAAAAAAAATATGTGTCAAAAAGTTTTTGTAAAAAACAAGTAAAACTTACCTGTAACAGTAATGGTATAATAAAAAAAATTGGATCATTCCCCCACATGCCCTGAAAATATGTTAGCCATATATATTCTGTTAACTTAGTCTGTAGCACATTTTTCTTTTTTATTGAAACATCATTATAAAGTTTTGCTCCAGAGATTACATAGGTCACAGGTAACGGGTCAATAAAATAACAACACACGCTTCAGAACAATGAGTGGCATGGTATATGATATGGTGCAATTCAAATATTACTTATATAGATCTTTCCAGATTGTATTTATTAATTTAATTATTTTTTGAAAGATCGAACTAACTTATTTAGAGGGATGTTAGTATTTTGGACAAATCTGAGATTTTTCCAATTTTAAATAAATAAATTTGATATAAATAAAATTTTGAAGGGATAAACTTGATATTTGTTATTTATTATTTTATTTTTTTGGAAGATTAGGAGTGGATTTTACAATCCACATCCAAAACATAACGATAATCAATGCAAAAGATCTAATACAAATTTTCAGCCCAAAATACTATACCTACAATTCAACGGCCTCTTCAAGAGGAAACTAGACCAATTACAGTTTACTTCAGTTTTACACCGTTTTTCATGGAGTTTTTGCTCTTCTTCCCTTCGCCCCTTATTATTAGAGATGTTCAAATAGTCGGTTCGAATCAAACCGAATCATTTAAAATAAAATTAATTTAAACCGAACCAAATAAAATTTAAATCGAACTGATCATATAAATATCTGAACCAAAGCAAAACCGAACCAGTTAAGGAGCATTTCTACATATAATCCTATTTGGATTAAAAATTAAAAAAATAACCTTCTTTGTAAAAATATTCCAAAAATAACCCCTTTTTGATAATATTCCAAAAATAAACCAAACCGAGATTTTAAATCTCGCCGGAATTTTTTTTTTTTTTTTAAAAAAAAAGTTTAAATATGATACATTTCCCCAAATTTTACCAAAATATCTTTTATGAACTAATTAATACACTTAATTAAAATAATAACTAGTACATGTTGGCCGTTAACTTAATACATAATTAATATTTATTCGAATTTATAATTTTGAATAAATTTTTATGAATATTTAATTATATCTTTTAATTAGTACGTTAATTAAATATAATTGTTCTATAATGGAGATTAAATCTTGCATATATTCCTATAAAATTAATAAATATGTATTTTATATTATTTTCACCAATTTGTTTTCATAGGTATGCAACCCTAAAACAAAAAAATGTGATGCATCTTTCATTAATTTTCCAATTTTATATCTTTTTATGTACGATTTAAAAAAATATATATGATATTCTTATGAAAAAAATTGACAATATTGCATCGCCATCCACAACGGTAATTTTTGATATACTAAACTGACATTTTCGGCAGACTTAACATGAAGCATTTGTTTCCTATGAAATTTGGTACAAAATTAAAAAAAAAACATGAGCTTTAAACAAATGACGATATAGAATAAGAAATATCTATACGATAATTAATATAGCATCTAAACTTTATTATGCGACGATATGTAGTAATTTATTATGCTAATGAAATGTGTTAATCGGGAAAAATATGTTTTGTTTAATTGAGAACTAATCTTCATTAAACATTCAATGTATTATGGCAATATTTATAACTTATATTTTCAACAAATAATATACACAAATTTAAAATTTAAATATCCTAAAATCCAAAACATTTAAATATAATTCTAATGAAGTATTTATGCATGATTTTATATACAAATAATATTTATTTATTATTACATATTTCGATAAAAAAAACTCATTTGAAATCAATTTATCCACTTGTAATTGTATTTAATAGTTTATAAAAGATGTTGGTATTTTAAAATATTTTTCATGAAACAAACAATGATAATTTATATTATTGTAGTTTGCGAAATTAAATACAATGATAAATTATATTCAAAATCACGATTCAAGTATTAGAATCTTACAATTCTACGACTACAGCTCGACAAAACGATTCAAGACGAACGTAGAATCTTAATTTGGTAGAATCCTGGAAGAATCTCGATTCAAAACGTAGAATCTGGTAGAATCTTTTATATTTGTGATTTTACGATTCCGCTGTCATAACTACTATAACACATGATCTAGTTAAGTAACTTCAAATATAAATAAAATATTGACATATTGCAATATAAGCTAATTTTGCAAGAATAAAATAACTTTTTTTTTCAACATATTTCTTTAATTCAATATTGCGTATATTATTTGTTTTATTTATGTTACTTTGATTGATCCGGATCTCAGTTTAGTATATAATATAGTACTATTTTTATTAATCCTTAATATTTGAGTGGTGGTGATTAACATTTGCATAGCTACATACAATTTCTCTTTTCATTGTCTATTTATTTTGTATTGTATATATGATTACACTAGTTAAAACGAATAAAAATATACTTTATCAATTAAGTAAATCCTTTTATTTTCAAAAACATGTTTTGTAAATTGGTTTTCTAGATAATATTCATTTTTAATATAAAATCTTACGATTCAAATACGATTTTACGATTCAATTTGATTCTATCCCTAAACGATTCAAAGTAGAATCCCGATTCTGACAACATAGCTTCAAACGAACAAAAGAAAGGACAAAATAAGCTCCTGCAATTTATAATTAACAAGAAAACTCATTTACCAGTCTAGGGATGTCAACGGGGCGGGTCGGGTTCGGGTAAGCCTCTCCCATACCCGAACCCGAACCCAAAATACCCGCGGATAAAAATTCATACCCGAACCCGAACCCGAATCCGTTATCCGAAAATTATTAATAAAAAATCTAAAAAAATAAAAATTGTTATACAAATACGTAAAATTATCAATAATTTTAAATACATAAAACAAACAACTTGTACATCAAAAATTCAAATATTACAAATAATTAATCCATAAAACATCCAAAATTTTCTTATTATGGAATATTTTCGGATATTTTTCGGGTTCGGGTAATGGGTATGCCCGCAGGTAAAAAATTTCTCTCGTACCCGAACCCTGAACGGGTATTTTTTCGGGTATTACCCAAATCGCGGGTATTTTTTTCGGGTATTACCCGCCCCGTTCGGATCGGATACCGGCGGGTTCGGATTTCTACCCGGTCCATTGACATCCCTATTTACCACCCGACCCATACACATACGATAGTGTAATATTTCATATTGTGTGACATCTAATTTCAAAATTCTAGTTTGACCTCCTGAAAAATAATGTTTAAAAATAACAAAATGAAAATACTGTCCAAATAGATAAGTAAATCTTAAATTAATATTGAGGTAAACATAACAAATAACATATTTGTAGAAATAAAAAAAAAAAAATTAACAGTTACCAAATCACACGATACATTTTAAGTATAGAGATCTTGTACTGGGTTTGAATGAAGATCTGTAATATCTGTAAATTAGTAATTGCTGACGTGGCAATGGTTTGCCACATCAACAAACCCATGGTCTCTTCTTCTCTTTTGCCTTGATAATCCCACGCTGCCCTTCTTCTCATTAAAAAAAGAAAGAGAAAATAAGTCATCTCTGCCGCTTGCTCCCTCTCTTTTTCTGCCTAGGGTTTGCTCTCTCTAGTTCCGGTGAACCATATCTGTTTCTCTCGTTCTCTCGCTCTCTCTTATCTTTCTCCATTCATGTACGGAAAACCCTATCGATCCATTTATATATAGAAAAGCTCTCTCGCTCCAATTATGACAATTAAAACTGAGAAATTTTAACAAAGCCCCTTGTGTTAGTTAAAATCCTCACTTTGTAAGTTTTTGACATTTTCAGTGTAAATAAGTCCAGAGTGTTGCATCAAACCCTTAGATTATGTTCAAATTCTCATGTGTTATGTCCAAAATGGTTGTTCTTTGTTCAAATTGGAATCGACATGTTTGAAAAATGTGGAAGAAAACCCTTGATTATCCTTTTAATTAGGTTTTGAGTTATCTGCGGTTCGTTAGTAACAGCATTGATATATACTGTACTGACATGTGGTCTTCTGCGAGACCAATAAGAAATATTAACGTTCCCATTCTGTAGAGGTGGAATGACCAATTTATGTTTTATGTAAAATTATTTATTATGAACAAGAGTATATCTATGATATTTCTGTTTGTAGGATTTTGATGATATTTCACATTTTGTAGAGGTAAACGATATTTGGTGGTACGTGTTCAAGTGAAAAAGTAACGGATGCGTCCACACCTTCAAGTGCAGAGAGTGAGAGACAGAAAAGTGTGGATATGTAAATTGGATACTTCTTTTTAGACACAGATGAATTGAAGTTTGTATTTTTTTATATTGTGATCACTGTTATTTTTTAATGATATAGGTCAATTTAGTCATTGTAAAAAATAAGCTAAGTAAGAATAGAGAATAAATAATTGTGAAATTAAGGAATTTGGACTAAAATGAAAAACATCTCAAATTCTGAAAACGACCAGTGGCTTCAAATAAATGGTTGAGCACCCTGATACAAGTATACAACAGATGTGTGCTAATAAATAATTACAAATCAAATAAATTAATACAATATCACATAAATCCATTACAAAACACAGCAAAATCCTAACAAATCAAAATAATAAAATCATTGCAAGATCCAAATAAATACATTATGATCTCTAATTGTAGTTTTAACCTCATTAGGTAACTCCAACTTGTAATCAAAACAAAACAAAAAGAAATCTGGTGACTTTCATTAGCATCGTCGAATGCGGATAGCTTTTCGCTTCCCTTTTCTCTCCATGCCTATATCAAAACAAAACAAAAATTGGGTTTCAATGCAACTATGCGAAATCATAATTTTCGAACTTCAACTGTTAGCACTGGTACAGCCGTACCAGCCAATTACTGGTAATGATACCATAATACCAGTAAACAAAAGAAAAAGAAAAAATGTAACAACATACCTTGGGCTAAAACCATCGATTTAGGATTTTATCATACCAGTGAACTCATCGATTTGGGGGTTTCGTTGTTTGTAGTTGATTTAGCTACTTAGTTAAGGGGTTTGTCGCTGCCTTGGGATGCAATTAGGGACGGACAATCACTCCAAAATTATCAAATTTAGTACAGTATAGTAAAAACAAATTAGGTATTATGGAGAAATGGAAAGAAATAACTCGAGTTAAAAACCAAAATAGAAAAAAGTTAAAACGGAAATTGACAGTAACTAAACTAACCATTTCAGGTGGATTTGAGGATGAAACTCGGTGGCATTGAGTGGCTTCTCCAGCGAGTGGCTCATGATCTGGATTTGTCGAGCATCTCATAATCCGGATCTGTCAAGTGGCTCACGATCGGTATCAGCCTAGTGCCTTCTCCAGCGAGTAGCTCACGACCAGTGACTTCTCGTGAGGGGCTCACTCTTGGTCATGATCCGTCTCCCTGGCTCTCTGGATCCATTGTCGATTTGTCGGGATGAGTTCTCTTTCTCTTTCTCATTCTCCATTTTTGTTTTTATGAGGCGTGTTTAATTGAATGAGACTGGTTTAAACGACGTGGCACACCAACCAGCTCCATGTCATATTCGGGAAGAAATTCGGGAATAAAAGTGTGGTCCCTATCATTACTCTTACGGAAACACCCATATATTAATTTGACATGCTTCTTTCTAGTTTGACAAAGATTATGTGTATTTCAAAATTTCATAATTATACACTTATCCATATTTTACTGATAAATTAATGAAGTCCTCAAAGACCGTGTCCCATGAAACCGTACGACCAGGCCATGCCATTGCCACCTCTCACTCACCTCACCGGTTCACCCTTTTCTTACGCCACCAAGCTGTCCCTTCATCTCGAATACGCACAGTACGTCAGGGTCGCCGTAGATCTCAGCCCGCACGTTCCTTCAGAAGATTGGGCATTAAGGTAAAATATACAAAGTTTCTTTTGGACTTCTCCGTCGAGCCAAGCGAAAGAAAGTCGATTCTCCTTCGAGGCAAGGGAAGCAGAGTCGTTCTTCTCCATTTTATTGGAACTGGAGTCACCAGTTAATTCGTCTCTGGTTCCGCGTATTACCGCAGCAGAAGGAGGGTATTGGTTAATAGTGGTGGCAGTCGTCATGAGCAAAGGGGGAGACAATAGGTGAAGGTCTTCGGAGTGCGAGGAAGATCCGAACTGGATTAGTTTCGAGAAGTGGAAAACTGAGATTGAATTTATTATGAAGAGTAGATCGGTGGTAGATTGGTGGAAGAGTAGATTTCAGTAGATTGATTAGTTCTTCGCAAGAGAAAGAGGCGAGAGAGAGGAGTAAAAGTATTCTGAAAGAGGAAAAGAAAGCTTTTATACCTATGCAAAATCCAGGAACTCTATTCCTTAAAATTCAGGGTTTGGTTTTATATACGAATTGTTATTATGTTTGGTGTAATTGAGTTGGTATTTTGACTATAGAAATAGAAAGGATATAAAGCTCAATCTTTTCATAGCATGTGTAAAATTTTATTATGAATGAAATTTAATAGAAGAGGGACTTTGAGGCCCTCTCTATTTTCTCAAAAAAAAAAAAAGTAAGACAAGTTGCCGTTTTTTTCATGTTTGCGGTTTGGAGGGAAAGGTGTGCACGGATTTTCACTAGTCAGGTCAAGAATAGAGAGGTGATGGCGGAGGAAATCGAGGCGGAATGGAGTCTGTATAGAAGGTTAAGGAAGAGCTATGGTGCTTCGATGAGGAAGAGTGAGAAAAGGGGATCTGAAGAGAAGAACATAGCTCAAGCTTGAGCTGGAGACAAGTAATGGCGGCTACAGAGGATTGAGTGAGTTATGTCGAGCTGAGTAAAGGAAGGAGGTCTCAATGGGTATTTTGGGCTCCAAGTATGATCGTGATTATAATGAAAAGTTCAAACTTTCCTATTTTTCTTTTTCTTAGAATGGGCATTGTTTTGCTTAATTGGTTTTATAGATAAATGGATATGATTAGTCCAAATTAATAAGATTCATTGTAATTAGCAAAACAATTTGTAAAATACGTGTTACGTGTAGAATTGGGATAATCAAAAAAAATATTCATTATCTCAATTCAATAATCATAAACATTAATTAATAAACTACCCATCTTGGCAAGACCAATTAAAAGCAAATACATACATGCAATTAATAAACATACATGCACAATTTGAATTTTTTTTCTCGTTCCAATTTTTTTCATCCAACAGTTATGAAAGAGCAAACGTTCCAATTTCGTAGACTATTAAGATGCTTTAATTTTGCCTTTTAAATTTGCACAATTTTTATTGAATAGATGGCAAAAAAGACTTTGGAAAACAAAAGCACCAATGAAAATCCGGTTTTTTCATTGGGTAGCATCCTACAACAAATAAAACACCGCCGACGTGTTGGTTAAAAAAGGTTGGCCTCATAATCCAATATTCGTACTATGCAAAAGAGAGAGTGAAACAAAGGAACACTTACTACTACACTGCGCCTACGCAGCCAGGGTGTGGGGGGGGCTGTCAGAACCGCACAAGATTGCGCGGCATCCTATCAAGGCTCTTCTCCAATCTTTCAGCTATGGGAAGAAACGGCGCGAAAATTAAGAAAAGATGAGCGGAACAAGTGGAATACGCTCTGGATGGCTGTAAATTGGGAGATTTGGAAAGAACGCAATAGACGCATATTCCAAGATAAATCACGGCCTGCAGGAATGATTGCCACAATGGCTCTAGACGCGGCGAACTCCGGGAGAGCTTTCTCCAATTAATGTTCAAGACCCTAGGTTTAGGATACAAACAATCTAGTGGTTAAATAGTTCATTGCATTCAACTATCCAATAACCCTTTTCTTTATTTTTTTTATATATATTAAATCCAAAGGCGTAGCTCTTTGCTACTCTTTTTCAAAAAAAAAAAAATTGCACAATTTTTAAATAAGTTTGTACTACATATGATTTGCTAATCTTCAACCCGGAAAACATGCCCAGAAAATTACTATTAGTGAGATTTTTTGGTGGCAAAAAATACATAGTTCCAATTTTGTGTTTGTTTCGAATATTTTTGTTCCAAACAAAACAATGCACAGTTTGTATATTTTTACATCTTTCATTTTTTTTACCAACCACATTCAATCCATCCAACAAAGAATTCCATAAATTATTTGCGTGCTTTTTTTTTTGCTATACATGTCTGCACATCCTTTAAATAATTACACAGCAGATATGGTTTGTTTATTTATTCAAAATTCAAAATATTTGTACATTAGGGGAAACAATGAGTTGTGCATTATCACTATCATAATGTTGCTTAGTGAATTTGATGAATTACAATATTGTACTAATATATATCATAATGTTGGTATTATACACACCATAAAGTGTCAAACTATCCGTGAATTTCAAAACTTCAAACAAATTCGCATTAATCTCAATTCCATTAACTTGTGTCCGATATCCGTTAATTGGCTATTAAAGCCCATCAACAAACCCAGTTTTTTCTCTTTAGTTTCAAAATATCGGTGGACAATTATAAAAATGAGGAAGCAATGTGTCTATATCACTGTTGTAAAAAACGGTGAAAAACGGCGGAAAAACAATGTTCCGGTGGAAAAAAATTCCGTTTTTTTTACAATACGGTTTGAAAAAACGGTCAAACGTTTTGTTACCGTGTTTAACCTTTTTTTTGGGAAAAACGTTTTTCGGTTCGAAAAACGGCCGTTTTTCACAACAAAAAATTGAAATTTTGATTATTTATCCTTTTTTGGCCCATTTTTTTTTCCAACCCAATAAAATTACCATTTTTTTACTTACACCCGAATGATTTTACTATTTAGTTTATGTTTGGATTTGAGTTTATATTTTGATGTTACGTTTTGTTGGACATTTGTTTTGATGTTACGTTTATGTTAGACATTCGTTTTGATGTTATGTTTTATGTTGGATGTTGTTTATGTTATTTTTTTACTATTAAAAAATTACATTATTATATATTTTTTTAGTTTCATCTATAAATTTTAATTAAATTACTATAGATTTCGGTGACCGTTTTTTCACCGTTTTTCCACCGTTTTACGGTAATCCCGTTTTACGATCCCCGACCATTCCGTACCGTTTTCCGTATTTTACAACATTGGTCTACATAGGACACCAATACTATTACTGTTTGTAGTCCATACTCTCAGTCCAAATTAACTTTATTCAACATTCCATGTTTGATATTACATTGGTGTCCCGGATTAATTATCCAATTCCCTGATAATAGTTTTTGTGTAACACAATACGAGTCTACGAATACTATAACACATTACGGACAAATGAGATATTAATAACCTCATGAATTGGTTTCCTAATTTGAGTCAATTGAGAATATTCATTGGTCTAATATAGTGATGTATGTGCTAAAATTTATATATTTTAATAGTCCTCACTTTTGAATGTGAACCAATTAAAAGCCAATCGTCCAAAATATCATTAACGTACAATTAATGGAATGCCAACATTACAAGCCAATATTCGTCCAAAATATGCTTGATTTAAATTAATATACTTCACTTATTTTTTTTCTAAATTAAGTCAATATACATGAACATAATATGATTAATTTGCCAAAAAAAAAAGAATAAAACTCTATTAATCAATTGAAGAAACCCAAATCAAAACATCAAATTCATTTTAAATTCACAAATAAACCAAAATTACATTAATTATTATGAACAATCGACCAAAATGAAACAAAAAAGGAACCCGCGTGGGCCCGACACCCCACCCACACCAGGACCCGCATGGGCCCGACCCCCCTCCCAGACGGCCCTGGATGGGCCAGACCCCTCCGGACCAGGCCCCGCATGGGCCCGACCCCTCCGGGCCAAGCCCCGCGTGGACCCGACCCTCCGGGCCAGGGCCGCTTGGGCCCGACCCCCCCACCCCCTGAACATTATAAGTTCTCATAATTCGGACACCCCCTGAGCCCGGCCCCAGGTCGGAACACCCCCCGAGCCCGGCCCATTTTCGGGCCGGACCCCACCCATTCATGCCGGACAAATCCCCCCAGCACCCCCCCCGAGCCGGACCCCCCCCCCCCAGCACGGCCCCGTTTCGGGCCGGACCCCCCCCCCCCACCCCCGAGCCCGGCCCCCTTTCGGGCCGGACCCCCCCCCCCCCGAGCCCGGCCCCCTTTCGGGTCGGACCCCCCCCCCGAGCCCGGCCCCCTTTCGGGCCGGACCCCCCCCCCCCGAGCCCGGCCCCCTTTCGGGCCGGACCCCCCGAGCCCCCCCCCGAACCCGGCCCCCTTTCGGGCAGGACCCCCCCCCCCCCCCGAGCCCGGCCCCCTTTCGGGCCGGACCCCCCCCCCCCCGAGCCCGGCCCCCTTTCGGGCCGGACCCCCCCCCCCCCCGAGCCCGGCCCCCTTTCGGGCCGGACCCCCCCCCCCCGAGCCCGGCCCCCTTTCGGGCCGGACCCCCCCCCCCCCGAGCCCGGCCGGGCCCCTTTTGAGCCGGACCCCCACCCCCGAGCCCGAGCCCGGCCCCTTTCGGGCCGGACTCCCGGGCGGGCCCGGTCCCTTTTTGGGCCGGACCCCGGGCAGGCCCGGCCCTTTTTCGGGCCGGATCCTCGGCAGGTCCGGTCCCTTTTCGGGCCGGACCCCCCGGCGGGCCAGTCCCCTTTTCGGGACGGACCACCGGCGGGCCCGGCGCCTTTTCGGCCCGGACCCCACGATACATACACACACACACACGACATACACACATAGAGTTTACATTCTCTCTCTCTCTCTCTCTCTCTCTCTCTCTCTCTCTCTCTCTCTCTCTCTCTCTCTCTCTCTCTCTACATACAGAGACACACACATACATTCACCCATATACACACACATATTAAACATTCACACACAAACAAAAAATCTGTAAATATGCACAAGTGCATCTTCTTTTCAAATCAAAATGGTTGCATCTCTTGTCAATTTCCATGTCAATTCCAGCAAATATTTGATGATTCCAAAACTGCAAAGAAAAACATTTGATTAATTTCAATGAAAAAATGGTTGCATACAAACCAGAATAATAGAATGAAAAAAAACCAAGATGACTATTGGAAATACAAAAAAATGGAGATTAAATGTATTCACAGTATCTATTTTTTTTTTTAATAAAACTCAACAAAAATAATTTCAATTATTTGAAGGGGTATTATGTTAAGTTCAAAGAGCAAAAAACAAAAACAAAAGACCAGACAACAAGAGCAAAGCCATTTCAATGAAAATGTATCCACAGTATCTATTTTTTTTTTTTTAATAAAACTCAACAAAAATAATTTCAATTATTTGAAGGGGTATTATGTTATAGTTCAAAGAGCAAAAAACAAAAACAAAAGACCAGACAACAAGAGCAAAAGCCATTTCAATGAAAATGTATCGACAGTATCTATTTTTTTTTAATAAAACTCAACAAAAATAATTTCAATTGGTTGAAGGGTTATTATGTAAAAGTTCAAAGAGCACAAAAACAAAAACAAAAAGATGGACAATAAAGAGCAAAGCCATTGATGAAGAAAACGACTTAACCCCTTCCTCGTAAGCTGAAGCAGAAAACGTCTACTTGTGCCTTGCGGTTCTCATGGCCAGACAATAAGAGCAAAGCCTTGCGGTTCTCATGATCCGCCATTGTCGCAGTCCTGTGATTTGTCGGAAGCTCGATGAGAAGTCATGGAGAGTACGACCGGAGGAAAGAAGGTTCTTTGATGCAAAGTTGTACTCCGACACAGATTGTAAGCACGAACTACTCTCTCGCTCTTTCTCTTTCTCTCTCTCTCTCTCTCTCTCTCTCTCTCTCTCTCTCTCTCTCTCTCTCTCTCTCTCTCTCTCTCTCTCTCTGGATCTCGCTCTCTGGAGAAATTGGATCTGAAAAGTGAATTAGAGAGAGAACGAAAGGGGTTTCTTATGCTTATAAAGAGGAGCGGATAATCCGAACGTTCGAATCCAGCTGTCCTAAATTCCCAACGTTCGGATTTCGAAATCTGATTCGACCGTTGGAGAAGATCCGGATCTTTGAGCACATTACGATAATGCAATGGATTTCATTATAAAGGGGGTCGCTCTCTCCAGAATATTCCTATTTTGTTTTGCTGCTATTCAATTTTGCATGCCAAATTTAGGGTTTTTTTATGTTTTCACTTCACTGCTATTCAATGTACAACTAGAGAAACAGGGCATGCATAATTGAACAACTCAAAAAGTCTAATTAAAATAATTTTGATAATTAATAATTCTATTTAATATATTACAGGAGCAAAAAGACTCGTACCAGTCGGTCTTGGAGATTTCTCTGCCTGGTACGCCCCGAATTTGACAAGGGTATTTATGAAAATTTCCTGATATATATATATATATATATATATATATATATATATATATATATATATAATTTCAGGAAAGAGGCATTACGGCCAGAATTGGATCAAATACTCTGAGACGATGTTGGTGTATACACTGAGAAAGCGGAGAGATTACTCAATTACCCCTCTGATACCTTATTCTCGATCCAGACTGACGAGGAGGACGGCTCGCCACTTGGCAGAAGCTCATTGGCTGCTCCTTTCCCCTCTCCGGTTACTCGCAGAGAAGCTCTCGCACGCTACGCCGACCTTCTCAACTCCCCTAAGAAATTGCGTGTTTTCTTTTTTCACTCGTACCCTTGTAAATTTCAAAATTATAATTAATTTTTTAGAGTGCTTTGCTGGCATTGGCTGCACACGCGTCAGATCCAATCGAGGATGATAGACTCAAGTATTCAGCTTCTCCTGCTGGAAAGGTTTGGATAATTCATGATTTCATATATACCCCTATTAAATATCATGCGTTTTAATAATTTTGGAATTTTTCGGGGGGCAGGATGAATATGGACAATGGATAGTAGCGAGCAAAAGAAGTTTGCTAGAAGTAATGGCCGAATTTCCTTCGGCAAAACCGCCACTTGGCGTTTTCTTCGCTGCTAGCGCTCGTCGTCTCCAACCCAGATATTATTCCATTTCTTCATCATACAAAAATATTATTTAATTTTTTTTTGAGTAAATTTGGAGAGAGTTCTTGGTCTCTCTTCCAAATAATAAATAAACCTTTTAAGCAATAAAAGTTAATTACAAAAAAGGCTGAATACAAAAGAAAGAAAAAAACTCACTCATTAAGTCCTATATTTACAAATGAAAAGAATTGAAATGAAGATAGCCCAAAAAATATAGATTAAAAAAGCCCATAAACATATCTCATTTTTCTTCTAGAGGCAATATCTGCCCTTCTCTTCAGCACGACTCCCATTTCATCTCCTTTCTTCTTACACACGCGACCAGACCAAAGTACACATGTACTTATGTCTTTTTGCTCCTCCAAAGCGCCTCCATTGCCCTTTGCTTCGTCTCAAGAACTCTCGGTGATTAAAGAACAGGTGAGAAGCTCTCCTCCAGATCTCTTCTTCTACTCCTCGCCTCCAGCGACTTCCAATCGTTCACAATTTCATCAATTAGGGCTGATCCATCTTTCTTTCTTTCAGAAAAGGCTCTTCTACACCGCTCTCGCCAAACACAGTATATAAAAGCCACTACAAGCTGCCTACTTTCAGAGGAGATCTCACCGGAATTCAAGAGTTTCATCGATTCCGCCACTGCACCTTTCAGATCCGAGCGAGGCAATTTTTCCAAAATAATTTCCCAGTGGGCATTAACAAATCGGCATTCTTGCAATAGATGGTTTACCGACTCGGCCACTGCACCTTTACCGAAATTAATGTTTATTTTTTTTAAATTTATTTAGGATGGCGCCTTCGAGAATTCACGTGACGTGTGCGTTGGTATTCAAAACTACACCTTCTGGTACAGTTTCCAAAGGAATCTGCTCCACTTGGATTAAGGTATTATTATTATTATTATTATTATATTAATAATAATTAATAATTAATAATAATAATTATTATTATGAAGGTGGTAATTTAATAATTTGATGAATTAATTATTATTTATTTATAGAATGCGGTTGCAAATGAGGAGAATACCGAGGGCAACTGGTCCCCAGTTTTCGTGACACAATCGGGCCCGGCACTGGACACGCCCCTTTCAGAGGCTTTTTGCAGGTTATTTTCGTAATTTCACTTATTTCTTGGGTATTTTTGTAAAATGGCTTCTCTGATGCATTTATTATTTTTTGATTTTTCAGGAAAGGTAGGCTTTGAAGGAGTATCTCTGAGCCAATCCGAACAGGCCAAGTGTCCCTCCAGTGTGAATCATTAACACTTTCATATCCTCGGACTCATCCAATGATCCAATGAGGGAGGGACTGCTTGATCCCATTCCGCCAATGTGTAAAAATTGGATCCAAAGAATTCCTAGAAGAATTCTTGTTTGTTGTGCTATTTGTCTACACCGTTCGTTCATTCATTCATTCATTCATTCCTTTATTTAAAGTCGAGTTTAAAAAACAATTAAGCAAAACTATAATCAGTGGAATGACAATCAGACATATTCGTCCTGTGGCTTGTGCTCAAAACAAATTAGATAATACTTTTAATTTTTGATGTCAATGTAGAATGAGAAATATATATATTTTTTTCAATTGAGAACCAAATCTTATCTTCAGTAAACATATAAATGTATTATATTAATATTCAGAACTTATATTTCCAACTCTGTTATCGGATTTGGTGACCACAATATGTCACATAGTTAAATTGAAAACAATGGTAAATTGATATCTTTGTCGTTATCGGGTTTGGTGACCATTAAATTGCATTCCAGGTTGGGACCCGTTATGCCACATAGTTCGTGGACCCTTGCTATTGACTATTGTCTCCTTGTTAAACTCTGTTGGAGAGTTTTTCTCAAGTTCTAACAATTCGAGTATGCCAGCTCTTTTGAGAGACCTTTGCAATGCCTTAGACTTGGCTTTTCATTTAATTTTTTCCACTTTTGATTTTCTTTTTTTCACCTGCTCATTTGCCTTGAGCTTGTGGATGGGCCTAGACATAGTGTATTCATTTTCAATTTATAACTCATGCTTTGACTTAAGAAGTTTTCCTTAACCATTTTTTTTCTATGGCCTAAATACTTATTCCTCTTGTATTTCTTTCAGCCCATATTGAGTCCCTTTGCTACCGTTTATTTTTTTTAATATAACCGGTTGTGTGTTGGTGTCTTGGTTTTTGAATTTAAAATACAGTCATAGTTGAAAGATGAAGATTCTCATCACGAGGTGAGGTGTAATTAATGCAACAGAGGTCTGGTACGTAACGTATACGTACCTCTTTTCAAGTTGTAGAGTCATCTGATCTGACAGGTTGTCTTGCTCTTCATTAAATGGCATTAATTGGTGTTAGGGTTAACACCAATATTCCACACACGTTAATGAAATTGTGATTAGTGCGAATTTGTGAGCATGATACCCATGTATGAAATTCACGAATAGTTTTGACACTTTATGCTGTGTATAATACCAATATTTACGATACACCAATATTTTACTCAAAGATATATATTAGTTAACATTATGATAGTGATAATGCACAATTATTGGTGTCCCAATATTTTTACTGCAACTTAATTTTATATACCTACACCAATTGACATAAATTTTACACAATAATGTTTTCTATAAATAGGATACTAAAAATTTTATATGAGGTGACAATATTGTCAATGGTTAGATAGTATTACAGCACAATATTCCTGCTCACAAATTATCCCAAAAATTCAAATATTACTCTTAGTCTTTTAAACTATCGGAACTAAATCTCATGTTTTATATTCGTAGATAATCGCTCTACTTCGGAATTAAACATTCATATTTTATATTCGTAAATAATTTTTTTATAATCTCATATAGTTGTATTATTGTAAAAAAAAACTATTAGCAATTATAGTTAAAATGTACCATTGTATGTATTATTTCGAAATTTCAATTTGTGATTTCTGCACCACTCCTCTTATCAGGTTCGTTTTCCATTCGATAAGGTTCGTTTTCCATTCGATAAAATTGTAGACAAGAAAAAAAAATGAATTATGTCCGAATTGCAAAAGGAAAATATTAAATTATCCTTTACGTATTTTAGGAAAATCTAAAATTAAGATCAGTGATAGATTTAAAATTTTGACGGTATATAATTTTGTTATTTTGTAGGGTGTAATTGACATTATTCTCATTTTCAGGGGTATTTTGTGCATTTTCAGCACTTCAAGGAATATATATGATATTTTTGCAAATTTGATGATTTATGGAACATTTTTTGAAGTACCATTTCTGTCACGACCCGAAAATAAAATAGTCGTGCACAACGTACTTACCTTAATTATATGAGCATTAGCAGAGTCTAAAACACACAAATACGAAAACGGTTGGCATAAATTATAATCTACAATCTACAACAACTAAATACAAC
Source organism: Luzula sylvatica (assembly GCA_946800325.1). NCBI lineage: Eukaryota > Viridiplantae > Streptophyta > Magnoliopsida > Poales > Juncaceae > Luzula > Luzula sylvatica. Next base: position 9,969,886 of record OX326961.1, on the reverse strand, counting down.
ATATGGTGGGCATAAACCAATACAACTAAAACCAATATATATAAACTGGTGATCGCAAATCCGCTATGCTCGTAATCTACACGAATGTCACTGTCACCTCAAGTGCTACCTGAAAATGTTGGCTGAGAGTTAGATAAGTAAAATAATATTTAATTATTATTTACTCGACGACGACTACCACGACAACCAACTACGAGAACTACCATGACGACCGACTACAACAATCTAGGAATTCCGCAAATACGACAACAACCACTACAGAATTCTCATCGTGAAACCACGACGATAACAACACGGGACTAACTCATTTACTAGTACCTCGGATCAGCTTGAGGTAAAAGTCAACCACAACAACTACTACCACAACTAAGATCTTGCAAATACAGTAACAACTGCTACAGAATTCATAGTGTGATACTACAAGAACTATTTCCACTACAACTATGATCCTGCAAATACGGTAACAAATACTACAGAATTCATAGTGTAGAGAACCACTTCGATAAGGTTGGCTTCCACAAGGGACCCCACTCATAGACAAATACCCCGATCAGCTTGAGGTAAAGAGTCCGCTGCACTCTATCCCAAGAGTGGTGGTTTCAACCACGCCACGACTGAAACCACGCCCCCTCGATCAGCTTGAGGAGATCGTACTGTTACGTCTAACAGTTCGCAAGTTCGGGAGCGACCCGAAAATGCACCTCTGGCCAGACCCTACATTAATGTCCAAACATGTGTTCCCTTATCCACCTCTCATCCTCACTACGAGTTGATCTACATCAACAACAATCCTACATACTACAAAGAACTACACATATCCTACAGATAAAATGATGAATAAATAAATGAAGAATTAGATTCAGTAATCATAATTACTGCCATTTGAACCATCTCGGAATAAGCTTTCCAACGGAACCAAGAACTCACGTACGAAACGGAGAACGAACGGAGAAGTTATGAGCAAACTATGAAAACGTGACACTCGAAATCTGGTTCGATAGACCCGTCAAAGAACCGATCAAACTACTACATATCTATTGATCCGACACACCGAAACTGCTACTGACCTTGAAGGATCAAACCCAAAACATAATGCGGAAGAAACAAGAACTTCAACGAGAAAGCATACTCGAACTACAACCTCAACTACAACCTCAAACTACTACGACAAACTACCCAACAAGCTACTCAAAGAAATCTCAGCCATGTATTCAATGTTGGCTCGTTTTCTCATTAATCCAACCATTAATTAATTGGACATTATCGAGCAATCGAGCCTTCTCCTAATTACTTACCGGTGACTCAAACCGACAATCTCGACAATCTACAAATCTTCTCTGAAATTCAGATTTAACATAATACAACACATACCGGGTTATTGGATCTCAACCTAAACCAAACATGAACCCGACCCGTTAAGAACAAACACATCAATTCTATCTCTTCCGTGCTTCCCCGAACCAAAACCCTAATTCCACATATTTTATCACGACAACACGAATAGATAGCCGACCGCCACTTTTCAAGCGGCCGAACCGCCACGACAAAACCTCACACCCCGGAATCATTTTCTAAACCTAACACTTCCAACAATCTAGGGTTTCGACAAATAATCCTTAATCCGAATCGATACATGGCAATACTATGATGCTTTGAAATCAAATATAGATTCCAATAGATACCACAAAATAATTATACCTTCACATCCAATGCAACTTCACTTGCCTCGAAATACCTGCCACGACTCTGCATTGTACCTTTCCCCTGGCTCAATACACACGCCTCAGTTACACCGTGATGGTCTCATGCCCATGCGCTGGCCGTACACGTCACAGTATCGTCATGATCTCGCCATGATGCCACCATGATGCCTACTGAAGTCCCTATGATCGTGCCGATGCACCTCCTTGATGTGCCGCTGCTGCCCCGACGCACGTGCGGTTGCGCCACTGTGATGCCGAACTCCAACCCACTCTAGTTTTCCTCTTTTCTACTGTACTTAATTCTTTACCCATTTCCTTTCTCAAAACTAAGTGACCTTGTGATCCTATTCTCAAACATGGTCATTATTGATGTGGCCACCTCATTAGCTGATGAGAGCAAGACATTTGAACAAAGAATTCCACTTGTATTTGGGTATTGTAGGCCTGTGCGAGAAGCTAGGGTATAGATATTTGTGATATCCAGTATAATGAAAGAAGAGCTTATTTGTGTTATGAATTGAACTTGCTTAGGAGGGTATCATTATGTTTGTAAAAGGAAGATCAGATCAGCCGACTCTCCTCTTCCCTTGTCCAATAGAAACTATCAGTGAAATATTTCATATCTTTATGCATGTAGATTGGGCTCTCGAATTAAACTGATGGCCTTCCAATTTTAATGCAAGCAGCTCAACCCAAATTCCATTTAATATGTTAAGCACCACATTGATCAAATTTCCATTTTATAAGTTATCTACAAATCATATTTTATGATCTATTGATCAACATATTTATCATCCAATTTAATTATTTTCATCATATTTTTCATCACCGAATTTATTTATGGACATTTATAATCATGATATAAAATTCTCCCCTCCTTAAAAAAATTTCGTCTTCGAAATTTGTTACGCACATCCATGATATAACAATTTCCCCTAATGTACGAATATTTTGAATAAATAAACAAACCATATGTGTTGTGTAATTATTTAAAGGATGTGCAGATCTTAATAGTCTACGAAATTGTGCAAACCACCGAGGCAAAATTAAAGCATCTTAATAGTCTACGAAATTGGAACGTATGCTCTTTCATAACTGTTGGATAAAAAAAAATTCAAACTATGCATGCTCTTGCATCAAAAATTTGTACAGGTTATAATTTCCTTTTTTTCAGAACATCAAACTAATCTAAAATTTGTCTTTTCTTGCTGTTATTCAAGATACATTATTCGTACGATGTATCTTTGCTATAAAATACTCTTTTGGCATTTTAGATGATGTTGTTGTATTTTGAAACTTTCTAATTAAGAGAGTATATCTACTGTTGAATTATTCACACACACAAAATTGAATACTCAAAAATTAAGCATGATAATATTTCGCGAAATTTACTCAAAATCAAGCATGATAATATTTCGCGAAATGTTCTGTTTTATGCGACTATAAATTGTTGGAAAAAAATAATACAAGAAATGTCATAAATTGAAACCATAAATTCTATGACATTAATTATTTAATAATACTAAACGTTGCGGGAAAAAGAAACATAAAACAGCTTTGAACTGAACATGTACTCTTCACAATATGGTTCTTGGTTTGTTCTAAACTAGGATAATACCTGCGCTACGCTGCGGAAATATTGATTTTGTTCTTCAATTCAACTTAAAACTTCAAAAAGCAATAGCATGAATGATGATAAATTTGTTTTACTTTTATACAAAAGATAAATTACATTAGAGAAATAAAAATTACACAAAAAAGAGAATTGGTAAGAATTTTTTTTTAACTTTAGTCAATACTTTCAATATACAAAAGTTATATGAGGTAATTGAGTAAAGAAAAACTCAAATACACAAAATCAATTACACAAGACAAATTAAAACTTCAAACACTAATTGCATGAATATGTGATGATATATTAGTTTTCCTTTCACATAAAAAAATAAATTACATTATTATACCTTGATAATATAAAAACTTAGTTAATTGGAAATTTCAAGAGTTCAAATAAATACCTTCTCTTGGCTCCCCACTCACTCCCCTCTGTGTCACATACCCCAACTCATGATCCACCTTTAAATGAAACATTCTAGTGATATATATTTATGGGATACTTTATGATAATAATAATAAATTATTATTATTATTTTTTAACAAATCATGATCGACCTTGAAATGCAATATTCTCGTGATATATTTTTATAATAATAATAATAATAATAAATAATTTATTATTATTATTATTATTATTATTAACAAAATAATTAGTTACCTGTTCAACACATGCTGGGTGAGGCAATCACCAAGAGTTATCTCTGTTACATGTTCAAACGCCACTTGTTTCAGTTAGTCTCGAATTCTCTCTCATGTTATTTTGTTTGCATCTCTACCCTTGTTTGCCACATATTCCATCACTACCATCATGAACCTACGTGCATGAGGGATGTATCTGCAACAATTCCAAAATAACATTTAATCATTTATTAATTTTTCAGAAATGCCCTTCAGATTTCAGGTTATTAAATTTATAAATCATAACACCTGTTCCAATTCCTTTTTGTCTCATGTCTTTTTTCTCATGCTTGTATTTTCTTCAATGGTGCCTAAATTTTATTAAAAAAAACATATTATAAAAATTGAATATAAAAAATAAGTTTACATGCAAAACAAATATAATAATTTCATAAGAAGCTAAGTGCATATATGTAAATTTCACCTTAACAACAATGGCAATCTCGGTTATATCATCCCCAATATATTCTTTACAGTGCATTCAGAGGGTATTTTGGTACACTTACAATTCTCAGAAATATCCATATTTTGTTTTGTGCTTAAAAATACAAAATTTAAATAAACAAACCTTGCATATATAAAAATTAATTTTCAATATTATGAATTGTTGACAAATTTTTATACTTGATTCTTTTGAGAGCAGACCTTGTGATGACATCAACACCTTGTTCGAACAAAAGAGATATTCGATTTGTAAATCTGAATATATTTAACAGTATTTTTGCTTGACCATAAATAGATGTCCTTCAAATACAGAGGCTTTGCATAGATATGTGATGATATTCGATTTGTAAATCTGAATATATTTAACAGTATTTAACAGTATTTTTACTTAATGAAATGTAGGCTTTGCATAGATGATGTAATCTCGATAGGAAGCCCTGTACTCATCTTGGACCATATAAGGGCCTGTTTGTAATTTCACATATTTAATGGACCATTGTATAAAATAAAATAAAAAAGAAAATATTTGGAGTGATCTGCAAAAAAAGCTTGTCATTTTGGCACCAAGTCCAAATTCAACACTTGTTTGCTTTTTAATCCACATTTTTTACCAGATAAAATTACACAAATAAAAAATAATCAATATTCGAGCTATAATCGTATATAATAAATTATCGCAAAATACATATATGAAAAATGTGTCGTACTAATGATTTAAAATTATTTTTACCAGATAAAACTACAGAAATAAAAAATAATCAATATTCGAGCTATAATCGTATATGATAAATTATCGCAAATAAAAATAGATATATGAAAAATGTGTCGTATTAATAATATAAAATTATTGTATACCTCCAAACATTTTAGGGATATCATCATGAGCCATTCCTCTTCCATTATCCTTAAAAATACGGAGCAGCAAATCAAACAGTGCCACGTCAGCGCTGAAGAATATAAGCAATAGATCATGTACCTTACAAGAAAAATAAACGCGAAAAATGCATTTCGACCCCTGTTTTTTGCATCCTTTCCAGAAGTAAGCTCCTTGACTTTCATTTTTACTTTCTTTGCTAGTGTTTTCTGTACACCTGTAAAAAATACACAAGAAATGATAAAACCATGAGATGAAATTTAATTCTTGATGTAGAATGCAAGACCATAACATAATAGCTAAAAAAACAAACAATGAGTTAAACCCTAAATCCAATATTGAAAACAAATACATGAGAAATGAAAGTAGCAATAAAATGAGTGTTTCGAGAATTTACTAATTCTTAAGATACTCCCAAGAGTTATTTCATCGAGCACCTGAGCCTCATGAGGTTTTGGCTAGAAATTAATCATAGGCTATATCTGAAATTGAATACAACTATTTGTGAGACTTCATTAAATTCCAAGAAAATTGAACAACTAAGTCTGACAATTGTGTGTGCCATAACCCTAAATCGCAATTGAAAACAAATACATGAGAAATTGCTAACATACCTACAAAATAAGTTTGTTTCAAGATTTTATGAAATCTCAAGATACTTCTTAGAGGAATTCCATCGAACACCTGATCGTCATGACGAATTTCATCTGAAATTGTAAACAAAAATAAATGAGACTATTAAATCCCAAGAAAATTTAACAGCTACATATGACCATTGACTATGCCATAATTGAATTTTATGGGAAATCTTTTTTTTTTATCAAATCACTAAATTCTTTTTCTATATAAGAACTGTATTAAATCTGTTTTTTCGACAAAGGTAAAAAAATTGTTCTATACAAATTAAAAAGAGGCCTCAATTAGAAATATGAATATCCCCGATTCATGCCCAAATTCAGAAACAAATATGAATCTCCACGAGAAAGCAATATTGAAAAACAAAGACAAAACAATACCTTTAGGTTCTTTCTTCAATTATTCGTTGATATGAGAAAAGAGGTGGAATCGCCAAAGACAGCATGGGGCTTTGTATTTCTCCTGGAAACGCAGAAAGAAGAGAAAATATGAAAAGAGGCAAACGACGCGATCTTCGATCTGTGAAGAGGTATGTGGGACAAACATGTAAAGTCATGGTTTATGGATTACAGAGATGTTTCGGTGAAGAAGAGACGTTTCGGAGAAGAGGGTGGCTGCTTGGAAGTGAAGAGGCGTTGGAATTTGGAACTTGGGATGTGAAGAGGCGTTGGTACAGGAGTGAAGAGGAGAGAAGCGGCGTGTATAGAGGAGAGAAGCGTCGTGTAACAGAGAAGCGCTGAACTAGAGATGAGAGGCGTGAAGAGATGAGTGTAAAACTGAGAAGAGAAGCGTTGAGATGTAGAGATGAGAAGTAGAGATAGGGGTGTAACAGTGTAAGTGAGAAGAAAGGTGAGGCGGGGAGAAAAGAGGTGAATAAGAAACGCGAAAAGATTGAGAGCCTATTATGAAAATTTGTTCAGTTTCTCTGAGGGCAACAATGTGACTTTAGCACAAGTCAGAAATTTGCATGAGATTGAGAGCCTATTCAAATCAAATCTATCTCAAAAAGCAATGCAAGAATTAGATATGATAAAGCAGGTGTTGGAAGGTTTCAATAACCTAAATGTGATTGATGAAGATGGGTACACTTGGAATTGGAACAATAAAAAGGGTTTTACTACTAAGAGTGCATATAAAATTTTATGCGATGGAGTAGTATCCTACTCAGAATTGAGAAATGTATGGAAGGTAAAAATACCACTAAGAATGCAGGTCTTTGCATGGTTATTTAAGCAAAACAGGGTACAAACTATTGATAACTTAATAAAAAGAGGATTTTACATACCGAACAGATGTCCATTGTGTAGAAGAGCTTGCGAAACAGTTCAGCACATTGTAGAAGAGTGTCCTCATGTGAAAAGAATGTGGTTAGCATTTAGAAACCACCAGAATAAGGAGAATGAGCTGAAAGCAGAGTTCAATGAGGCTTTACGAGTGATTTATGAAGAGAAAGGAAAGAAACTTGCTAAGAAACTAACCTTGGTGTTCCTCTTTGTACTATGGCGAGATCGCTGCAGGCGTGTCTTCACAGACACACAAAAATCGATCTTAGATCTACTCGAGGAACTGCAAAGCGAACTCATCCTCCTGTGCCGATGAGGAATTGCGCAAGAAATCGCCTCCGTATCGTAAACCCTAATTTTTCTGGGCGGCAAGGACGAGAGAAGTACAAGAGAAGAGTCTTTGGTGTCCTGTGTTGGGTCGAAGAGAGAGGATGAGACGACAAGTACATCTTTCAGTAGAAAGCTAAGTGGGCCGCTGTACTTCAGTTTCTGGGAGCTGGGCCTTTCAAAAAAGAATAAGCATAAAATTTCTTTGTAATAGGGATAGCCAAAGTTTTTGTTTATTTTATTTTTGTTTTTTGTTCTGTGGAACTCTTGAATGTAAATATTAAGTAAACAATATTTGCGTTCTATATATAAAAAACATTGGAAGGGGGATATTAAGCCCTCTCCAATTTTCATAAAAAAAAAACAGAAATGCGAAAAGAGGTGAAAGAAATTAATTATAGTTTAGCGTGTTTTTGGAATCAAGGTGGGTTGAAATAATGACGTGGCATCACGACAGTGGGACAAAGTGTTTGTAAAATATTATATTAGGATTAATTCTAATGAGAGCCAAACTATACAAATCTCCTGACGCGCATAATTTAGTTAAAACACCTATTGGCAATAAGAGTCAAACTATACAAATAACAAAAAAAAAGAGCCGAACGAAAAGAATACTTAAAAAAAAGGCAAATTATAGCGCATGTATAACGCTAGTTAATAATAGAATTTGGTACGAAAAGTATAACATGAGTACAAAAAATTGATATTGATATATTTTTAAAAATTATTATAAATCATAGAAAATTGATTTCTCAGACGAACGGCCTGAATTGGGGGGGGGGGGGGGGGGGGGGGCGGGGGGGGGGCAGAGCCCGTGCGGCAACGGGTATATGAACCGTGATGGTAGACCACATTGTTTTCTTGACCCGGGGAACTCAATCGAGAGACAATTTTCTGATGGGCCTGTTTTTCGCGGTAATTAACTATTTATTATGAAATATTAATGTTCAATAAATGCTAAATTTCAAAAAAAAAATTCGAAATAGGCCCCGTATCGATGAATTATATGCCAGCTAGGCCTAAAGAGATGATATGGAGCCCGTCAAGGCCCGTGATCGACTTCCAAGCAGCTGCGTGCCAGAACATTTGGATTTGAGAGAGAAGATCGTGCTATGCAGATTGAGTACTGTCTACGTGAATTTTTAAAATATAGGGGCTTTTTGTGATATTTCCCATATTATGGCATTAATTTCAGATTTTTAAAGGGTTGAAGATGGCAAGTGACATATTTCAGGTAACTTTAAAAATTCTTTGGTTTGTTTTTTTTTTTTTTTTTGTTTTGCAAATTTCAGTAAATATAGGGGCTTTTTTAGATTTTTTAAATAGCGGTATATATGATAATTTCAGATTTGTGTAGTGGCATACATAACAATTTCAGTTTTTTTAAATGTAAGGACTTTTTAAATATTTCTCATGCGATATCATTAATTTAAGATCATTATAATATATGGTAATTTCAGATTTTTGTAAGGTTATACACGATAATTTCATATTTTTTAAATATTTCTCATATTATATCATTAATTCAGATTTTTTTTATAGGGGTAAATATGATAATTTATGTTTTTTCCAGAGGTATGCATGTTAATTTTTTATTTTTTCAAATACAGTTTTCACTTTATTTCACATATTATATCATTAATTTGAGATTTGCATAGGGGTATATATGATAATTAATATTTTTGTAGGGGGGATCCATCATAGTTTCAGATTTGTTAAAATATAAAGGCTTTTTGTGATAGTTCTCAACTTCTCATATTAAATCTTTAATTTCCGATTTATATTAGGATATATATATGATAATTTCAGTTTTTTGATACATGTTAATTATATATATTTTTCAAAATAGTTTTTTTTTAATACTTCTCGTATGATATCATTTCTTTCATACTTTTATAGGGTTATATATGGTAATTTCAGATTTTTGTAGGGGTATTCATGCAAATTTTAGTTTTTTTGTAAATATAAACTTTTTATATTTGTCAAATTATATCATTAGTTTCATATATTCATACGAATATATAAGTTTCATATTTATTAGGGATATATGTGATAATTACATTTTTTTTTTTAAATACAGGGTTTTTTTGGAATATTTGTCGTATTATATCATTATTTCTAGATTTTAATGATAATTTCATAAGCAAACCAGATTTGGAAAAAGTTGGGAATTTGCTATCTTTCGGGAAATCGAAAAGAGACAAAGAAATTCGGGACCTTTGCAGGATCAGGGTAATATGGTAATTTTATCCTGACTCGAGACTATGATTTTAACTATGATTGGTGCAACCGAAACGAGTTCGTTTAGGCAGAATGGAATGGCTTTGAGTGCGAGAGAGATGGAGAACAAAATTAAACCCACAAGATTGAGGTACCTCCGAGATTGAGGTAGAAGTTCAAAAGTGTAGAAGTGAGCATGTTCAAAGAACATAACGGACGAAAATGTAATAGTAGTAGATGTGGTTGTTAAAACTATATATAAATATAATTTTAAGCACTGAGTATGGGATGACCCATCTCAGTTTTTTTTCAAAAAAAAAAAAAATTAAACCCACAAGGTTACATACAAATGTCCACGATACTCAGTCGCATTCAGTGAGGGGTATTTTCGTTATTTTTAATATTTTGATTCTAAATGTTGATAATTTCTTTCATGTTTTAGGCAGAATGGAATGGCTTTGAGTGCGAGGAGGTGGAGATCAGCATTAAACCCAGAAGGCTACTCGAAAATGGCCACGATACTCAGCCACATTCATCGAGGGGTAATTTCGTCATTTCCAATATTTTGATTATGATTCTTGATAATTTCTTTCATGTTTTAGGCATAATTTTGATTGCGAAGAGATGGAGAGCGCAACATTTAATCCGGAAGGCTGCTTTGAAATGACCAAGATACTCAGTCGCATTCAGCGAGCGATATTTTCGTCATTTTCCATTAAATGCCAATGCTGACCTAATTTTCATATTATTTCTTATTGGAATTTTCATACATGCAGTTTATCCTTGAATTACAGGAGAAGTTTGGGAATTTTTGCTTAGTTTTTTTTAATCTTGGTCCAAAAAACACTCTTCGACGAGAGAGAACAAATCAGACCATAACTAAGGTATATTATATTTCATAATTTTTATTTCAACATTAGAATTTATCTAACTCATTCTTCTCCACAATTGAGATGAAGTGCACATGATACAATACGGGGTTGGAAGGAGGAATGGAAGGAAATGCATGCGCTCCGTTCATGAGGATGACAATGAGGTTATTAATTTCATTTTTTTATATATTTTTTATTTCGATTTTTCATATATAAAATAAATGTCATGAATATAGTATAATATTATTTATTGGATTTGGTAGATTTGAAGTTCTCTCGAGGAGCATTTTGGACCATGTCGTGAACTAACTAAGGTTTTAATATCGACGGAGCTTCAGAGCGGATTTGGGCACGAGTGTTCATTCCGGCAAAAATAAGAAAAAATAATTCATGATGAACCTGAAGACTCCTGCGCAATTGCGCGGGGATAAAACTAGTTATATTAGTTATTTGATGTTAACAAAAAAATTATTTGTAAAATTTTGTTGGAAATAATTGTATGTTGAATGAACAAATATGATCCGGATCCCTGATCTATTGCAATGAATAAACAATGTATTTTCTGATCAGTATAATTTTGAATGGACTTATAATCTATGTAGACCAAAAAAAATACATACACCAAGCAACTTTATTCCATAAGTTAGCATATACTTTCAAGTTTCAAACGGGCTCACACAGGAATACATAAAAACTAGTGAAGTTTATCTGCCGGCGTGCACCGATTATATGAAATGAACATTATAGAGCCCAGACACGTGTTAATAATTATTTTGCTTCGGACAAAAAAAAAAGCGGGACCCAATGGTGTAGGCGTTATATTATAAATTTTATGGGTATAGATGAAAAATTACCTTTTCATATAATCAGAAAAAGGACGCGCAAGTAGCTGGAACATGGTGAACCGGCCATGAACCTCACATATCTTGTACTAACGGTTCACAGTACACCATGCTTATTCGAGTTCATTTTCTTTTGTTGTTCTTGTTTGTGAGAGTGAGATCCCTGTTTGTAAGAAAAAGGAGTAGGTAAATCGGGGAAGCTCGGAGAGAGAGAGAGAGAGAGAGAGTAACTCGTGGATGCTTAGTGAAGCTTAGCTCAAGATTTAATAAGCTTAGCTCAAGATTTAATCTTCTTCTTTTTATCGATTTCTCAAATTGATTATTGAATGTGATTCCATTTCCATCTCGGAACCTGCAAAGAGGTGACCCTTCTCGCTCAATCAGACAATGGACATGCTTGTGAAAGTTTTTTCCTTTTCTCAATTGCACGACCTATCAGCGACCAGCCTTTCCAAGGAGTTTTTTCTTCTTCATTACGACACGAAACCCTGATTCATCTGTTGTTTCTTCTTTTTTTCAAAATTTTGCGAACTATCATTTTTCTGCTGAGTTGGCGTAGATTTCAAGCAATCGCATTGCACACAATTCGTTTTCAGTCTCGTGCAATAAATTAATATTGTATTTCGAGATTGAGGTCTGATTTTAAAATCTAGAAAATGAATTTTCAAATTGGCTTAATTTCGATATTTGGTAAACTTTAATTAGAAATTTGGGTATTATTTTGAAGGTTTCTCTCTCTCTCTCTCTCTCTCTCTCTCTCTCTCTCTCATTGTTCTTTGGAGGATGCGAGATTTTCCTGTCCAAACCCGTTTTGATGCGACGAAGTCTTTCTGACTTGAAGAACGAGCTTCTTTACGAGATGATACACGCCAATCTTTTTCTCACGTATGGCCTCACTGATCAGAGGTAATATTTACTTAACCAGAATATATTGATTTATACATGTGTAGATATCATGGACACATTTTCGATCATCACACGAAGAAAATTAATGACCGCTGGAGATCTGCATGTGTAGATACCATCTCCATTTGACGGTTCAATCCTGCACAAATGGGCCCCACCTTGCAAGGCCAGCTCAATAGCCAGCCTGTCTCGGTATCTCCATGCGTCAAATGGAGATCTGCCACGTGCATTAACCGTCAAATGGAAATCTGCAGTTTCCCATCCTCGCCTGTCTCGGTATACACAATTCAAAAAAAGAGTGTTATCCACGTGCCAACATAGTTTGAATATTATTGGATACAACTGTGGATCTAGTTTGGAAAGTATCATACCCGTTAAACGAAGATTATTGGATACAACTATTGTGTACAATCATAAAACCACTCCTATTTCTAGTTTCTCTTCATATAAGTTAAAATTCAAAATATAAACAGACATTTGGTATAAACTCCATTTTAAATTGGTGATAAATAAGATATTCAGTTTGTATCAAACTATCCAATACATCAAAAATCCCAAAATTGACTCAAATATGGTACAATCAAAAATTAAATTCAAAACCCTAAACTTTTTAACTAATTATTTTGAATGAGCCAATCCTAAATCTCTACCAATTAAGATGTTTATTGGTTCCACTTCCCAGAACCACTCTCTTGAGCATATTTGAATAGTAGATAAATGCCTCTTCGAGTGAAGCCATATTCACTTTCATTCCTTGGCAAAAATACATTGTACGATACAAAAGCACAATTATTAAATAGAAGAAACTATACTTAAAATTGAAGCCACATTTACAAATTACAATTTGATTTGCCCAAAGCATATGATTCAAATTTAACTTTGGCAATTTTCTATCACGGCTCATTAATACTCTCAAGTGTTAATTGTGTCCGTATATATTGTTACCAAATTTTGGATTAAACTCTCTCATTTGTCAATCAACATTTAGTTATATGAATAAATCACTCCAATTTTAATTCTTACATTCTTTTTGGTGAACTTTTAATTTGTGTTAACTTATAGATTATATAAAATATATATAAGCTATTTTAAAATTAATTTGTTAAAACATATATAATTGTACGGTCGATTAAATATAATAAATACCTCATGTATTTATAATTCATTTATTTGCAAAAATGTTTATTTGCAATCTAATTGATTATTAAAAATTTGTAATGTTGAAATTATTCAGTTAACATGTAATGTAATTATGCAAATATTGTGCCTAATATTGGCCACTACTCGACTCCTCATAATTCATATTGTACTACAAACAGTATTGGTTAAAAACAAATATTAATGTTGAGGCCAGTGACTATGATACCCAAATACGAAATACGAATTTCCTCATTCATAATATTTGATACGAAATACGAAATAATATGAGGCCAGTGACTATGATACCCAAATAATTTATTGTTGTTGTTGGATACCCATCTATAAGTTTGCTATCTTGGAATGTTAGGCCCAATTTTTAAATAGATATTTAACACCGCCTAATACAGATAAACAAATATTAATGTTGTATCTACAATTTTGCGAAAAGTTGTGATGTACATTTTTTGATAAATTATTTACAAAAACATATTATTTCGACTCCTCAACTCCTAAATAGATGTTTAAGACCGCTATTGCAAACATTCATTTTTGTATAATCTTGTTAAAACTTGTGATGTAAAACTTACGATTTGAGTTTTTCTCAAAACACGTTATTTCGACTCCCCAAGTCTTAACTAGTTGTTTAAGACCGTCTATTGTGAATAAACAATTTTTCATAATATTTCTACAATCTAATATTTAGTCCCAATAATTTAGAAGAGTAATATTGGAATTTGGATAATTTGTGAGCATGAATATTAATATGTTGATAATATATATTATGATGGATTATGAAATACAATCCATCGTAAATTTTTTTTTTGCAAAACCATATTCTTATTATTTGTGGGTCGACTGTCCAAATATTGACAATATAGTAACACAATATATAGAATAAAATTGGTGTAAACTAACCTGTCCAATAGTTGTATCTTTTTCTATAGTCACGACTCACAATACATCCACAAAATAAATTTATATATTGGTATTTCATACCCAACTAGCTTTTTCCCCGCGCGATTGCGCGGGAGTCTTCGAGTTTGTTATGATGTAATTTTTCATAATATGTTATTGTATTCTACGTTTTATTGCCTGATTGTTCACACATCCGTATTTTGGTGTATTTTTAACTCCCTATCTTTTTTAGATATTGTAAAAAAATTCTATGTTTTTGTATATTTAAAAAAAAAAAAAGGACCAAAATGTAAATAAAAAAGGACCAAAATATAAAAAAAATATTTTTTTTTCACAAAAAGGTTCCTGATGACGTGGCCTCATGTGAGAGCTTGAATTTATGCAACTTTATATATAACTTATAATATCAATTTTTCGAATATCTCAATTTGGCCTTGTACAAAACAAGTTTGAATTTAGGATATAATATCGCAAGGTCCTCATTCAACCAATTTTGCTCGACGGACTTGAGGGCGCTTGACGGACGCTTGGCGAAAATCCGTCAAGCACAAGAAGTCAAGAAGTTATCGAGATGACGGATCATCGCCTAGCTATTAGTCGGCTTTGTCAATTTATTAGTTTGTAAAATTCGTATCTCATTATAGTAATATTGAAAGTCATCGATATTATCGCAATTGTGAGTACGCCTATATTAAGAGACCAACAATGTTGGAAAAGACTATTTGAGCTATGTAACACATGAAAATGTCATTTTGGAATCCAAATTCATATTGAGATATGAATTTTGAGCTAAGTTCATATTGGGATATATTGGTATTTAAGAGAAAATAAGATATGAATTGGTGTTGCGATTATTCATGTTGCGATTGAGATAATATATTTTTTTGTGCAATTACTTGAATGTGGACAATATTGGAGAATTTGCAAAATAAACAAAAATGTCAATTTGAATAGAAGTTCGTTTTGCGACATGCATTTTGGGTTGTAACACCAACAAGAATATGTGTTACACGTATATTGGGATATAGTGTAAATGATTTAGGATATAGTAATGTGAATATTAATTACAAAATAGTCTATCACTCAATAAGACTAATAAATGACAAAATGTTGAAATATTAGTTGTCGAAATTTGGTGGACAAAATATCGTATAATATTACACAATATTGAATATTATATGTTTGGTTTGATGAAAATATATTTCTCAAATATAATTTTTCAATTAACAAATATGTCCAGTAACTAACAAATACAATTTTTCAATTAACAAGACTTCTAACGATTTAAGATTAACATAGATAATCAAACATTTAGATCCAAACATCGATTAATAACACATAAATCTGAATCTACAGCACAATACCACCAATTAAGCACGACAAATTCAGATCTTAGAAATCGAAAAGATTTCAGTCAATAATTAACAGTACAATCAATAATTAATCGAAAAAACTGTACTGAAATTGAAGAATGAACAACACTAGACGAGTTCAAAACCAATTAATGGTCAAAATGACCCCATTTAGCAGTGAAAAATCAAGTACAAGATCTGCAAAATGGACACATTTACGAGTTCAAAACTCATTCAACATAACTGAAAAGAATGAAGAAAAAAATGAATAAATAACAGCACCATTTAATTAAGCAGACTAGGTTAATATTCCTGCGGGTTTTGGTACATAAATTGCTTATATTCAATATTTAATATAATTGAAGAAATGTATGATTTAATTGAAATTAATGATTAATAATATGATCCAGACGTAGTATATTTTTATTGCACAAAGTCATATTAAATTAAATTTAAGGTACATACAATGCATATTTTTTCATGTTTTTAATTTAACTTTCAAATACATGATTTGACCTCTATATATACATGTTCGTTCCATATTGTTATTATTATTATTATCATTATTATTATTGTTGTTGTTATTATTATTATTACGAATACTATTCGATATATGATTTATATTTAAAACTGACTAATATTTGTATCTCGACAAATTTTCTTGCGTGTGATATCAGTGTATCGTGCAGTCCAGTTCACCCTCAGATAAAAAAAAAACTTAATCAACTAGAGATTTTTTGAAACTATCAAAACAATTTAGCTGTACATAGAGATTTTTTTTCAAATTACAAGCTTAATCAACTGCATTGTTAACTGGATGCGATTAACCATAATGAGAGGTAAACTAAATGGGTGCATTTAAACTAATCAATTAAGTCATGAGAAAAAAATGTACCATAAATGATAAATGGACTGAATTATTAAACAAGCTTAGTTAATTATTTTATCAATAACTGAGATTATTTAGATATTACCCGCGCTACGCTGCGGATATTTTGATCTCGTTGTTAATTACTTCAAAATAACATTCTAATGCGACAATGTATGCAATATGAATATTAAATTTATTTATAATATACTGAAAACACAACATAACAACATATTTTCCAATGTGATTGCAATATATAAACCATAGTTTTCTGTACTCCTAATATTCAATTGCATAAAATATAGTTCAAAATGTTGACATGGAAGACTTCTTAGTCATACATGATACAATGTATATTTTTATAAATACAATCCTGTTCGCTACATTTTTGTGAAGACAGTTAGTTATGTCCACAATATTTTTCCAAAGATACCAATTTATATCAAATTAGGCAAAAGTGGACTTTAGGTAAACAAGCATCAGTATCACGCAATGTATATTTTTATCTTATAGTTTCTATAATTGTAAAAAGCATGAAATTCAACGACCAAAAAGGGTATTGAAAAATCTGACAGCTCAGCAAAAGTGAGGATTCATGACCTGACTGGTTTTTTGAGATTTTTATTTCGTAATTGTTTTAACATTACTATGCTTTATGTAAATGTGAAGTTTATAAGGGGTAATTATGAAAAAAAAACTGGAGTGTTTGAGTTCCGACAGTAGAGAACAATACATTCTCAGGCTCGGAAATATTAAGGAACTTCATCCTGATTTAGACGCCAATTTTGATGGCAGATAATTTAATATAATTATATTTTGGATATTTGCAAAAAAAATCTACATTATTACTGAATGCAATAAAATCTTCGATTTGATTATTTGCGTTTTAACCCTTTGTATTTCCAATATTCCTTTTCATGAGAATTGAGTACATATATTAATTTTTCTGGTGAAGAATTGAGTTTGTACATTGTTTCTATTTCCATTACTTTTTTGGTAAATTTGTGTTATTTCATTGTATTATTTCATTGTTTTCATGAGAATAACATCCACATTAGTGCATTAAATGAAAGGCAGCAAAGCATTGGGTTTTTGTACGAGAGAATGTGCATTGCGCCATGATTCCAGATTGGAAACAAAAATATCATCAGTAAAGTTTTTGGTGTATGCTGCTTGTGAACAATGTAAATTCAGCAAATTGAAATGTGTTTTTTTTGTTTACTTCAAACAATTAGTTAATGTATGAATACAAATCAATGATTAATGAGTGAGTTCACCTCTTCACTCACATTTGGATTTAATCTATACAATGCCAACAATGGAGACTATTATAATGTAAAATGTGGTCATGTATGCCGGACCAAATAATTTTTATTTTAGGACTTGCAAGTTATTTTTATATAGCTCATTTTATTACGGGCTTATTGGTATCAAATGCTGCATCGATCACATTTTCGTGCAATGTCAACGTATACTTGCGGTCCTTGCCAAAGTAATTATATACACTTGAAATTTGATGTTGATATTATCAAAATTAAAAAAATAATTAGAAAATATCCGTAGGATAACACGCATCTTATGTAACTTATTTAAATTCCTTCTTATTTATGTATAAAATATAATTACATTTTTCTTTAGAACAAATAAAAATGATTTTAATACATTCGCAGTGTAGCGCGGGTATTTTTCTAGTGTGGAATTATATGGGGAACATTTCTTGTGCGCATAATACGTCTGAAGATGGAAAAAGATGGACAAATTAAGTTTGTGCTAAAACAAAAAGTACCACTTTGAACCTCCAATATAAACTAAAAAAGAGTTTCAACATCCATGAAAAGAAAAAAAAATTTGAAAAATTAGAGTGGGCTCACAAGTCCCATTTAATTAAGCAGACTAGGTTAATATTCCTGCGGGTTTTGGTACATAAATTGCTTATATTCAACATTTAATATAATTGAAGAAATGCATGATTTAAATGAAATTAATGATTAATAATATGAAACTATCAAAACAATTTAGCTGTACATAGAGATTTTTTTTCAAATTACAAGCTTAATCAACTGCATTGTTAACTGGATGTGATTAACCATAAGGAGAGGTAAATTAAATGGGTGCATTTAAACTAATCAATTAAGTCATGAGAAAAGTGTACCCTAAATGATAAATGAACTGAATTATTAGACAAGCTTAGTTAATTATTTTATCAATAACTAAGATTATCTAGATATTACCCGCGCTACGTTGCGGATATTTTGAACTCTTTGTTAATTACTTCAAAATAACATTCTAATGCGATAATGTATGCAATATGAATATTAAATTTAGTTTATAATATACTGAAAACACAACATAACAACATATTTTCCAATGTGATTGCAATATATAAACCATAGTTTTTTGTACTCCTAATATTCAATTGCATAAAATATAGTTCAAAATATTGACATGGAAGACTTCTTAGTCATACATGATACAATGTATATTTTTATAAATACAATTCTGTTCGCTACATTTTTGTGAAGACAAATTATGTCCACAATATTTTCCCAAAGATAACAATTTATACCAAATTAGGCAAAAGTGGACTTTAGGTAAACAAGCATCAGTATCACGCAATGTATATTTTTATCTTATAGTTTCCAAACAAACAAACAAAAGTCGGTTTCTTAATATTAAAACTATTTAGTATGCTTAGAAATGAATAAATGGTAAGAGTATGATTTTTATTATCATTATCTACTTCAATTAACTCCACCTATAATAAAAGAGATTTTCTTGGTCTCGTAGTAAAATGCTAATGCTCCCTTGTACAAACCCCATTGATATCACAAATAAAAAATAAAAGAGATTCCCTTGTACAAAAAATTGCAAGTCGGAACTTAATGATCGAGCTTAGAAAAAAAAATCAGTTATCTAATGGTGTTAAAGCTTTTTTTATTCCCGGTTTCAAGGTGATCATATACTTGTAATGTTGCTAAGGACTTGTTGCTTACATATAATGTTAATGTTGCAAAGAAAAAAAAAATAGTTTTCTATAATTGTAAAAAGTTCTTTGTATTGACAAAAGTGAGTCGTCAAAATTAGATTATAATTGTCTAATTACCTAATCTACCCTCCCATTAAATTTACAACACTTTGGCTCCTCCCCAGCTGGCCACGTCATCACACACTGTTCATCCAATTACTGTTCTTCGATAGTTACTATTCATCGAAGTATATATAATTAAAAAGTAACCATGATGAGGTGGCAATAATGGGTTCAGTGACTTAATTAGCATTTCTAATTGACTCGATTAAATATTAATTGACACGTTTAATTGACAAATAAATAATTTATAATAGGGGACGCAAGTGGATCGCCACAACGCTCGCAGGAGGATCACCACTACATCCATACCTATGTTTTTTTGCGAAAGGTCTACATTTGTTCATCGATCGGGTCGTCGCCGAATATTTAATATTCTTGATTTGCATAATAATGTCATTTTTTAATGAAATATATATATTGATTTATTATATGATTAAATTCGCAGCGAAGCGCGAGTAATTTTTCTAGTTGGTATAATGGTGTAACTTTTGAGATATACTGATGTAAAAACTTTATTTTAAGATAAAGCGTCTCATCTGGCTGGACTCGAAAGACCAGCTCGTTTGTGGTCGATCAAAATTTGTTGCTAGACTCCTTTTCTATAGATTCACCGGTACGTACCTAAAATGTACCTTGTTGCCCTTCAAAGACAAACATTCCAAAAAATATACAAACCAAAATGTGAAGTTTTTTTAGTACTTAAAGTAAGGGTAGGAAATAGAAATGTACCCGTTTTGTGATGGGCTTTGCGGACCTTCGCGAGTAAAGAAACATCATCCCACCTGGCATTTCTGATGAAACGTGCAGCGCATGCGGGAGCGGGAGTGTGATGAATAAAGGAGGTAATCATGGATGTGCTCGGTGTGTTAAATCAATGAAGAAAACACCAATTAAAGAAAAGAAAATGGAAAATGGAAAATGAACTTGTAGATGATGAAGTCCTAAGAAGAATGGAGGTTATCGAGAAGAGAAAGAGATTGGGAATTGCTGTGTGTTTAATTCAAGAAAAAGAAAGAGATGGGATTAGGGGTATTTTTGGTCAATATAAATTTATTTTATGATGTTAATTGTGATTTCTGGACGGAGTTGTGATTAATTTTATTAATCTAACAGATTGTTAGCAAATTGGTTAAATATGATATTAATGATGTTTTAGATGGATATATTTGTTAGAATTTGACTTTTAAAAGGATAAATATGATATTTCCATTTTATAAGGGAGGAATTTGATATTTAGAGTTTTGGTAGGGCTACATGTGAAATTCCCTCTTTTCTAATAATGCAGGGGCTTTTAAGCATTTATAGTATAATACAGGGTCTTTTTTGAAAATTTAGCAACTTTAAGATTTGATCTTTCTCAGGGAAGTTTTCCCCTTTCGGCCCCAAGAGAAACAAGCGTTTTTCAGATAAATCCGTGGTTTTATCTTCTTTTGCACTCTCCTTTAAACATTCTTTAAACTTTCCATACAACTCCCTCCTTTTGCATCGATTATAGCCTCCTTATAAACCCCATTACTCACTATCGCAACTTCTACATTAATCCCCATTTCTCCAGTTCTCATTTTTTTATTTTTGCATTGAAACCATTAGCAACTTTTTTCTCGAAATACTGTTCCTTCAAGACTCCTGTCCTCGAATTTTATACTAGTCGGGTTTTCCGGCCTCGAACTGGTTTTGAAAGCCGAACTCGGATCCGAACCCTATTTTTCTTCACCGTGTAAACCCGATAATCTATTGTACATAAAAATTATTCCAAAAGAATTCTTTGAACAGAATTATACATGTTATTGTTAGGAATAATAATCAAGATAACTTTGAATGGCCATCTAGCACTTATATACATCAATAGTCACTTAATATTCATGAGATCTTGTCTATCAAATTTTTAGCATGAAAAGCAAGATGGACACTCATATAGTAAGCATGATTTATTTTTTTATTATATTTGTATATAAAATCTGCTTTGAGATTTGTGTGAGAAATATTAAGCATCGAATTGAAAAAAAAACAATTTGTTTGGCACCTTCTAGCCAATTTGAGTGTCGAAACACAATAATTCAGAGATGTCGAAACACAACAATTTGAGTGTCGAAACACAATAAGTTCGGGTTTTGTTTTGAATTAAAAAAACATGAGAAAATCAAATTCACACCACTTTAGATAAATAATCATCTTTTTCGAGTAAACTACATTTCACGAACAAAATAGAGATTATATATTCACCAAATGAAGAGCAATACATGTGAAATTTCACTAATTACTAATATTAGTAAATGAAGTATTATACGTACCTAAATTTGCGATCCACTTACAATGTAGCCGTCGATTAACAATTGTATAACAATACAACAATGTCATACCAGTGCATAGATGCATATGGATTTTAGCAAAATATAGCAAAATACAAAATAGCCAATATGAAAAATTAAGACGAAAGGTCGCTTGTTTCTCGGAGTTACCAAAAGCTTCCTCTTCGAGTCACCAAAACTAATAAAAGGTTTTAGGTTCAGCTATATATAATACACGACACAAATTTATTACAGGACTATATTCTCAAACATTTCAATATTTATTCTTCTTTTCTTACTAAGCGCGTTGATGTATAAAATTTGCAATGTTTGGATGGAAGATATGGAAAATATATATATGAATCTATGTTATGACTCAATTAATTAATAGTATATGTATAAAATAATATGGTGTCTAAAATTCAGATTACCAATGTTGGTATTTAAATGCCATAATAATTGTAAATTTTTTAATGAAAATACAATAGGTATGGGGCGAGTATTTTTCTGTTCTTTTCAAAAAATAAAAATTAGGGTGTGTGTTTAAAAAAAAAAATCGAAATATTAGGCCGTTAAATTAGGTCCACATTCATATTAAGGCCCATTAAAAATACATAAATGAAAAGTCCCATTTTGTGTTATATACTAATATTTTATTCTCGATGGTGGACAGTTAAAAATCACTTCATATTAAGGCCCGTTAATTGACGATTAAAAATCCAAAATTATTTTCATGCAAACATAACTAAAGATTTATTTGGTATCACACCTCGTACCTTAATTGAACATCAAAACTATTTAGCATTGTTTTGAAACCCGGACCGGACCGGACGGTTGGACCGAAAAAACCGGAACCGGACCTACATCTGGTTTGGTCCATTTGTAAGACCGGAAATGCACTTAATCCGGAGAAAACCGATCGAACCGTCCGGTTTATTTAGACAAACCGGAAACCGGGCCCCTTCTAAAAACCCGGTTTTCTGCTTAATCTGATTTTTGGCTCTTCTCTCTCGATTATTTCCTCTTTCTGTCTTTCATGGAGGTCTACTCCCTTCTCTCTCAATAATCAACTGAGAAAAACGCAGAACTCCAATACCATGGAGATAAAATAGGGACAACCAATCAACGAATTTGCTATGGTAATCAGTACTTTTCAAGTCTATTTCTCTTTTCGAGTTTGAAGTTTAGAGTTTTAGGGTTTAGAATTTGAAATCTGGGACGAACTCGTGGCGAATCAGATGAATCGGTATCAACTTTTTTCCCAATATAATTATATTTATTGTTCATTTCTTTGCTATTTATGGCCTGGAGCTTTTGATTCTTTTTCTGTCGAACAAAGTAAATAAATGGACATTTTACTTATATTTCTCTCTATTTGAGAAAATGATACCTTTTATTTTAATCCTTGAATCTCAATTCTTGCTTCGATATGTTTAATTTCTTGCTGATTTATCATCGTGAATTATTGTTGGGTTTTCAATTAACCTGGTTACTGCACATGAGGTGTTCGACGAAATTCCTAGCACCAAAGTTCCTGATTTAGTTTAAATCAATGCTTCCGGTATTTCATCAAAATCAAACACCTGATTTTGTACATGTTTTAAGAATACACCTAAGCACATCTAAGTCAAACAATGCATATGATTTTAGAAATACATGGATTACAGACAAAATGTACAACATTAACTCATAAAATGATTTGTGTTGTCTAGATATTATTTTGCTATTTGTTTTTTGAACAAATTATCTATTTGCTACACTATATATTCACATTTACATAGGTAAAAATAATTATTATTTTGTAAAAAACCAGCGGTTCAACCGGTTGACCCATTGGTCCGACCGGTGAACCAGTGACCCGAGACTCGGCCGGGTCGGTGTCCGGTCCGGGTTTAAAAACATTGCTATTTAGTATCTTCATTAAAATCAACAACTAAAGTCTAAACCCTAAACCCTAAATCCTATACTCCATTAAAATAATTTAGTATCCAAAATTCAAAGTTAGAACTACAACTAAAGCAACAACAACAAATTGTAAAATCAAATAAACAATAGAATAGTTTTTATCCAGGTGAGAGCTTCATGAATTGATTAAAGGTTCATTAATAATAATATTCTTTTTTTTTCAATTAGGCCCAAAATAATTTTGACCCTTACTTCTTCAAAACCCAATACAATTTTCTTTTTTCATAAACCTGAAAATACAGAACTAATTAGCATTTAAAATAATGCTAAAATGAACTTGAATAAGAACACTTTTACTACTGTAACTAATAAAACTAATTACAGTGATTATTGCCAAGAAGAGCTTGGAGAAGATCGATGAGTTTCTAATGCATAGAGATGACACTTTCTGGCCCGAAATGACCTCTTCGAGGCTGTTCTCGACGGAACTCACCGCATCTCTGCATCAATTTTGAAAACAAATTAGATCGAATAATAAATATTTTATTATTTTAGAAGGGATAAAACTGAAAATGAACTTGTACAGGGGTAAATCCTTCTGGTTTTTGGTCTTATTCTCGTCCAATTAAAACAGCAATAAAAAGAAGAAATCCTTGTACTGTGGTAATCGAAATCCCGTGCCAATCTCGCTTATCAAAAAGCTTTTAAACTATACAGTCAATAAAAAACAGAATTAATAATTATGATAAAAGATAAGTTAAGAAGAAATTAAAAATCCAAGACAATCAGATCAAGAATCCATCAGGACTTTATCAATGATAAGAGGAGAAGAAACAAAAAATCAAAGCAAAGAGAAGAGTAAACCAAGCCAACCCATTTACTTGCTTGATTTTGGTGGTACCAAAAAAGAAAAACCATTAATTTTGATAATATACAAAAAAAAATGGAGGAGAAACACTTACGTTCTTGTTTATGTCCGGTAATGAAATCATCCATTGGAACTATCGAGCTCGGATTTAGAAGAGAACGTTCCTCTCGAGTTCGGATTTCCCATCTCGATCTCGTCTCCCATTCAAACTATCTACTGAATAGAAGCTTGCTGTTGGTAATTGGTTTTCGGCTATCTGGATGTATGGATCTAGGGCTTCTTTGGTGGGAAAGAATTACAGTATAGAAAAGAAGGGAGAGAAGAGAAGAAGGGAAGAAGAAGAGAAGAAAGGGGGATTTACGGATTTGTTTGGGAGAGGAGAGGGGGAATGAAATGAGGACAGAGAAGGTAGGACGGAGGTTTATAAAGATGAGGATAAGATTTTCTTGGATAACTAATTCCCTAGACTCGGTGTACAGACTGATATATACACCATAAATGAATTTCACATTCAGCTTCTTTCATTAAATCGTGAACCGAGTTCGCTTTGAATAATATTGAAATAATATTAACGTTAGATTAGATTTTCTTGGATACTACTTCCATAGACTCGGTGTACAGACTAATGTATACACCATAAATGATTGTCACATTCTGGTTCTGTCATTAAATCGTGAACCGAGTTCATTTGAATAATATTGAAATATTAACGTTAGATTAGATTTTTTTAACGTTGGATTAAGATTTTCGAATATTTTATTACCGTTGGAAATTTGATTATGTTATATGTCTCCTGAGTGTGAACACAAATATGATCGAATTGTCTTATATGAGTTTGTATTGTATGTGTGGCTCACCAAATATATTGATCCATAATTATTATTAATTTGGATGAAGATTATAAACAGAAATTTGGATGAAGATTTCATAATTATATTTTTATACTGAGTGTGAACACAAATATAGATTCATATTAGCTTGGAAATATTTTTTAACATGATATCATCATTATTATAATTTGGATGAAGATTATAAATGTGTCTTTATACTCTTTGCCACTAAATTGCCTCAATAAGTTGAGAACGGTTTAAATTTAAATAAGATATTTTTTATATTTGGCGCATTATTGTCCCCATAATTATCTCATTTGGGAGTCCAGATAGCACGACACGACGTGAGTTCATAATGGTGGTTCTGGATTATTATTACCTTGCGGCCACAAGAATAAGTTGAACTGGTGAAACGCAATCGCACGATCTTTTTAGGACTTTCCGAATTAAGATAATATATATTTTTTATGACGTGTTGCGAATAAAGTATTGTACGACCCTAAAATAAAACAAGTTAAAAACAAAATTAGTTCTTCATTGATAAAATTCAATATTTTCCAATTTAGACCTTTTATACCTTACCCCGTGCAATGATGTCCTTTACTTTCATTTGAGCAAATTCAGACTTCCTCTTGAGACATATACTCGCCTGATAATATTTCAGAAGTTACCAAAATAGCAAAGGTTTAATTGCAAAATTTTCATTAAAAATAGCAAAGGTTTAATGTTGGAATTTTCATTAAAAATAGCAAAGGTTTAATGTTGGTTGGACAAAATTTTCAGTCCTTTTGACAACATTATATTGAAATACCTAAATAAAAAATATTTAATAAAGGAAATTTCAATTAAATAAATCAAAATTTCTAAACCTTTTAGGGTTAAAATTATCGACTCCGAAATCTCCGTCCCATAAAAACAAATATACACGAAAAATAAACTGCACAAAAAACCAAGAAAAAATTAAGAAAACCCTTAAAAGTAAAATGAAACATAAAATGAATAACTATTTTATTTCACCAAAAAAAAAAACAAATGAATAGTAAAACCTTAATTGATAAAAAAAAAAACTCAATTACCTGAGAAATGAAATTTTCTTACCGCCACCAGCCATGTTTGATTTCGGGAACTTAATGGCTCGACCCGTTAAGGTTTGATGTCTACCATGCCTGCACTACCCAAAATCCACATGGATGGAGACTCCCTAAAAAGCTACACAAAAAAGAAAATACTATTTCAAAATTAATTATATTTAAACTTAAAAACAAATTTTAGAAAACAAACCTCAATTCCATTTTTGGAAAGTTTCACAAATCACTTTCTTTGAGAGACTTTCGTAACTTTCCAACAAAATCTGTTAAATTACATAAATACCATTTAGTTCATGAAAGATCACATGCAAAAAAATAAAAAATATATTTATATACCTGCCGTGCGAGAACCCTAATTCGAGCAAGCAAGGCAAATACTAAAATTAAGGCAAAATGATATCCATAAAATCATGCATAATTAATTAGGCTTACAGAATAAAAAGATACCTCGTTATATAAATAACAGCAAGGATACATAGCTGCCGTGATAAGTGATATGCATAAAATCTAAAAAAGAACTTTTAAGCAAATATTAATTAGGGTGAAAAGTGAAAAAAACTCGGGAACTAATTGTGACCTGTAAGAAGAGTCTTGCAACATCCAAAAGCGTCTCGTGGTAACTATGCCTTGGGCCACTTATCCCCTAATTGAATTTCATGAAGCCTCTCGTGGAAATTATCACAGTTACAAATTGTCGATTCCAATAAGATGCGAATGGAATATGGAGATTCTCTGTTAATAAAGGTGAAAATATAAACGTTGAGATTTATACTGTCAAATAAATAATACAAACCAAAATATATTAAAAATGTAGTTACCAATTGTTTTATTTCAGGATTCTCATTGGCTACAAACATGAAAGCCATTGTTTTATCAAAGGAAAATTATTGGTCAATGAAAGAACTAACTAAGCAAGTTGAGTCATTACATCAAACACCTGGCATGCACACACTAACCATACGAGAGGATAGCT
The DNA here is from genome assembly GCA_946800325.1 of Luzula sylvatica. Classification (NCBI taxonomy): domain Eukaryota; kingdom Viridiplantae; phylum Streptophyta; class Magnoliopsida; order Poales; family Juncaceae; genus Luzula; species Luzula sylvatica. The sequence continues at coordinate 9,942,172 of OX326961.1, read as the reverse complement.
GGTGTTTGCTCCGTCAAGTGTCGTGCCCTTTCCTTCTATCCTTGCTTGTCGCCTCCATGCTTCTGCAAAGCTGCTTGAGTCATGCAGAACTGAAGAACTAACCAATTAAGTTGAGGCATTATGACAAACACCTTGCACGCACACACTGACGACATGAGAGGATGGCATGTGTATGCTCCGTCAAGTGGCGTGCCATTGACCTTTGTCCATTCTCTTTGCCTCCTCGCTTCTGTGAAGCTGAGAAGCTGCTCGAGCCCTGCCGAACTTAAAAGTATTCAATACAACTAACCAATTAAGTCCTCAAGAAAAAAACGAATAAAAAAGATCTAACCTTCACTAATTTGGAAAATTTGCCTGTATTGTCCTGAAATTGTACTAACAAACCAAATTAGGATACTAAATTGCAACATATTAATCAATACTAATCAATTCATCTATCATACCAGAATGACACCAAATTAGCACAAAACGAAAGAAAGTTTACATTTCGTGGAAATTACAAAAATTACCACGAAGGAGCACAAAGATGATGAGAGGCAGATGCTTCAAAACTTGAATGTGTTTGGGTGAGTTGCCAATACAGATCATGTGGTGTAGTTCAAGTAGAAGCGAAGGAAATATATTGAGTGGTGAGCACAAACAACGCAGAAGTTTCGAGTTCGAGCGGAGAAGGAGAACAATGGTGAAGGCTCGGAGCAGTTTGTATAAATCAAATCGAGTGGGAGAAGAGAAAGAAGAGGTCAAGTTCAGTATTTTAAAATCCCAGGGTGGACTACAAATCAATCACGACATTTTCAATGATGGAATGCAAATCAAGACTTTGTTCAAATCCAGTATTTTAAAATACATATGCTCTAAGAAATGTCCATCAATGACTTTCAAGTTTGAAGTCTTTAGTAATATTATTCTTTAAAAGTGTTACCTATTTTTTTTTTCTATTGATGTTATAAAATTAACTGTCAATGTATTAAAATTACGTTTTTACTGTTCATGCTAAAAAATAATTTAATGGATGTTGGCTAAACTAAACTTTAATTAGCATGACGCATTTAAAACAAGTTTTAACAATTTGAGTTCATTTTCTTTTATATTTTGTATGTTTTTAGAAAGTAAATATTTGATAGGAAAATATGATGGCAGAATTTACCCACATCCTTATTTTGGACCCAACTTTTTGTAATTTCTTTGTGTCACATCATCACTTTTTTTTTTAACCATTGATTATAATATGTGGCAAAATTTAGACCATTGATTAATCATTAATTTTTTATAAACATTTTTTATTTGTAGCCATTTAAGTGTCCCTTAATTTACACTATGTTTTAAGGATTTTTAGAAAGTCACGTCATCATATATTAATGATGTGGACTACTTTTATTTGTTAGGTTCATGTTAGACTAAGTTTATTTAATTGTTTATCATTTCGCATGAGTTTACATGATCAAATGTGAATACAATGGAAGATGAAAAGTTAACATATGAAATACTAATAACTTAATATATAATATTATAAACATACAACATATAATAGTATTATTTTTAGAATTTTAATTTTAAAAATTCATCAAATATATTCGTTTTAATTTTCTCTTTATTTTGACATCCATATTAGCATAGTTCATACATACAATTTTCCATAATTTGAATTTGTAAAAATATTATGTAAAAAATGCAATGCAAAAAATGCATTTTTACAAATAATAATTTTAATTATTTTATTTAAATATTATTTTAAATATTTTAAATATTAATATTTATTTTTAGAAATTACAACTATACTAAAATCATATAAAACTAAGTTCATTATATTTGTGTTTTTAATCAAACAAATTTAATATTATTTTCTTTGAAAAATAATAGAAATAAAAATAGTTTATCCATCGAAAAAAATTTAATTTATTAACATTTACAAAATAGTAATGTTATTTTTAAAAATATAAAGTTAAAAAAACTCATATGACTTAATTAAAATAATTAGTATTTATGTTATGCTAAATTAATTTTTTATATTATTTATAATTTCCATTGCATTTTGAATCAATAACAAATTATTAGTACTTGATAATTAATTATATGTTACTACGTATGTTGTATGATTATAATTTATAATTTTCATTGCATTTTGAATCAATAACAAATTATTAGTACTTGATAATTAATTATATGTTACTACGTATGTTGTATGATTATATAATTTATAATTTTCATTGCATTTTGAATCAATAACAAATTATTAGTACTTGATAATTAATTATATGTTACTACGTATGTTGTATGATTATAATTTATAATTTTCATTGTATTTTGAATCAATAACAAATTATTAGTACTTGATAATTATTTATATGTTACTACGTATGTTGTATGATTTATTATTTTTTACATTTGATATTGTATGAAATATTGTGAACAACAATGATATAATATTTATTGTTATGTTTTTTTTGTAAAATCATGTTATACCTCATATATTATTATTATACAATCACATTAATATAAGTGTTATAACTTGATTAAGAAAATGAAATTTTGTGTCATCATAATGTAAAATAATTAAAAAACTTATACATAATCATAAACAAATTATTTCAAATAATTATATCATGAAATGATATTATTAATACCATCATATTTATAAGTACTTTATATTGTAATGGAAAACATAATTAACATCATCGCCGCGTAGCGCGAGTATTCTCCTAGTTTAAAATTAATTATCTCCCATCTAACTTCGTCGGGGTAATGTCAGGTATATCCCCTTAAAGTCATAAATATCAAATTTATCCCTCAAAATCAACTTAATATCAAATTTATCCTTACAAAAACTGAATATATATCAAATAAATCCAAAACTCACTTTCCCGTTAAGTTTTAACACTACATTTGTTAATTTACTCTTCTACCCTTCATCCCTCTTCTCTGGAGTTTCTTTTTATTACTTGTGTTTTATTCTCCCTTGGATTATATGCTGTGTCGGTGAGCTTAGATTATAACATCAATCCCCTCTAATATCTGGAGCCATATTTCAAGCCAAAAAAATAAAATTTGGTTATTCAAGTGTTACAATATGCTTTTGAGCAACAACCCGTTTTTAAGAGGCCAATAATATAACATCTCATCATTCTCTACTCTATAAGTTCTTAATTAGTGGTTGACAAGCATCTAAACATCTTTTGATTTTATTGTAAAAGTAAAAATGATGAGTTTGTTTGCGTTTATTCACATCTACGTAAATTCATCAAATTTTTATCTACACATTTCTTTTTGTATTACTTTATGACTTTTTGTGACTTCTTTTTAATTATCTATCTGCACATTTCTCTATCTGCATCTAAACACCTTTTAATATAACATCTCAACTTTGAAAAGTCGACCGTGGCATTTTGAAAAGAAAAAAATTGGATTGTGTAAATCTTGAACTCAAATTGTCTAGGACCAAAATTTACCTTTATAATATTATTATTAAACGGAATGAATAGTGACGAGTTATCATTTATCAATAGTGAATAAAGCATTTTGGGATGTAGAGGATATGGATATTAGATTTGATTTGGTCTTATTCTTTTTTCAATTTCATTCCGATTAGGCCTGAATTCTGATTCTAGTTTGGATAATTGCCCAATGTTTGAATTTAAAATAGTTGAATTTCTTTTTTTCGCAGATGTAGGTGGTGTTGTGTTGCGATCTGAAGTCTTGACTAAGTAAAATTGATAAAATACAGGGTCTTTGTTTAAAATTACTTTTCTATAGAGTCGAGTGAGTCGTGGGATGATGATCGAGTGGCTGAGATCTAATTGATCAGCTGTACCCATTTTGACTGGAGGCATCCAGTATTGTAGGCCAGCGAAACCTCTAGTGGGTCGAGTTGATGTTAGGAAAGTATGTTTCGGCACAAGTAGCACGTGAGATATCCCCAGCTGCCAGAAGAGGCGGTCACATGGTATAAATAGGAGTTCGTTGAAGGTATGAGAGTTCGTCTGAAAAAATGTAAAATCGAATTATATTTTGAAATAAATTCTTATCTTCTCTATCAGATTTGCAAATTCACCTCAAATACCGACAGAAAATGCCGACGAATATGGGTGTAACTCCGAAGAGGAGGGTAAACGGTTTTCTAAATATCAAAGTTCAAAGTTCAAAGTACAACGTCTCGAGATAGATTTGAAGAAACGAAAAGATTGGTAGAAATAGACTCGTTGTGTTATTTGTTATGTTGAAGTGTTATCGTAGTTATGATCGGCATTATAGTTTTTGAGATTACAAATCAACTCGTTGTATTACGGTTCAATGAAAAAAATGTGTGAATGATTAGTTTGTGCATTTTACTTGATTTAAGATCTATAATATTTTTTTTGTCTGCTTTGTTACATAGTTGTTATGTATCAATCTAAATTATTTATGTTATTATTGTTTGTATTAGGGAAGCTTTATTGATTATCGTAAATATATGTATGTGTTGTGGATATATCTTTGTTACCCAGTTGTTATTTATCAATCTAAGTTATTTATGATATTATAGTTTGTATTAGGGAAGCTTATTGATTATTGTAAATATATTTATGTGTTGTGGATATATCTGTATAAGTTGCTACTTTTCTGTACCGGTCTAATTTCATTATTTATTTATTTTTATTTTTTGAAAAACCCTTGGGTATTAGAATAAAAAGGAGGAGGAGTTATTTTGCATAGAGGAGACCTTTTAAAACGAGGTCACAAAACACAAAGGGCTGAATTGAGACCGAACAAAGAGACAAAAAGACGAAACTAAACTAAATTCCTACAGAGAAATGGAGACTATTGGGGGGTAGCAATCCTTGGTGGCAAAAAAGACGAAACTAAACAAACATGTAAAAGACTTTGAAGGATATTGAAGGATTCTTGTATTTTCTAGAGAAAGTAAAATGAGAGTAAATATTTGAAGGACATCATTGTCTTGCATCTGTTGTTTGATGTACTAGATTTAGATAATGGAAAGTGAAATCTATTGTTTGATGTAAAAAATAATTGAAAAATAGTTATCAAGGATTTGAGATATATGAGATATGTTTTATTTGAAAAGTAGTTGGTTTGTATATATTTATTAACCAAACCTTCATTTATTAACGCAAATTATTCAAAATAAATTAATCATAGTTATAAATTAATGCATATTTGAATTAATTAGTTTATTGTATAAATTATTTTTATATTTAATTAATAAATCAATAATAATAATAATAATAATTTATTATTATTACTATTACTATTATTATCAAAATAATATTTTTTATTAATAATTATAATTATTACATTTAATAATAATAATATTATATTATATTTATCACAATAATAACAATTACTAATTATAATTATTACATTTAATAATAATAAAAATATTATATTATATTATTATCGCAATAATAATAATTACTAATTATAATAATTACATTTAAAAATACTAATAACAATAATAATAATGATGAAGAAGAAGAAGAAGATGATTCTTGTGTTTTTTCATAATTTTGGTGGAACAACACTTGATGAAAAATAAGGATGAGAGACAAGCACATAAGACTTCATATTCTATCTCAATCTTTCTTATCAAACACAAAAAATCACATTTATCCATGTCATGACTTTCTTTTTCCTCTTAATCTTGTATATTCTCACCCATCAAACGGCCCCTAAATTCCTACAGAGAAATGGATTACTCTTGATTCTCTTACCTTTTCTCACCATGTTCTTTGACCACTATATGATATGTTCTTTGACCACTATATGATATATTATATATCCCTTATTTTCACGACTCGCGTGTCCGTTTATTATTGGCCCCAAACTAACAACTGAATATTCTTGATATTCGTCCCTTTTTATTTCCCACATTTTTTCAAGTAGTGCAGATTTATATCAAAAACATAATTCAAATATAAAAAATAAAAAATAAAAAACGAGTAAATGAAGAAGGCTCGGTGGTCCTCCATCCATTGGTGCCAATGGGACTCGAACCCACAACCTCTTACAACATATAATTTCTTGTGCCTCACACCCAACCACTAGGTCACAAACCCATTGGCTAATTCAAATATTATTATTAATCATAACTCATAAGTTAAACCACAAAATTATCCAACCAAAATAATATAATAATATATATTAATTATGTTCCTGACCGATTTGAGTCCAATTATATCTGTCAAAGTCAATTTGGACTTGGACAATTTGGACCAACCAATTAATTGCTTAAGACCATATAAGGGCCGGACGGATTTGGCCGGAATTCGGAATGAGAAATCCGGAAGTACAGTTCCGGAAAATCATTTCCCGGTTTTCATCATCTTTGGGTTTTATGAAAGTTCGGAAGCCAACGATGCGTCATATAAGCTCGTAGAAAGAAGGGTTATTTGTTAACGAGATTATGTTATGTTGAGAATTATGATCTATTATTATTATTAATGAATCATGTATAATATATGGATCATGCCCATCCATGATACCTGTCATATTGATAAAATGTTCTCCCTTAAGATTAAAATGGAGACCTCCATTTCAAGATAGATATATTATTTTTCGTGAAAATTAAGTTACATCATTTGGAATATTTATTTATTCTCCTAAAATCTAAGATTAGCTTTAGGAAAATATTTCAAAAATTCACGACTTCTCTAAATATTATAACAACTTTATTTTCAAACTTTTAATTGCAAAAGAATAATTATCTTAAAACAATTTGACTGTTTGTCATAGGGGATTATTTAAATATAATAAAATGAATAATTATCTTTTATCGTTAGTTATTTGAATATAAGAATAGAGCAATAATCTTATCATTTGTAATAAATGCAAAACTGTACAATCAAATGACTAAAAGAATTTAATGATTTAAAAAAAATCTCTCATGTACATTCTTTCGGACACACCCTCCCCTCTCCACCACTATATTCGGACTTTGAGAGTCCGGAATTTTTCTTGCTTCCTCACGTACATTCTTTCGGACACTATTCATTAAATATTGTATATTATTTATAAAATACTGTGCACTATTCATTCGACTCTAATTTATACCAATCCAATATAGCTGTACATAAATTTCAAGGACTCTAAGAGTCCGGTTTATTTTTCCTGATCCATTTAATCATGTTTAATCAAGACCCGAGGGGCACAAAAATCATACAAAATTTTCGGACTTTGAAAGTCCGAAAATTAATCAAATTTCGGACTCTCGGAGTCCGAAAGTGTTACATTTGATATTTTGTTGAAAAATGGTTTTTTTCTCAATAAACTTTCCAAATGTGTATACTGTTCACTTTTTTCCTAAATTTTTTTTAATTCTATTATTTTTTGAAAAAGTTTGGCTTGATTAAAAACACAAATATAATCTACTTAGTATTATATGAGATTCTTGTTGTTATAATTAAAAAAAATAATAATAATACTTAAATTTTTTATTATGCAAATAAAATTCTTAAAAATATATTATATAAATGTGTATTTTTTTGCATTGTATTTTCTTATATAATATCTTTTCAAATTGAAATTATGAAAAATGGAATGTATGAACTATGCTAATATGGATATCAAAATAAAGAGAAAAATAAAATGAATATATTTGATGGGTTTATAAAATTAAATTTCCAAAATAATACTAATATATGTTGTATTTTTTTTATAATATTACATATTAAATTATTAGTATTTCATATATAAACTTTTCATATTCCATTGCATTCACATTTGATCATATAATCTTATATGAAATGGTAAACAATTGATTATACTTGGTCTAATATGATTCTAACCAATAATAATATACCACATCATTAATGTAGGATGATGTGGATTTCTAAGAATGGTTAAAACATTGTATAAAATAATAACACATAAATGACTACACAAAATATGATCTTCAAAAAATCTAACAAAAAAATAATAATTGAGATTAAATCACATCACTACATATAATGGTTAAAATTAATATTTAAAAATAATAATACAAAATGCATGTCTTAAATTATGAAATATAATATTAATGCATATGATGAAGCCACATCACACAATTTAATGATTGATAATCAAGATAAGAATGATGATGTGGGATTTATGATGAGGCTCAAAGATGGGTGCAAAATAAGGGGGTGGATTAATTGTTGGATCAGGTCGAATGATCTTTTAGAGATATTATTGATTCGTTGGGCCAACAGATGAGGGTTTTGATTGAGTTTCGTGGGCCACAGTATTTTAGTCACATAGAGTAGATATTAACGGCCCACAAGGTTAAGAGAGCATTTTGGTGAAATAAAATTGTATTTAAGATTAACTAAACTTTAAAAGTTTAAACTATGTTTAATTTAACGGCATGTCGATTGTAAGGATCTATTTGATATTTTATAAATGTTTTGTGGATTTATTGGATATATTTTTATCTGGAAAAGACAAAATTGGTAGTTTTATTTTAAAGGTCAATTTTGATATATATATATTTAGGAGGACATATTTGATATTATTATTTTTCAAGGGACATACGTGAAATTGCTTTAAATTCAAAATTGATATGTTGTGAATATCAGAATATGTTGCTGGGCAAGAATACGATAAATGTCAATGATGTAAGTTGTTTTGGTTGTGAAGACGAGAAATAACAAAGTGAAATTCTTTCTTTTACGCTAATTAATTACTCTTTCAAATTTAGTTGTGATTTACCATCAGTACTTTTTAAGAGAAATATAAATTGCAATAATATTATCATAGGGATAATTTCATGTATACCCTTCAAAAGTTCAAAACATCAAATTTATCATTCTAAACTTGATAATATCAAATTTATCCCTCTCAAACTCTATTTATTTCAATTTAGTCCCAGACTAACAGAACCGTTAAATTTAACAAAAGATTTGTGAAATGACATTTTTACCTTTTTAAGAAATATCCCCGAGTAGAGGTGGCAAACATGCGGGTTTGGGCGGTTTCGGGCTGAACGCAACAGGTTTCGGGCTAATTTTTAGGTTCGGATCTCATCGGGTTAAGTCAATTCGGATCAATCTGGGTTCGGATCGGATCATATTTGGTCGGATCAATTTCGAGTTGAAAATTATAGTCGGGGTCGGGTTTTCAAGTTCGGGATGATTCGCGGACGCGGTTTGTTCCGGATTCGGATTCTTTCGGAATTCGGGTTAATCAAATTCGAGTTGTGTCGGATTTATTTTAAGGATTATATAAATCAATTTTGTCAAAATATTGAATATAAAATTAAACTATTATCCAAATTCAGGTCTATGTTTTTTATTTGAAAACACCAATACCATCCCACTCTCGAAAAATGTAATAAATATAATATTACAGATATTAGTTAATAGATTGAATTAAAAAAAAATGACACCGGGTCAATTTGGGTTCGGACTATTTGAGTTCGGACTTGTTATAATCGGATTTATCGGGTTTCTGACAACTCGGATTCGGGTCGAGTTGGGTCGGAATAATAATTATAATATGTCATGCCGGGTCATTTTTGGGTCGGATTTCTCGGGTTCGGGTCGGACGGGTTCGGTCGTTTGAATTTTCTAAATTTTTCGGGTCACAGGCGAGTCGGACCTCGGGCGAGTCGGACGGTTTTTTCGGGTTCGGGCCGGATTTGCCACCTCTATCCCCGAGTCCACCAAACTCATTTTCTTATTCCCAAGTCCAAACCCGATAAGAGATGAGCTCTTCTTTTTCAACGATATCCGTCTGGACGAGCTTTCTTCTTCAGCTTTCAGCTAAGGTCTACTAAGAGCATGGAGCTCTCACTACTCAATTCTCCGGCTACCTAAGAGGTTCGCTCTTCTTCTTCAACGAAGGTCTGAAGCATACACGACTTTAGTCTCTCCCTTAAGATCTTCACTCTTCTCTTCTTCAGAGAAAGTATGATCTAAATACAAGTTGAACGGTGTGCTAGTAGAAAAACTCTACTTCTCAAACTTCACTCCTCCTACTAAACCACTCGAAGCTGGTTCTAGTAGCAGAACGTTATGCCAGCGTAGTGCTCCAGCCTCCAGCACTATTGTGCCAATGCTTCAGTCGAAGGTATATACTTTTTATTCTGAAATTTTCTTCGGTTTTGTGATTGATTGGGAAGAATTAAGGTCAAAATTGTTATCTATTAAGGTCAATTGAACTGAATTAGGGTAAATTAGGTTTAATTGTGATTCTATGGAGGTCACATCAATTATTTAGAGTAAATTGAGGGAAAATTGAAGTGAAATAAGACTGATTATAACCTAAACAGGGTGAATTCAATTTCAGTACCTAACTATAAACCCTAATTTCAGGAAATAAAGCATCATGTCGATTTTTTTATATGTTTCCATTTTTACAGTAAAAAATGCTTACATCAAAGGAAGTGAAGCACCACGCCGATTCCCGAAATTCTCGCACAAGTCATGGGTCGAAGAAATGCAACTTTTTGGAAATTCCAGATATCCTTTTTCCAGGATTCTCGTATACATTATACGTCTCGCACAATTTCTCCCATTCTTGTAGCAACTCTAGAAAATTTTCAGCTTTTTCGTTCCGCATCTGGGTTTTTGGGTGGTTTTGTTGGAGCCTCGCATTTTCTCCCATTCTCGTTTAGATCAACGGCCAAAAATTTGTAGTAATCAGGGAAACCTTGAAGCCTCGCATTTTCTCTTATGGTCAAAACACGATTGTGAAGATGAAAAATGATCTGATTATGCGGTGAAAAATGATATGATTATACAGCTCGGCTCTTGTCACAACTGTAGGCACAGTGCCTTCCCACAATAATCTCCCAAACAAGTTTGAAGATCTTCTCTTTATAAAGGAAATAGCATAATCGGGGAACAAAGGTTTGCCCGTGGGAAGTAAAGTCCGCTTGATATCAGGAACCAAATGAATATTGCGGCAAAAACTGAGTACGCAAAGCAAGCCCACAAGAAAATTCTCGTGTGAAAATATGATAATTCGTAACATCTTGCAACCATAAGCCCTAATCTACATTGATTGTTCATTTGCATTTGCACCGAACAACCCAATATGTACTGACGCAAATACCCATTCGCAAAATTCATAATAATCGCCACATTCTTCATCAACTCAAACTTGAGCTTTAAGTAGGACCACGTCCATAAACACAATCAATTGTTTGTTATTTTCATCCGCTGCTAGGTTTTTTATTTCGCAACCGGATGAATCCTGATATTCCCTCACACGGCGGGCATCCACATATAACATCAATGGTGCTCGGTAAGGGTAAAATATTCCTCTTATATCCACTGATCACAAAATCTTTTATCATCTTAGTGACTCCACTAAGGCTATCAATTGGCTCTCATGTATCATCCTCTAACCCATATCCTTTCCACATCACCAAGAATCGGAGGCTGTTAATGCTCAAGTCACCAAGGCCGCCCAACAAATTCTCTTGAACTTATGCGCCTCGAAAACGCCATTTGGAAGAGGTGGAAAGTCATAATCTCGTTTTCCACTTCGTCTCCATGTGCATATACGGAATGCTCGTTGTGTACATTATACATCTCACACAATTTATCTCATTCTTGAAGCAACTCGGTGAAATTCTCAGCTATTTTGTTCTGCACCTGGGTTTTGGTGTTGTTCTGTTGGAGACTTTGGCACGCATTATGCTTCATATCAACAGCCAAAAATTTGTAGTAATTAGGGAATCATTGAAGCCTTACATTTTATTTATTATGGTCAAAACACTGTCTTGTGGAGGATGGTCTAATTATGCGGTGAATAATGATCTGATTATGCGGTAAAGAATGGTCTGATTATATGATTCGGCGCTTGTCACAAATGTGCACAATTTATTTCCACCATAATCTTCCAAACCGATTTGGAATCCTTTCTTTATAAAGGAAATAATGTAATCGGGACACAAAGGTTTGCCCGAGGGGGGTAAAGGCCTCTCAATATTATGATCCAAATAACATGTGTTTTATGGGCCTAATGTGACACGTGTGAGATTCCTAAAGTTTGCACCCTTTCGTTGGGAATTCACATATTCGTAAGTAATCATCTTGATTTAATTTGAAAGGTTGATAGTCGAATAACTTATAATTTGGGTCTTGTTTACCTTCGAATGAGTTATCGAGCATTTCGGTGCGAGTGAGACGAATATAATGCTGAAAGTCAGTCTTAACCTCCATGGCATACGTCATTTCTTGTCTCTCCTTCAAATTGAAGATTTTAATAATTCTATCAGTATATTCTTTCATGTCATCACAAGACCGATATACATCGTGGGATCATAGATAATATCAACAACTTTAGCTTGAAGATAATGTTTGTTGGCCTTGACCTCATCTTGTTCCTCCAGCATGTTGTCTTGGGTGGAAGATCCAGCAGATTTTTTTTTTTGTAATGGTGAGATCTTTTAGATTTTGCTCATATCATATAAAATAATATAACATAATATAATATAATATAATATAATATATGCTAAGATGCTTTTAAAAACACCAAGAGAGTTGATACTTTTTTAACTTTTGGATATGTTTAAAAATTCATGCATATTAGATATGATTTTCACCCTTACACGCCGTTTGGTTTTAATTTCCTCCGTTCCCTATCTTCTTTCTCTCGTTCCGATCCCTACCGTCATAACTTATTTTCTCCTCAGGGTGTGCTCGAATGAGGGAGAATGGAAGGAAAGGGATGAGAATGGAGGGGAAAGTTAATTTTTACCTTGTTTCGAACAAAATTTAATATAAGAGGAAAAGGAATGGAGGCAAATAAATTCTCCCATAAACACAAAATAGTTTAATTTTTGTTCCCTCCAAATTTGGGGGTAATGAAAGATAAAAAAATATTGTGACAATTTAATACCCAAAATATCTCTCATTTCATTTTATAGTTAACAATGATTCAAATAGTAAAATTATCATTTTTTCTTGGTCTTATTTCTACCCTCTGTTTTCTTTCATTAATCATATTCTTCCTTCGTTCATGTCCCTCGATTCTCTGCCCTTTCATTGCCTCCCCCCTCGTAAAAAACTCGCGAGCACACCGTTAGCATGCCTCTCTGATAAGGAGATTTTTCATCACTTTTTACATGCACAAAATATAGAATTTAAACACAATAATATGCTTAAAGTATACAAAATATTCATAATTCCAATTTATTGAGATTAAATACTTTAATATGTGTTTTGTGTTAATTTCAGGTGAAAAGTGAAAAATCTCGCAAAACCAGGACTGTAGATGGATCGGTCTCGTCGTGCCGATCGATTTGATATATCATATGATGATATTTGACGGAAGCATGAGAAAGAAATCGAATTTTTATTCCAAACGGGTCAAGGCGTGACTCATTACACGAATGGACGCATACGCAGATCAAAACTCATTCTCTGAGTTGCAACACGAAGATCACACAGAAAATAGCAGCAGCAAATCCTGGGGTCTGACCAGTCAACCCTCTAACAGACTAGATCGTCTGTGGATCGTATGGCGTGTGAACCACGCTGCCAGTCGCTGACAGCTCTCTCTTGGTCCCCTTTACACGCGCAGTTACACAGACCGTGACGCATAAAACCTTACCAGGCAGTTCAAACCTCCAAACTTGGAGCCATGCGTGGTTTCTTCTGCCCATTTTCCAAACTGAACTACACTCTCCATTTCCGTGTTTACAGAGGAAAAGCTGTACAAGTCTGTTGACTCTCTCTCTCTCCAGTCTTGTCTGAAACTGAGAAGAATACAATGATTTTCGCTATTTTCTTAGGGATTAAAAGGAATTTAGCTGGATATATTTTAAATGGATTGAAGGGTAGTTTTGAGTTTTCTCGGCCGTCCGATCTCCAAATTGGATGCGATTTTGAGCGTTGGATTCATGGTAATATTCTGTACCTAACCATGCAAATGGAACTCTCAGATCTGGAAATTTTGGATTTTTCTACCCTCTTTTTCCCTATAAAAGGTATCCATGACCACTCTCTCTCTCACCCTTGGACCTCTTGGGTCAACCACTCCATTCTTGGGGAAGGTAAGGTCTTAGCCTCTTCCCCCTCCATTGTTAGAGCATCTCGAGCTCCCTTGCTCATCTTTTGAGCCATTTACGCCAAGAAATCGTGTCTTAGCACGGTTTTCGAGGCCGATCCGAGGAGCTTTTCCTCTCTCTCTCTCCCTTCTCCGAACCGGATACGACATTTCTCTCCTCCTCCTCTCACCTCCTCTCAAGGCGTGAAGGCTCGAGGACATTTCTCTCCCTTCTCCCTTCTCCTTTTTTTCGGTATTTCTTTCTCTAGTTTAGGATTTTAATTAGGAATTTGTTAGATATGAATGAAAACTCTTTGTGAACTTGTTATATACTGTGATATATAGTTTGTGGAATTTTTGTGGAATTTTTCTCGCATTTTTCTATTTTTTCCTTGAGTTTTACTAAAATTCTGGAGCTGATTTGTGTGATCTGTTTGAGTGATTTTTAGATCTGATAATATTCCTTGTTTGCAATCACTGTTTAGATCTGGATCTATAGTTTAATAAAATTTTTGAATCAATTTCATGCAATTTCCTATTTGATATGAATTTTTGAAATCTGTTACTCAATCTCACAACTGTCTGGACTATTCTGTAATTTTCCAGGGACCTGTTTGTAATTTGCTTATTACTTTTTACTGGAAGATCCAAACTGTGAAATTCTTTTGTCGTCTCTTTTAGTATTGAATTTTGAATCTTTGTGCCAAATTTGAGATCTTGATTTGCGATCTATAATTTTGTGAAAAATATTTAATGCCTAAAATACCCTCGTGATCAATCATCTGCATAAATTAGAAAATTATGTTTTTAAAAGTGAAATTCTGAGAAGTACTTTGTGAACTTTAGATCTTTATTGTGACATAATTTCATAACTTTTGGACCAGTAGAAATATTTCTTGAATTGAGAATTTGATTATACGCAAAATTTCCTTGGATCGAACCTATGCTTATCACTATGATTAGTATATGTTATAAATTATTTTGATTAACTCGTAAGATTGAAATTACACATTTAAACGACCTATTTTACGTGTTATCACTCTCTCACTCAAAGTCAACTCTCTCACGACAAAACGATGAACTCTCCGGCAATCTTTCCCCTCTAGGGCCAAGATCACACACACACTCTCTCTCTCTCTCTCACACACACACACACACAGTGCTGTGAATCTCGCTCTAGTAGGTATTGCGTTATTGCGTGATGGAGCAATCTTCTCTAGATGTAATTTTCTCCAATGACAATGGTACACCCAATCGGTCGCCAAATTCAACATATTCTTCAAAAATTAGGAGGATTAGCACTAATTAAGAGCCTTATTTCTTCTTTTGTAGGTAGCAACAATTATTATCCATAGATAGGTTTGTAAAATTACTTCGGCTGAAGAGGTTTTTTTTGCAAAGTTACTTCATTGGTGTGTTATCCAGCATTATCCAGCATTCGCGTGTATCCACAAGGCAAGTGAAACTCGGATTTCTCAATATTTCAAAATAATTTAGTAAAAAAACTCAAAATTATATATTTGTCTTATTCAGATTCAGGGTTCTAATTTGAAATTTGCAAAAACTGTTTCATCAAGGGAACAAACAATAAGCAGATCATTCCTATTCCTTCTCATGATGCCGAGTTTGATGATACAATCAAAATGGGTGGTACGTATATAAGTTAAGTTGGGGGATATAATGCTTACAACTTGTTCGAGGAAATGCATAGAAGAAATTCTCCCCTCCCATTAATTTTTGAATAGAAGAGATGTGGTGAGGCCACATCATCAATACTGTTCACACGGTACTGTTCATCATGGCACTGTTCACTTCGGTACTGTTCATCCAATCACTGTTCCCCCCGGGTACTGTTCATCGTGTTTTTTTTTTTTTTTTTGGGAATTTTATTTTATTTGACATATGTGTTGTGTTCAAAATAAAATATTTGAATTTTTTATCGTATTAATAAAATAATTGACATATGTCTTTTGTTCTAAATAAAATATTATAATTTTTCATCGTATTAATAAATATAATTGACATATGTCTTGTGTTCTAAATAAAATATTTGAATTTTTCATCGTATTAATAAATATAATTGACATATGTCTTGTGTTATAAATAAAATATTTGAATTTTTCATCGTATTAATAAATATAATTTGTATACTATAATTTTACTGTTAATAAAATACTATTCACACAAATACTTTTTGTTAGCCTGAACTGGTATTATTTTTTTTTTTGCTTATTATAGCAGTTTTGATTGGTGCCAAGCTGCGTTTTTTTGTGCTTATTATAATATTTTTGATTGGTACCAAGCGGCGTCTTTTATTTCTTATCAAATAATATATCAAGTAATTACTTTTGCTTATTATATTATTTCTTATCAAATAATATATCTCGCAGCGAAGCGCGGGATATTTTCCTAGTTATATTAAAATTAATATGATTTTGTCTTGAGATTCATGGCAAAATTGTTAGTTGTGTATGCATGTATACTTCTCTTAATTTCTCATTTAGGTTATTTGCAAAATTACTTAACCGAGTACTTGTGTATCCACAAGGCAAATCAAATATCTTACGGATCCTTAATTATTTACCTTTTTCTATTTTTATTTCACAGAAACGTGACTACATTGTTTATACCAGTCATAAGAGCATGCAGCTAATTTCTCATTTATGTTATTTGCCGTCCTATAATGTTGAAATTAAAATGAGGTGGATTATGATAAAGGAATGATAATTGTGTTGGCATTTGGTATTTGTGTAATTTGAAATATGTATATTGAAATTTAATGAATAATATGTGTGCATGATTTGTATTTAAATGTTTATTCTAAAATAAGATGGACTGAAATAATTTGTCTTCGTTATGCTGATGCATGTTGATATTTCCAGAACTTGTGATATTTTCAGAATGTATTTGCAATCAAAATATTTATTGAATTTTGTACGAATAAGATGTATTTATGTTTCAATCTTTTAGTTGATTGATATTATGTACTGTCTTGAATACTGTTAATGAATTGAATTTAAATAATATACCAAACTGAGATGACTTGAAATAATTTAGCAAATTAAAGTAGTTGAGAAATTGACCTGACAAACCCAGTCTTCATATTGTGTCCACATTTCGTTAATAAACCCTACATTATTAAATAATTCTGATGAATAGAAACATAACTAAAAATATATATATATATATATTATTCAAAATTCACGACACAATTAAACATGAAGATTATGAATCATCCAATATAGTTCATAAGATAATTAAAAATCAAATCTAATTGAAATCTAATTCATGAAAGGAACACAAAATATAATTCATACAAAAGTTTAAAACAAGTACAGTTCAGAACACAATATCATATACAATTCATAACAAATCAAGGTGTTTGTTTATTCCGTTATACTGCTATTTTTATGACAACACTTGCAATTTAATAATTTCAACAAGCTTGTAATCAAATTGTGAATATGCTATTTTATGTGTTGGTTCTTCATGGTTTTCCAATACTATCCCACTAAAAGGCTCGTCAATTGGTGTATCATGTTAGATATTTCCTGATCCCATCCCGCAAAACTGCCTTTCAATGATACACCTATTCTTTGAATCTCCTCGAAATACTCGTACTTCATTACTTCCCGAAAAAAGAAAAGATTTGCAAATTAGATATTTTTGCAAATTGGCCCCTTGAAATTTCTATAATCACGTGCTCTATCTATTGATGTCTGTAATAAAATAATGAGAAAAAATATGTAATTTACCCACACCCTTATTTTGGACCCAACTTTGTGCAATTTCCTTGTGCCACATCATCATTTTTTTTAACATCATCACTTTTCTTTTTAACCATTGATTATAATATGTGGCAAAATTTAGCCAATTAATTAATCATTGATTTTTTATAAACATTTTTTCTTTGTAGTCATTTAAGTGTCCATTATTTTACACTATGTTTTAAGGATTTTTAGAAAGCCACATAATTATATATTAATGATGTGGACTACTTTTATTGGTTAGATTCATGTTAGACTAAGTCCATTCAATTGTTTATCATTTCACATGAGTTTACATGATCAAATGTGAAATACAATGGAAAATGAAAAGTTAACATATGAATACTAATCTTAATATATAATATTATCAACATACAACATATAGTAGTATTATTTTTAGAATTTTAATTTTAAAAATTCATCAAATATATTCGTTTTAATTTTCCTTTTATTTTGACATCCATATTAGCATAGTTCATATATACCATTTTTCATATTTGAATTTGTAAATATATTATGTAAAAAATACAATACAAAAGTGCATTTTTACAAATGATAATTTTAATTATTTTATTTACATAGAATTTTAAATATTAATATTTATTTTTAGAAATTACAACTATACTAATATCATATAAACTAAGTTGATTATATTTGTGTTTTTAATCAAATAAATTCAATATTATTTTCTTTGAAAAATAATAGATAAAAAAATAGTTTATCCATCGAAAAAAAATTAAATTTATTAACACTTACAAAATAGTAATGTTAGTTTTAAAAATATAAAATTAACAAAACTCATATGACTTAAAATAATTTATATTTATGTTATGCCAAATTAATTTTTTACATTAGTTATTAAATTACTTTCACTATTAAGTTTGATATTATTTATAATTTTCATTGCATTTTGAATCAATAACAAATTATTAATACTTGATAATTATATGTTAGTACGTATATTGTGTGATTTATTATTTATAATTTATAATTTTCATTGCATTTTAAATCAATAACAATATATTAGTACTTGATAATTAATTATATGTTACTATGTATGTTGTATGATGTATTATTTTTTAATTTGATATTATATGAAATATTGTGAACAACAATGATATAATATTTGTTGTTATGATTTTTTTGTAAAATCATGTTATACCTCATATTATTATAATTATTATATAATCATATTAATATAAGTGTTATTATTTGATTAAGAAAATAAAATTTTGTGTCATAATAATGTAAAATAATTAAAAAAGTTATACATAATCATTGACAAATTAGTTCAAATAATTTATATTATGAAATGATATTATCAATACCATCATATTTATAAATATTTTATATTGTAATGATAAAAAAAGTTATACATAATCATTGACAAATTAGTTCAAATAATTAAAAAAAAATTAATAGGTTTTCTGGACTTTTTAATACATTGGCAAGGATTTATTTTGTCATTTGCACCAAAGAACAAACAAATTATTCTACAAAAAATATGACAAACTAACAAAATCATCGAATCTTCTAACAATAATCAAGCAATAACTTTTGGAACAAAATCATTAATAATAAAATCTAATTTAATGTTCTAAAATAAAATAAACTCAAATTTTTCGTCAGGACGCCTTGACATATGAGACGAGCTTCGCAACTTTTTTTTTGTTCACGGACGTCATCTGACAGAATCTTTTACTTTCGTCTTAGTCTGCCTCATGAGTACATGCGAAAGTTACATGCCGCAAGATTTCATCGTTATATTTTCTGCTATTCATTCTCGCCACCGCAAATCCACGACTTTTCGCGTATTGCCCGTAATACCGAAATGTCTCATCATGTGTGTTAAATAGCATACTTTCCTTCAGATTCTCGACTAAAGTATATATCATGTGCCTCGACTTCATTAGTTTCTATAGAATTCATCATATTCATCTCGGTGAAAATGAAAAAAAAAAAATCAAATTATTGTAAACATAATATATGCACATGTCCTACTGTACCGTGTACACATAATCATTGACAAATTAGTTCGAATGTCATTGACATCAATGAATGAAGGATCATCGAATCTTCTTCATTTACTCGTTTTCCTCGTAGCATATCATCTTCGAGAGAAATGTTAATTTGAGAATTTCCACAAAATCTTCTT
This sequence comes from Luzula sylvatica, assembly GCA_946800325.1. Taxonomy (NCBI): domain Eukaryota; kingdom Viridiplantae; phylum Streptophyta; class Magnoliopsida; order Poales; family Juncaceae; genus Luzula; species Luzula sylvatica. The sequence goes on along the minus strand of OX326961.1, from coordinate 9,922,282 downwards.
TTAATTTGAAAAAAATTTAATTTGAAAAAATATTTGTTTATAACTTTAGGGATGTATTATGTGTGTGCATCATATAATACTAGGTTTAGTGTTTGAAATAAGTGCATTAATTTAGATCGAAATGCGGTTCATGAAGTACTATAAATATTTTATGCTTGCACCAGTGATTGAAATATTAAATTATGAATATATTGCTCACTTGATTGATACGTTCAACTACTCATCTTACTTGGAACATGAAAGTATGATTCATCTAATTGCATGGTTCATGTACTAGTTTATTCTATAGTAACAATTGGTGCGATAACAAATTGGGATACCTCTTCGTTCCTGTTTTTGATTTTAGGGAACTAGCAATAACCCGCGGGACTTCATATTTTTTACATATTTTTGTATAATTTGTTAAAATAAAATTTGCGCGGGTACATTTAAATTCACTTATATAATCATGATATGTTTGCAAAATATTGATGTCAATAAATGCATTATAATTAATAAAAATTTGTGAAATTTATCTATCATGGATATATGTATTGTAATTAATAAAAATTCATGAAATTGGTTCATCATTATAAGTCCACACAAAATAAAAAAATTATAACATATTACAATTCAAATAAAAAAATTTCAAAACAAATAAAACAAAATCGTGAATAATACACATAAAATCGAAATATATATTTAAAATTTCATCCATTAACTTCAAAAATATCAATTTTTTCTTAAAAAAACACAATTGAGCTATAGTTTTATATGGGGATTATATATGGAGCCCCAATAACACAAAATAACATCCTTGATGAGACGACAAAAGATGATTAAATAGGTTAATTAATATTATTGATTGACTCAATTAACGATTTAATTGACCGTGTAATTGAATTGACAGGTCAATTAATATTTGCTAATATTAACATATTATAACGTGTCAAATAACATTTAATTAAGTCAATTGAAAATGATAATCAATTCATTTTGTTACCTCATCAAAAATATCGTTATTAGTTTGAGAGTCAATTATATTTTTCTTTTATATATGGGTATGATTTGGAGTGCAATAAAAAAACTTTTAAAAAAAAAAGAGACACGTGTCTGATTGTGGTCTTATGTTTAAAATTAATACTAATCAATTCAATTTGTTAATTAAGTACGCCAATTAATATTTAATTGAGTAAATTAGAAATGCTAACAATTCACTTTGTATATCATGATTAATTTGAGAATCAATTATATTTTTCTTTTATATATGTATATGATTTGGGGTGTAATAAAAAAAATTAAAAAAAGAAGGAAAAAAAAGAAACTTACCTGACAAATATACAAGGTTACCTCCCCAGGGGAATTGGATCTTGCCAAAGGACTTTGGCAAAAATTTCATCCAATCTTTTTTCAAATTATAAAATTTTAATATAATTTCAATCAATTTTTTTTATATTTAATAACATAAAATAAAATTACATGAGTTATCAAATTTTCACAAAAACATTTGAACAATTAATATAATTTTTTCCGACATTAATGATTTTTTGTAATTTTAAAAAGTTCAAAAGATTTTAAAATAAAATTGTTGTTACAATAATTATTCATCTTTGGATTAAAAATCACATGATTGTGAAATGTCTTTGGACAAAATTTTGTCCAAAGTCATTTGGACAAGACCGGCTTCCTCTCCCACAATATTTAATCAACAAATATCTCAAATTTAATACTTTAATTGGAGATCTCATTCAAAATGTGGATGTGAACATAATTATGACGTATGAGATACCTAACGAGAATTGACATAATAATTGATGTTTTCCTCAGAATTGATATATGAATTTGAGGTATTCAGAAAAAGAAAAGATGACCGTAGAGAAATTTACCACATATCATCATTTTGGAGACATGACGCGGTTATCAGTATGATCGGGTGTGGATGGCTTACAGTCCTCCGGATTTTCAAGGGCCGCCAATGAAACGCACCGGCCACCTCGCGACGTGCGGTTCTCTTCGCCGTTTAAAGTTCTCATTTGAATATTTGTTACTACCACCAAGAAAATTGAGACATGAATTATTGGGGAAATTAGCTAGGGATGTCAACGGGTCGGGTTCGGGTCGGGTATAGGTTCACCCATATCCTTACTCATCTTAATCGGATAATATACGTATCCGACCCGTCAACTAAACGGGTACCCGTTTAGTACCCGCGGATTTTCGGATTACCCACGGGAAATTTTATCCATACCTAAATTTATACAAAAACATTAAAATATACGAATGAAAAATATATTTTTTCAAATTAAAATAACATAATAGATTTATATAACATAATAATATCACAAAATCACAAAATATACAACAAAATATTTATAAACATAAATTATATAAATTATGAACCGTGAATTAACAGAAATTGTATAATAAAACTAAAATTGGTAGAAACGTAAAATAACAGTAAAAACAAAAATAAATAAACATAAATCTAAGAAATTATTTATTTTAGTTTATTTACTAAACAAATAAAAATATAAGTTCTTTAATAATTAATCAGTAGAAAACGTAGATTAGAACCAATAAAAAATCAACAAAAATAATAAAAAATATAAAAATATTAATATAATGAGGATTATTAAGAATCGGGTTCGGGTCGGGCATATTCACGGGTCGGGTACGGCCTCACCCATATCCTATCCGGCCCGTGCCGGGTATATTTTAATCGGGTAATACCCGACCTGCGAATAGGATTAATCGGGTATTATCCGACCCGTCCGGATCGGATACCCGTCGGACACGAATATTATCCAATCCATTGACATTTCTAAAATTAGCTGAATATTGAGTAACTATTCGTATTTGGAGTGTTGCGACACCAATATCAAATTGCCCCTTCTCTATATTGGTTTGAAATGTCATTCTCTACAAGTTGTCAACACATATTTTGCTGGAAAAAAATATAGCACGAGCAAGAAGTGAGAAATAAATTATAGCACGACCATTTTGAAATGTCATTCTCTACAATTACTTATATACTACTTCACCTTTGGTTTGTATAAATTATTTTCAATGATTAAAATGTATACTTTTATTTTTATTTCGATCAACTATTTAATTGGGATAACTTATATTTGGTTTGTACAAACTATTTTGATTTTGGTATGTAGATGCAGTTTTCTTTGTTTAAAAAAATTGTATGTATAAGGAAACACTAATTATTAACCATTTCACAATTTTAATTATAACAATTAATACTTGTTCAATAATTTAAATCAAACACTATTTTAGTTTTCAAAATAACAGAGAAATGTTTGTCGACTGAAAAGTATTCGTGTGGAATTTCCGCGGGCATTGGAGAAAAATGATATATTTATTGTTTGATAACGTAGTAAAATAATTTCATGTCTCGATTTTGCTACAATGCAATGTTTTCCTTCCTTCAATGCGAATATGATCAAGAACTCTTAAGAGCCATTAAACAAGTCTCTCAAGTGATCACTGCATTCCAGCCACATGTTTTCTAGATCTTTTGAATTTTTGGATCTCGTATATTACAAATTTTTACGATGTTGCATATTTTTATAATTTGTGTTCCTATTATGTTCAAAAACTGTTTATATTTGATGGAATTGGGGGGTTTGATGTGATATTTTGATATGATATGTTTAAAATTATAAAGATACTTTCTTGATCATTTTAATCGACCTTGGTTTAATGCCATGAAATCCATTAAACTTCAATTGGGCTAATTTATTTTTCTTGTATTATGTAAGACTTACACAGTTGCACATGAATATCAGCCCAAAAGGCAAAAGCTAAATCAAAATTGAAGTTTAATGAAAGAATATTGTCAAATGGTTCATTCATAAACAGGCCATACACCGGGCTCATTCTCCTAGGCTTTTCTGAACACACGCTTGTATTGTAAATTGTAATGCATTCCCTGCAATGCAAGAGGTTTTTAAAATTTTAATAAAATATTCCCAACTTTTATTTTCTATATTTTATTAAATAAATAATATTTTTGTCCCACATTTATTTATTATTATTTGAGATCAATAGAGTTATGAACAAACAAAACATCCCCAATTTTATAAAGGACATTCGTTTAAAAAAAAAAGATTAAGCCAATGGGCTCATGGCCTAGTGGTTATGTGCGAGACACAAAAATCTTATGTTATAAGAGGATGTGGGTTCGAGTTCCATTTGCATCAATGGATGGAGGACTACCAAGCCTTCTCCATTTACTTGTTTTTTTTTAATAAAAAGAGATTAAATGTATGGAACGAAAAATTCGAAACTAGAAAATATTTATAGACATGCCATTTTTTTTTACTATAAAATATTTACAGAAATACAATTTTTTTTTATTGGAAAATATGATCCTTTTTCAAAACAAATATCTAGAAACTAAAAAAAAAATAGACATACAATTTGTTTTTTTTTGAAAAATATAATATTCAGTATATAAAACAAAACAATTATAGGTATATTATTTTATAAATATAATATTTTTTCTTAAAATATTTTTTTAAAATAATATTTTTGTTAGATGCTATTTAATTCTCCTATTTAAAATTGAACGTTAATATTTCATAAATGAAAAAAAATATATATATTTCATGATGAAATATTGTGTTTGTTTTGATTAAATATTTTTTACTAAAATAACAAATTATTTTTTGTAGATATATTTCGGTCCGTCACATGAAATTTGTTTTTAAGTAGATATACATATAGTCCGGTCCATTTCAATAAATCAATCTATCTAACGTAACGTAATGACAAGTTCAAAGACCAAAACCCCAACAAAATTATGCTCGTTTTATGAAACTATATTGAAAAAAATCAATACATTACTTATATTATAAAAGTTGTTACCAGTGGCCCAATATCGAGGCTTTTAATTGCTGACGGTATTTTCAAAGTATTATATGACAAAAATATTAGTACAAAGTTAACTTGTTAAACTTAGGGACAAATGCAAAAAATAAAATTATCATTGTACCCCTACACCATAATCATGTGTCTCGTTTTCCCTCTATCGATTCTACCTTCGTGCGTCGATCTCCTTTGGCGTTGGTAAGAAGGACTTCTCATTGATGGTTAATCTTTACTTGCTATCTCGAACACAACCATGTTTAATTCGATTCTCAATGAATATGGAATGAGAGGATTATTATAAGAACACAAATCCATTTGTCTCTGCGACGAGAAAAATGGAACGGAGAGACATTAAATGTATACATGTGTAGAATATAGCAACACATATGCTTCGAATTCTTAATCTCACTCTACTTTCTTGGACTAATCCAAGACTCCCTCGAAATCCTTTAAAATATTTTATATCAAAGAGTCCCAAAAAGACATTAAATGTATAGAATGTAGTCATATTACAAAATAACATGAGATCTTATTGAAATTATAAAAATCAAGAAAGAGATTGAAATAATAAAAGTAACATCTTTGGACATTCCTACACCGTTATCTCTTTCACTTTCACAATACATCTTATTTTGTACTCAAGTTAAACAAAAAAGTAATTATATTATTTTACAGAAAAATTATATCATCAAATATTATTTTGCATTATCCAATATTAAATATGAGAATTAAATATTGTACTTCTAATAAAAACATCAATTTAAATAAATGTATTGTATGTGTTTGTTAAGAATTTTTTTACATTTATAACATACACATATGAATATTTTATTTTATTTTATATGTAAGAAAAATGTTACATTTATAATATAATATACATATGAATATGAATATTTTATATATTTATAATTATGCTTTTTTTTTAAAAAGTATATTTCTATAGAAACAAATATTTAGAACTAGAAAGTATTTATTGACATATACATTTTCTTTTTGATATTGGGGTAGGATCAATGAAACATTTTTGTATAGCCAACATGACCAATATATTTTGAACCAAGAGATCTTTGAATCGGACGGACTGGATCAAATCCGGCACGATTTCAACGATTTTAACTCCGACCTTCTTCCCTCCGACGTAGAAAACAAGAGTCGAAGGAGGCCGTTGTGCTCATCTCCATCGCACAAGAAAAGTGAAACGAAACGATTGACTGCCTTGCAGACCTTTCTTAGTTCTCAGTGTTGAAATATAAACTTAATTAATATATTTCATTAGTTTTTATTTTAGGTTTATGTTATTGAATTTAATGTATGAGTGTGAAATGTCAAGTTCATCTAGGAAATATGATTCATGAACTTGATATTAGTGAGAAGTTAATGTGAGAGTTTAATGTGATTCATGTATGTATGAATTACCTAGCATATAAATATGATCTTATTTCATTTATAAAGAGAGAAAAAAAATAGAAGAAATGTATAGAGAATAATTTTTTTTTCTTCCTCCATTAAAACCTGAATCTTGTGAGTTTATTCCAACACTCAGCTCATCTTACCAAATTTCAGCTAAGTTGGGCTTAAATTTGGTTATTTACTATTTAATTCAACCAATTTTGATTGAATTTCAGAAAATTGTAATTGTAATCAAATTAATTTCAATATTCTCCAGTAAAGAAAATTAGGGTTTGTCATATTGGGTGGTGGTGCTCTCTTAGTTAATCATTGCTTTCCTTCATTCCTCTTCCGTTGATTTTGTTTGAAGTCTATATATTTGATTTACAACTAATTTATAGAGATGAATGCTAAGATAGGATCAGCGCATCTAATGAAAGCCTGAATTTAGATGTTATGTTGTGATCATTCAAGATATTCTTCTATGTTATGATATCTTTTGGGCTAATGTTTTGATAATAGATTAGAGGCTATGTTTTTGTTTGCAATTTGAAATGTAATATTGATTGAAATTTGTTCTATTCGAATTGTGATTCTTTTAAATTGTTATATATTAGGATATAGTTGAGGATATAAATATAGTTTGTACTGCATTACTTATTTGAGTCGTAATGTAAATTGTTGTTGGGAGGTAATACTATGAGTGATATTTTTTGGATGGTTTTTTATGTTAATGGTTGGTTAGAATAATTTTGAATTTATATGCCTCTCGTGGTGTTCGAGTATTGAATATAATAATAGATTTCAAATTGATCCTTTTATATTTTATGTATGAACAATAAAATTCAAATGTATTCATAGTTCTAGAATATATATTGAATGTAAATAAGTTCTCGAGATGTGTATTGAGATGTAAATATTTATTGAACGTAAATATGTATCGAGATGTAAATATGTTGTTTTTTTTTATGTCAATAAATGATTTTATGTTATGAGGTGAAATTGAAACGAAATGTTAATTTTAATGTTTGTGTTTGTGTTTGTGTTTTTTCATCCTCTTTACACCATTTAAATATGTGCTCTTTTTTTTATGAGTCTGTAGGTTGAAATTAAAATCCAGGAAAACGCATCTGGTACGCTGGTACATAGTTGGCTTATAGAGCGCAAAAGAAAATAATAACAAAATTACATTCCTTGTTAATTGCCTAATACAAGCTGTGCAAGAGATATAAATGTCTTTAATTCTCCATAAAATCTATTTGAATTAAATCTATTTGAATCTACAAGCAAAACATAAGGATAACTTGTACAAGTTTTTTGGTTAAATCTATTTGAATTATAATACATGTTGAGTTATCCATCACCAATGGATTGCTAGTGATATTTATGATGAAAAATTACAACTATACCATTTTCTTTCCGTACATTCCAAATGTCATGAATATGATCGATTGTGAGTCTATGGATAGATCTCTAATTTTAAATCCTGTCCATTCAAACAAAAAGTGTCTTTACCATATAATTACCCTACTCAAATTAATATTAATATTAATATATTGAATTAAAAGAACATTATAATGAACATGCAAAAAAAAAATTATAATGAAATCCAAAAAATATTATTGAACAAACAAAATATTATACTCAAATTAATTCCAGATCGCAAAACAAATTATGCTAGTATAGGAAGTAATATACTATTTGAAAACAATGTATTGACATTGAACTTTGAAGAATAATATATTGACATTTAAATTATATATGGATCCGAAAAAGATGTACTGAGCCAAAAAAAAGTTAACATATTAATGATAATAATGATCAATTAACTGTGAAAATAATATATTAATAATGAAACACATATACCTACGAAATATATTAACAAAGCGAGTCTAATTTTTAAATGAAATTATTAGGCTTTATAATATAAATTTTGCATCAAGAAAAGTAACTAACGTTTGGAGTTTTTTAATTCTATGAAAAGTAAATATACTTGTAAGTCTATAGCCCAAGATCTCAATTCTCAGGTAATTTTGGCATAGAACATTAGAACTTATTTTAATTTTAATTTTGAAAAAGTATTTAGTATGATAATTTATGTCATTGATGAATGTACCTAGTTTCCGTTCATAAAATATAAAGATGTTATATTATCTTTTCCTGTAAGATAGTTTCTTCTAATTTCCTCCTTGCATCTTATTTCAATCAAGATATTATGTATTCTTCCTGCGCCCAACACAAATAAATAAATGCATGTCAAATACTATTTTTCCCATATTCTCCCTAAATATGCAATCTCAATATTAGACAAAAGTACATATATATATATATATATATATATATATATATATATATATATCCTGGTCCAAAAATTACTTAGAATGAATTCTGTGGAAGTAAGTATGGAACGCATAGATCATGGATGTAGCTCATGTCCAAAGATTTGCATGTAGGATGAAATAAATGTTAGTTTTCTGATTGGTTGAATTTCAACGTCATGTATATAAAAATTCATTGTTTGATTCTTACTTGGAAATCCATGATTATGAGATAGTTATAAAGTTAACTCGTAAATTTGGATGTATATGTACATGCCATTTCCTATTTTTTGGGTGTACGTGTATATGGGTTTGTACACGTTATTTCCAGTACACGTTATTTCCAGATTTCTTAATTTATTTTGTCAATGACGAAAATGCCTCTTGTGAGTATACATCAGTCATTACATTTTAGTTTTATATTGAATGATTATGTGAAGTATGGTTTGTGAGAATTATTTTTTATGTATAGGTCGTGTAATATGAGTATTGTATCGAAGGTGCAACGAGTGACATGCTTTGCATCTCATGATAGTAGGTGTCCTCGTGTTGCAGCAATTATTTTGATTATTCTCAGAGATTATCAATATGGATTTTAGAAAATCAATCGCTGTAATTGAAATCCAGTCGCTACAGGTCTAGTCGCTGCAGTCGCTACACACGTCCTTGCTGCAATCGCCGGTCGCTGCAGTCGCCACACTCGCGCTCCAGTCGCAGGAGAAGAAAAATACAGTCGAGATGAGTTTGTCTTTGACAGAGATTCGACAGAGAAAGAGAAGAGAAAAGGGATATTGCGAATGCACAAGTGGTGAGTTGGTGAGGGTGAGGGTAAATTGGTTAACGGGTAGGGTTAATTTGTTGTGTTAATGGGTTTGGACTTTGGAGTATTTTTAATAAGGATATTTTTAAATTTAGTTAATTTTAATATTCAAAATTCTGTTTTGTTCAATGTGAATTTAAGGTGTGGATAAATTTGATATCAATTGTGCTTAGTAGAAATAAATATGGTATTAATCACTTAAGAGAGATAAATATGTAATTTTTGAGTTTAGTAGGGATATAAGAAAAAAAAATTCCTTTATTTTATTACCGTTGCTACTTTTAAAAAAACTCAAAAATCTGCTTCAACATTTACATGGATAAAGAAAAGGTAATTTGTACTAAAACTAAACTTAATTTGTACAATAATTCAATCATATTCGTACAACCAACAATGATATGCACCTAGAAATTTTATTTAGATTTGTAGCTAGAAGTACACGTGACGATTAAATTTGGAACTTTCAGAATGTACTTTCTTTTTAATTATTTGACGTGGATGCACTGTGATTTGTCACGTATACATCTAGATAAAATATAGGTGCGAAATTAGGTGCCTAACATTATTAACTACGAGGTTATTTAATATTTTTATCAATTGATAACAAACTCTAATTTTCTAAATTTAACCTTGTTATTTATTTATATTTATACGTAGCTCCTCTTAGAATTAAGAAAAGTTAAGCGGTGTTTTTTAATTGTAAAATATATATACATAGCTAACCTGACAAAATGATAAGCATCATTTTGCACATGCATTTGCTAGAAAATATATTAATGGAGATACTTTCAGCTGAAAATGTAAATAATCATACATACTCTTATACCAATAAAAAAGTTCTCATATTTAGTCATGTAAATCTGAAAATGAGACAGTCAATTAAACAATATCTTAATTGATTCACATTCAAAAAAATATTTCCAGTCAATTAAACAAATTAGCAAGGATACATGCGTACCTAATCAATTGGTAACAAACTCTAATTTTCATCCAACTAGATATGTGCAGAGGAAATTAATGTGACCTTTGTTTGATTGAATCATTTTTATATCCGGACAATTTATGAGGAGGTTATTTCATATTTCTTTCAATTTCAATTGATAGTAAACTCTAAATTTATAATTTTAACTTATTTGTAAAAAATATGATATCACATCATAATTACAGATGTTTTAATGTCTTTTCATAATTACAGATGTTTCAATTTTCTAAATTTAACCTTGATATCACATCATAATAACTCGTCTTTTCTTATCTAAATAGTAGAAATAGAAATACATCTACTCTCCAGTCACTTTCTCTGGCAGAAAATCATTTTCCAAAAATGATGCTGGCCTGGTAGTTGTAATTGATGTACTGTTTGAATTCAGATTGTATTCTTTAATTCACACTTGTGATTATGGATATTTTGTTTTTAGCATGAGCATACAAATTTGAAAAGGATCCTGTGATATTATTCTAAATTGTATCAGTTTTGAGTTTTATTGTGTGAGAAATATTAATTTGAGAAATTTTTCGATTTTCCATTGTCTATATATTTACATTGAATACAAGGTCAATGCAAGGCCGGTACCGGTGGATATGTAGCTAAATTTAACTAATTTGTGAATTGGTGTTAAAAATCAGGAGGGATGCTAAAGTATTTAATTAAGTACCAATATTTTGGTACTTAATGTTTTTTCATCATTGAATTTGTATTGAGATTCGTTCATTTAATGATGTGCACAAATTTTCGTGATTATCATGAAAAACACAAACTCCAGTGCAAATTCAATGGTGAAAAAATATTAAGTACCAAAATATTGATACTTAATTAAGTAGTTTAGCCTCCGTCAAAAATCTGAATGTGTGTGTTATATATATGTTTGGTTATGAATGTATTGTGTACGTACTAAGATAATATGATTAGTGTATGATTAAGTGGAGAAATTGGGATGTATGTTCTATGCAGTATGAACTTGGATCTAAGATATTGGTGTATGACATGTATTTTTAACATTTTATGAAGTTGGAGGAATGCATAATTTACAGATATTGGTGAATTTAGGAATACATTTCTTCATCTAATTGATAGGTTCAACTTACTTAATTACCTACTTCGATTGTGAAATTAAATATTTCGTCTAATCTTATGGTTGTGTGGTTATGTATAACATAGCATCAAAATTACATTTCACTTAGTACGCAGAAGTTTTTTCATAAATCAGAGCTCATTTTGTACCAATAATTAGTAATGTGTAAATAAATCATTATTCTAAAAAATATGTAAACAAATCATATAAAAAAATATGTTACACAAAAATCTGTAAAATGAAACATACAACAAAAACCAATATATTAATTATATTAGAGATTTGCTCAAAACAAACACAAATCATTGAAAAACCTAAATAAAGAAAAAACTAAATTAGCGACTAACACAAACTCCAATAACAAAATTCGAAGTTCACCAAAGAACCGAAGAAGCTAAGAGTAATGTTTATCTTTTCCTTATTGAATGGAAGACGTTGAACTAAACTGAGAAATATATTGTTTCTTCGAGGCTTATGCTAGAGGTTGAACTAAACTTCATCAAACACATCCATTTAAGAAGAAGAGAGATGTCCATTAATATTAATAGAGTCGTGATGTACATCCCCTACAACTATCCCCCAGCATTTTTGATGACCTTTAAAGTGATGTTGGTAATTGTTAATTGCTTTTTCCTGGCCCCTCTTTAAGGTGGTCCATTTTTTATGGGCTTTTGGTTTAACGGCCCATGAAGTTAAGTCTTACGAGTTTTAAGGATTAACTGTAATGTACCTTGTTTGTGTTATACTTTAATTTTAACATTTTTTTTAGAAAATATCATAATTGAATTTTTTGAAGGTTTTAGACTTCGATTTTTGCATTTTTAAGAAAGTTTTGACAAAATTGAAATTTGTATGTGTTAGTTTTCAATTACGGAGTATTATGAGTACGACAAGAAAATTTAGTATTTTGTTGTGTTATACGTCAATTTGAACAAGTTTTGAAAAAATATCATAATTGAATTTTTTGAAGGTAACGACTTGTATTTTGCATTTTTACGAAACTTTTGAAAAAATTGAAATTTGTGTGTGTTAGTCTTCAATTACGGAGAATTTTGAGTACGACATGAAAATTGAATATTTCTTTTCGTGTTACACTTAAGTTTTAATATTTAAAAAAAATATATATCTTCATTGAATTTTATGAAGGTCTTAGACTTCAATTTTTACATTTTTAAGAAATTTTTGAAAAAATTAATATTTGTGTGTGTTAGTCTTCAATTACGGAGTATTTTGAGTACGACAAAAAACTTGAGTATTTTGCTTATGTTATAGTTCAATTTTAACTAGTTTTGAAAAAATATCTTAATTGAATTCTTTAAAGGTGTTAGACTTCTGTTTTGCATTTTTATGAAATTTTTGAAAAAATAGAAATTTGTGCGTGTTAGTCTTCAATTACAGAGTATTTTTGAGTACGACATGAAAATTGAGTATTTTGTTTGTGTTATACTTCAATTTTAACATTTTTTTAGAAAATATCATAATTGAATTTTATGAAGGTCTTAGACTTCGGTTTTTCCATTTTTAAGAAAGTTTTGACAAAATTGAAATTTGTGCGTGTTAGTCTTCAATTACGGAGTATTATGAGTACGATAAAAAAAATTGCGTATTTTTCTTGTGTTATACGTCAATTTGAACAAGTTTTGAAAAAAATATCTTAATTGAATTTTTTGAAGGTGTTAGACTTGTATTTTGTATTTTTACGAAACTTTTGAAAAAATTGAAATTTGTATGTTAGTCTTCACTTACGGAGAATTTTGAGTACGACACGAAAATTGAATATTTCTTTTTGTGTTACACTTTAGTTTTAATATTTAAAAAAATATATCTTAATTAAATTTTTAGAAGGTGTTAGACTTCAGTTTTTGCATTTTTAAGAAATGTTTCAAAAAATTTAAATTTAGACCGTAGTCCATGCAACAAAAAAAATGTATCACAAACTTTATTTGGTATAACTTTCTGATAGAACTATAACACGGTGATCTAATCAATTAAATCAGTGAAATGTGTTTTTACTTGTTATGGTTGGGTTGGTCTACCCCGAAAGTATGTTTGTTGTTCAAAATGTCATAGCATGAACTCATCATGTTTTCATAAATGTATATGTCAAACAACCATACATGTTATTGGAGAATATCACTATTTTTTTTTTTTGACACGTTTAATTAACACGTCTAATTTAATAACAAATGACTTTTATACCCCTATTTATTTTGGTTGCTACTTATTACACTCGTATATTAATATTATTATCTTCTCTCAATCATGACAAAATATCTTTCTTTAATATTATGGAGAATAAAATATAATAAATATAGAAATATAAATAAGTCAAATTATTCATACACTCCGTTTTTATCTTAATGAAGTCCATGATTTTAAATCTTCATTTAGAAAATTATATTTAATCTTTGAATTTGTAAAAAATGTATTATTATTATTATTATATGTTATTTTTATATTTTTTAATTCCAATATATATTTATGGAAGATAATTGCACTAGTTGACAATTGTAATAAATATCAACCATCAATAGGGTAATTGTCATTTGATAAAAGAAATTTTAAATTGCTCTTAACTAAGCCAAGTTACCTCTTGCAATAGCGTCACTCATTTGTAATATGTTATAATTAATATATGTTAATTTACTTGTCAATTTAATTAAATTATAGTGATTATGTTATTAGTATATTTCTAAGAATGTTTGGTATAAACAATTATATTCTTTTGAACGCAAGTTGCCACCTTCTAAGTCCTATGCTATGTACTATTTCTTCCCTTTAAATATGGCTCTCTTCAAAAAAAAGAAACCCGGCGGCATCAATATAAAAAAAAAGAAACCTATAATGGCCACCATTCGTGGCATAGGATTCTCTTAAAAAAAAAATAAGAATATTGTCTTATATATTCTCCCCAAATTTTCTCTTTCGTTTCATTTCTTTGATCTAATATATTAGAGGTTTCGACACATTGTCAAACCTCCTTCAAAAAAAATATGGCTCTCTTTTTTAATCAATTTGAATTCATATTGTTTTTTAAATTTAGTAAAACAATTTTCAAATCACAAATAATGTCACAATTTTTATTTATATTTACTGTTATCTTGGATTAATGTTTCCAGCAAGTGAGTGGATCAAAATGGGTGGCAACGATCCAAACCGGAACACAGCCCAGCTCAAGCTCGGCTCGAAAGGGGGAATCGAGCTCGACTTTCCAGATCGAGCGAGCTTGAATTTGTTTGGCAAAAATATCAAAAAGATTATGAGAAAGTAAAAAAAACTATACATAAAATTAAATATATAAAATATCCTAACATGTTTATTACAAAAAAGTTCAAACGAATCAAAACCAATTTTCCAAACAAAGTTCAAAATTAATTACCACAAATTTTACAAACATAATTCTGAATGAAAAAATCAGCACGGATGACCTAAATTAGTCATAAACAACAAACACAAAATTTACAAACAACAAATTTCAAATCAATTCTCCTCCACCTTTGCAGCAATCTGAAAAAAAAAAATTCAATTTTTTTAATTGTAGATCACTGAGCACTGATTGACCAGATGACCTATATTAATTACATTTAATTTTGCAGGGATGCACATAAAATAAAATTTTGTCAATTAATTAGAAATGACATTACACATTAACCCTAATTAAATTAATTATAACCAAATGACCTAATTTAACTACAATCAATTAGCTGCAACAAATTTTGCAGTGGTTCATTGTACATATGAAATGACCTAGTTTAACTACACGTATCTAGATACGAACCCAAAAAGAAGAGTAATTTAATTCCAAAATGAAAAAGAAAAAAAATACCTGTCAAGTTTGGATTGATGCATATATTTTATCGCGCCATATCTGCCTCAACCTGAAAAAATAATCAAATTTAAATAGAAATTTTTACACCAATATCAAGTATAATTCACCGAAATATTGGAGATACCACTTCTATGGAATATTATAAACTAGAAATATGGACAATGTACAATGTAAAGTAATAATGTTAGTGTAATAGTTGTAATATATGTTAAATTTTGTTGTATTTGTGTTTACACAGATAATACATTAAATTTAACCTAATTATATTACCATGTTATTGTTTTGGAATATTACCTGTGTTGGCTTTACACAAAGTCAAAGATTAGTGCAGGATAACACCAATTTATTATTGTCCAATTATGTGTGATCTTCAATGATTGTCAATAATATATCTCACCAAGGATATTCGCCCTGCACTTGGCTAACAATTATATTGAGAGAATTCAGATATTTAAGTATGGCATATTATCATAAAATTCCCCTAATTTTTTTTGTCAATATGGGTGATCTCCAATTTTGAATGATTTCGGTGTTTCATATTTACCCCAAAAATCTGGAGAGTATGAAGGTCTTTTCTTCAAATAGGTCGATAAATAATGGCCAGCCTTATTTCATAAAAGTTTCTCCAGGTTTTATTTTCTCTTTACAATTTCTCATTATGTATGGGTATTCATGATATTTTTTTTAGGAAAAAGTTGTACCTCCCCCCAACTCTCCCCCACAATCCTTGATGTGTCATCGTAAGGCTTAACGCCTTCAAATTTAACATCTTAATTATGATTTAACATCTTAATTTATTTTTTAACATCTTAGTTATGGTGTTAAACTATAGATTAAGATATTAAATCATGATTTTAAGATATAAAATTTGATGGTGTTAAACCTTCCGACGTACATCCCGAGGTGGGGGAGAGATGGGGGAGAGAATGGGGGGAAGTGCATCATCACTCTTTTTTTTATTATATCAGAGTCAAAGATCAGCTAGGTACTGAGAAAGCACATATTTCCTGTAATATTTCAAATTCAATTATGTAATTGTAATTGTTCACTATATTCTCTAATGTGTGGTTGAATTTCTATGTTAATTATGTACACCTTTTGATTAATTTAGGAATTCTATTCTACTCTCTCTCAATTTACAATAAATTACATGCATGTGGAGATAAATTCTTTATATGGAGTTGAATTTTGCCATGAAAATTATGCCGGAACACGTATTGAATTTTTTTCGTGGTGATATATGTCTATGAGAATGGATCAATGGACAAATTATTAGACAAAAAATTGGATAAAATATTTTCAACCATTGATTAAACCATGATAAATGGTTGTGATTAACATAACCATCCAATAGTTCCTCATCAAAATATTTTCAACCATTGATTGATAGTTGTGTTTAAAATTTTGTCTAATTTTTTGTCCATGTAACCGGCCCGTATATATATGTGTTATATTTGAAAAATAATTTAAGGTTGTTACTGTCAACATTACAATTTTTGTTCGAGCCGTGGTGATATACATGTGAGTTCTAGAAATCGTGATTGATAAGATACAAGTTGTTCAACATATTTTGTGTTTAAAAAAATTGTGAAAAGGTTTTACACAAAATGGATATTTAGTGTTTCATGTACATTATAAAAATTGAATACTGTACATCAACGATACACAACATATCGATCTCGGAAGAAAACACCTATTCTCGATGAAAACCAAACTAATGACACAAAAAATATGCAACTTCGACAACCAAAAATATGAAAAGGAAAATAAAAAAAACAAGAGGAAAAAAGCAAAATTAGCCCCGCACAATTGCGTGGGTAAGATGCTAGTTTCCTATGTTTTAGAAAGGTAATATAGTTTGCAATTACGAATTTTAAACTTGCAACCGCGAACAATATTGTTTTAAAGTTTCAGAAATTGAAACGGCATATTTAATAATTTATGACATTATAGGAAATGTCTGCATTAAAGGAGAAGGACCAAGGGATACGGGTGTCAATGCATCTCCTCAAGCAATTTGACATTGATGCTTTAATTAAAAAGTTAAATACTGTTTTTTTTTTGTTACAAGTCCAAAATTCTATTTTGTGCCAAAAAAACATTACACAATTCATAGAAAAAATATTCATCAAAAACATTAAACTGAAAATAAAATCGCAAAAAAGTTGCAATTTTCAATAACAAACCCGCGCAAATGACACGAGTCGAGTACCATACTAGTTTATATTTACAAGAAGATGAAAATTATTTTGGCCAGACGTGACATGTGAAAGAGAGGCATCTATATAAAAAATTAAATAATGGACGACGGGTCATGTGGCATTTGCCCTCTTGTACGTGGCATTTAAGTAGGATTTAGTTTAATTTAATATTTTGTTTTTCTTTTCATAAAATATCTGTTGGCTTTTCATCTTCTTTTGCGTTTCCTCGTTCTCATCGAAACCCTCCTGCACGGCTACTTCGATACTCCCAAAGACCGCGAATCGCTCTGTCCAGTCGGAAAATTGACTGGAGCTTGAGGCTTGAGCTACGACGGGAACTGGAGGTAAGCCAACCCGAGTGCTCTGTCCAGTCGTCAAATCGCCAAAATTGGTCGCAAATTGAAAAAAGGTTCTCCAAATTTTAGAAAATAAACATGATGACACCAGAAGTAAGTACTGATAATCAGGCTCGCCTTCTCAAATTCTAGGAATTTTGATCTAATTCTCCATTTTTTCACTTCAGCCCCTCAATATCTCCATTTTACATTTGTGCCCTTGAAACTTCTTGTTTTTCTGATTGTAACCGCCAAAGAAGTAGCAGGATTTATCGAGGTAATTCAGTTACTTGGTAATGTAATTTGAACCAATATGATATCTTTTTCCTTGTTAACTAACCTCAAAATTGGAAATTTTGCTGGTAATTTCAGCTTTTATCGGGACGACTGAAAATGTGAGCATTTTTTGTCAATGCAATACTGATCTTTCGAGAGGTATCATTTTTTTGGATCTTGTGGAATAATTATTGGAGTTATTTAGTTTTGATTTATAGCAAATCTAATCAACTATTCAATTAAGCCCTAACTTTGCAAAAACCAAGTCGTTTTCTTAATTAAGTTTCTATTTGATATGATTAGTTAAGATTGAGGGTTTAAAACTGTAAAATCAACCAATTTGTAAATCATGCAAATGGATGAATTTTTTAATTTTGATAATTCAGAAAATGATCTCATCATGCCCGACCTAATTCGAGGTAATATACACATAATATTTCTTGCATATTCTGCAATTCCGTCCTAAATTTTTTTTTATGAGATAATCTAATTTCTTATTTTTGAAATATCATGATATTATGTCATAGGCCTCCGATTGTGCAGGACCGGGCCCCTGACCGCGATGGATCGAGATTCTCGGAAAAACCCTAGTCAAGAAGGTTCGAGTTCTATCGGTGACTCCTTCGATGGTGTACGCAATTTCGCCGCCCAAACCGGCACAGATGGCGGAGTTACGGTCTCTCACCCAATGCAACGACCTGAGATGGTGATAGTGGATGACGACGATGACGAGGATGGACAAGAAGGTCTGGGCCGATCGGATCCGAGTGTGATCCAACACCCCAGTGGTGAAGAAATTAACTTGGAGACTGTCAAGAGAGAAATCGAAGAAGCTCCTACTGATAATCTGATTCGTGAGAAAGAAAAAGAAGCAACACAAGAGGAGAAACAAACGATTGAGTTGAGCAGTAACGATGACGAACCAGAGATAATTGAAGTGAGGAAGGTGAATAACACACCAAAGTCAATGCCATTGGTTTCGTATGTGGCATGGCGAACTCGACAATCACGTGGAGAACAAGACAGAGTTTCTTACTCAACGTACTTTCAGAAAATCTCGGACGACTCTAGTGAAGAAAAGGACGATAAAGCAGACAAGGATGCCATGGAAGAAGGGGAAGAAGAAGAAGAGAGTAGCGATTCGGGTTCGGATTTATCAAAATCCGAACCCGATTTGGATGAAGATATGCTGTTTGGAGATTGGGGTGAGAGGAACCATCTAACGAAACAGAAATATGTAAAACAAGAAATTGAAGATGATTCCGGTTTTGATTTCCCGGATTTAACGCCCGAACGGTTTGGGAAGAAACTGAAAACTGATAACCCAGATGAAGTGCACGTGATCGAATCGGATTCCGAAGCAGATTTAGGATCCAATAGAGAGGTTTTAAGATCCGCTTCTTCCGATTCTGATTGGGAGCAAGAAATGAAGTATACACCGAGCAATGCAGTTGGTTCCGGTACCAGTAACGTGTCGAGATCATACCGGTCTAGGACCGGAAGATCGAGAAGTTATTCTCACTCGTACAACAAAAGCGCAAAATACTACGCGTCAAGTTCAAGAAACCGTTCAAGTCCGCAGAAAAGGTTCAGTAAAAAGAATTATCAGAACTATAAAGGGCCGAAAGGAAAAGAGCTGATGAGCTTATTAGTGGATAAAATGTGCGGAGACAAAGATTCTGACGTGCCTTTCGATCCGAACCGGTACGGATTGACTGACGAGTTGCCATTGGTATTTACTTGGGAGTCTAGTACTAGTAGCGAGGTGGAGAAAGAAGTAGACGAGGAGGAAGAAGCGTGGGAGAGACATATGGATGTGCTTTGGGCCGATCTCGATTTTGCCCTCCAGTCTGAGAATATCGGCAAGTACAATCAGGAAGAGGTACCTTCGATTATACCTTTTATTATTAAATTAAACTAAATTAAATTAAATAATATTTCCCTGAAAAATGCATATTGTTTTTAGGATGTTTGCAGCATTCCGGTACAAGAAGGTGATTGCGAACATGGCCACCACGATCTTTATTTGGACGAACAAGTTGGACTTATTTGCACCAAATGCCACGTTGTTACTACAGAAATCAGAGATATCCTCCCACCTTTCGTATGCAATATATTTATAATTTTCCCCTTTTTCTTATGATCATGAATCAATTATTTAAATTTTGAATTATAGGCTCCAACAGTGGAGAAGTCAGCACGGAGGAGCTCCGCAAACGATCCCAAAGCCCAATTAATGCACGGCGAGTTCTCCGATGAAAAGGAGGAAGAAAACCGAGAAACCAATTCCCGATTCACGACATTAGACGGTACGATATGGGACTTGATTCCGGGTATAATAAACACGATGTATTCTCACCAACAAGAAGCGATAGAGTTCATGTGGAATAATCTAGCTGGCGGCGTCGAGCTCGACCATTTACGAAAGGGTCCTCACGCTGATGTCATCGGCGGTTGCGTGGTGTGTCATGCTCCCGGCACGGGCAAAACTCGCTTGGCAATCGTCTTTATCCAAACCTACATCAAGGTGTTTCCTGATTGCAGACCCGTTATAATCGCGCCAAGTGGCATGCTGTACACGTGGGAGGATGAATTCAAGAAATGGAACGCGAACATTCCTTTCCATATACTGAACAACGCGGAATTCACCGGTAAAGAGGATTCGGCTATGAGGAAATTGGTGAGGAACGAGTCGAGGAGTGAGAAACTCACTCGTTTGGTCAAGTTGTATTCTTGGGATAAGGGAAATAGTATTCTCGGAGTGAGTTACGGCCTTTTCAAGAAATTAACTTCGGATAAGTATAAAACCGAGGAGGATTTGAAAATCCGGAATTTTCTGTTGGAAAAACCGGGATTGCTTGTCCTGGACGAAGGACACACTCCTAGAAACGAAAAGAGTATTATTTGGAAGACTTTGGGGAAGGTGAAGAGCGAGAAGAGGATCATTCTTTCGGGAACCCCATTCCAGAATAATTTCTTGGAGTTGTATAATATTTTATCTCTCGTCAGGCCGCAATTCGCGCAGCGATTTTTGGTCAAGAAGCCGAAGAAGAGAGTGAGAGGGAGAGAGAGAGAGGAGCAAGACGCCAAAGGAATTTGGGCTTCAATTACCAGTAACGTGACCGATGACAATGCCGAGCAAGTTCGATCTATTTTGAAACCTTTCGTGCATATTCACAACGGCAATATTCTCCAAACTTTACCCGGCTTGAGAGAGTGTGTGGTCATTCTGAACCCCACATCGTACCAAGAAGAGCTGATCAAAATAATGTTATCGATCGGTACGGGTTGTAATTTCGAAAACGAGTACAAAATATCCTTGGCTTCCACCCATCCTTCTCTCGTGACCGCGGTTAACATGACCGAAGAAGAAGCCAAAAATATAGATACCGAGAAGTTGGAGAAACTTCGACCGAACCCTAACGAAGGGGTCAAGACGAAATTCGTGATGGAAGTGGTGAGATTATGCGAGGTTTTGAAAGAAAAGGTTTTGATATTCAGCCAATACATAGAACCGTTAAAGCTAATAAAAAGCCACTTGATCAAAACTTTCAAGTGGAGCGTGGACAAGGAGATTCTCCAAATGGACGGGAAAATCTCGCCGAAAAACCGACAAGCCTCGATCGACGTGTTCAACAACCGAGAAAGCGAAGCCAAGGTTTTACTCGCCTCGACCCGCGCGTGTTGCGAGGGAATAAGTTTAACCGGCGCCTCGAGAGTGATCCTCCTCGACGTGGTTTGGAACCCCGCGGTGGGCAGACAAGCGATAAGCCGAGCATACCGGATAGGCCAAGAGAAGTTCGTGTACACGTACAATTTAGTAACATGCGGTACGAGCGAGGTGGGGAAGTACGACAGGCAAGCCGTGAAGGATCATTTGTCGAAGCTTGTTTTTTCGCACGAAACGGATTTGAATAACGTGAGGAACACGCTTACCAAGGCAGAGGAGGAGCAGTCTGACGCGTTGGTTTCGGAAGATAGAGTGTTGTCGACAATGACTTCGCATTCGCAGCTGAGCGGCATGTTCGAGAAGATTTATTACCCGCCTACTGATGCTAACGTTGTTTATACTTATAACCAGGCCGCGTCTTAATAGATCTAGATCGTCGTCTTGTTGTAATTAGTAATTAGTAACTAGTTTGTATGTTATGAATCAATGTGAACTTGTAATGCGGGTTTTGTTATGTAGTAAATGAAATGTGCTTGTACTGTGTGTGTGTGTGTGTGTGTGTGTGTGTGTGTGTGTGTGTGTGTGTGTGTGTGTGTGTTGAGCTGGATAATGTGCTTGTAATGTGCTTGTGCTTTATATTTGCGTAATTTTATCTGAATCAAATTAATTATTTGGTTTGATTTTTCTTTGAAGAATCCAAAGTTTGCATTCTTGTTTTACTTGATAAGTTCACCGATTTTGTTTCTTTTTTCTATTTCAATGATGAAGGGACCGATTTGGGCAGCAATTAATGAAAGGGCGATATCAATTGTAGGTATATTACAATTTTTTCTTTTCGTCTTTTTGAAATGCTGATTTTTTTTTTTTTTTTTTAAACTAGTTCAAATCGAGAGAACATGTTGGATTCGAGACATTCGTTTTAGCACTCGACGAATTCTACTCGAAAATCGAAAGGCATCAATCAGAGAAACCAAAATTGTTAAAGGAGGAATTTGCGCGATGCTGAAATAGCAAACTGAAAGTTGATCAGGTCCAAAACAAAATCAATTAAATTATTTATTTATTTCTCTACAAAATATTGAGTAACTATTGTCATTTCCGGTGCAGGAGAACCGACTCCATGCACGAATAAAAAGGAAGTGGACTCATTGCACAAAAATGGCCTAGGTTCTTTGGTTTTAGTTGGGCAAAAAGACAAGCAATCTATACCCCTCCCGTAGTACGAGGTAATATTCAATTTTAGTGCTTATTGCTTAATAATCCAATCTAATTTCATTTTACAAATGGGCTCATCGAATTGGTTCACTAAGAAGAAATTTGAGGTGTGCAAAAAGAAATTTGAAGTGCGACACGACGATACAAGAAATTTTATAACATAGCTTTTCATAAAGAACAGGGGTAGAAAAAGAACAGGGGTGGCTCAAATATTTTGAAGGCTCTCGGCGAATTTTTATTTAAAGCTCTAATTATTTAATTGTATTACATTTTAAAGAGGATAAAACTTTAATATCTCAAAAATAAAAGATAGTTCAATTAGTTTGATTGTTACTTTTTAAAACATAGCTTTTCTTTTAATATAAAAAATAAACGAATAAAATGTTATAATGAAGAAGAAATAAGAATTAAGAAATACGATTTTTTTTCTGAAGGAGTATTTGTAAAGATTTATGAAATTGAGCTTGAATTGGTTAATATTTGTCTAGATTTAGGCAAAATGAAACCAATTACAGCTCTCTTTCATAAATCCAAGATTTTATTTTGTGCAGTAGTTTTGAAATCAATATCTTTATCATTGAGCTATATTGTCCATGTGTATACAATATATAAAAATACAAGTCTGGAAACTTATATGGTGATTGAAATCTAATGACCTCCACACTGGGTACAACAGGGACAAAATTTGCCCTATTAATTATATACCACAACAAATTGCCGGAGAAATTCAATATGTTTCGAAATTTTTAAGTAACGACCTCCCTTGCGCTGCGCAAAAGTTTTTTGCTTTTTCAAAACATTGTAGTAATTGTTCATGTATTTGTTAATAGTTGGTTTTTTGTTAATGTGTAGTTTCATTGGTGATCTCTCCTGCCGCTGGAACTCATGTTTGTGACTTGTATCTAGCGAAGATAATCAAATCAGAAGCCATACAATGGTCACATAACTTTTAGCCTCTGCCTCGACATGGTTACCGAAGTGCCTTCTTTTTCTATATATTCTAAAGAGTCATTGATCATGATAATAAAGTCTAGATTTTGTAACTAACAACCTGTATTGTGGTTTTTTATTTTTAATATAATTTGAGATGGCAATTCGCCACCTCCTTCAATTTTTTTTGTTTGTGAATTGTTTGTTCTTCAAAATATAGCGTTGTAATTATAGAATGTGATTTTTTTTAGAGTTGTGAATATTTTGAGTTTTTATTCAGGAGGATAAATTTTGATTTGTTTTCATCAGGAGGAAAAATTTGAGATTTCATTTTATATTTAGGAAGATAAATTTGAGTTTTCGATATACGATTACAACTTGGAACAAAAAAAACATTTTGAATGATTGAGATGATCAAATTATTTAGATAAAAAAAAAGTATACACAGCATGTTATATATTTTACGAGACCAATTACATAATGTTCTATTATTCTCAAAATTTATGTTATATCTTAATTTTACCGATAACTAACATGTCATATATTTTTTTCGAAAAGTATACACAGCACGAACTAGCATGTAAATTGAATATATATTTTTATCGAAGAATGACGTGAAGGTGAATTGGCACCTTTTCCCTTCCACGCTAGTAAGCCCAGTTTATGCAAGAAAACAAAGGTTTCCCCCAAATCATTTACTCTTGCTTCGTCAGATTTCCGCACTACCTACTTCACATGCCTTTTCTTTTCCCAACTCCACCTCAAAATTTCTTTTTTTTGAGGGGTTGGTTTAGCAACATTTTTCCAGTCGGGACTTCAATTTTGACTTGTATGTATTCAATTGTTCATGACAATTTATTCTTTTTAGGGTTTCAGTTCAATCCACTCAATAGAAATTCATTGATTGTATAAAATTGTTTATTTTTAGGGTTTTAGTTCAAAATTCCAAATCTATTTAAATTTTTGTTAGGTTTAACAGAATTAATTAGAGTTTTCATATCGATTTTTTTCAATATATTATACAAATTTTACATAATACTCATCAATATACCATTTTCTTCGTATATTTCGGTCACAATGCATCGTCTGGCATGGTAGTAGCAAAGGATTGCAAGGAATAATTCCTCGAACATCAGAGGAAGAAGAGTTTCCGCTACGTGATATTCAAGATCGACGACAAGGGCAAATAAATAATTTTTAAGAAAACTGTGGGCGTTACTGAAAGTTACAAGGATTTCTTGTCCTCCATGCATGAGAATGACTGCACATATGCTGTTTGCAATTTTGATTTCGTCACCGAGGAAAATTATCAGAAGATCAAAATCTTCTTCTTTGCTTGGTTCGTATGTTTTCTCTTATTTATTTTTTATCTATTTTAAAGAGGAGGGGTATTTACGATTCGCGGGGATGAGAATTCTTACTTCTTAGAGAGCGATATCATTGAATCAGTATTTGATTAGAAAAACCTTGAATAGAATTTTTATTTCGTTTTATTTTGGGATATAATTGTATAAGTAACCTAGTGTTGTTGATTATCGAAAAAGAATGAGAGATGCATTTTGATCGTGTAGAGTAAAACTTGATGTGATTATGCAGAGATACAGTATGTATAATTTTTTGATACATTTTTTTATCTTGAAGAGAAATGCAATGTATATTGGTTTGGTACCATGTAATTTGTAAGATTTATTTTTATTAGAAATACAATGAAATTGATTCTTATGTTGATTTAGAAACAACATAACAATTATTATTTTCACATTAGTTCTAAACAAAAATTATTATTTTCAACATGAATATTAATCCGAGTTGAATTTACCTGATTTAGATCGAAAAACATTAACATAAATTATTATTTTCACAATTACTTCTCAACAAACTATTATCTATAAACTACTAAACAAACAATTCTGCATCCAATGAAAATTAAACTACTGTCAAAACATTAACATAAATTATAATTTTCACAATTACTTCTCAACAACATTATTTTGGATGATCTAATCCGTTTAGTGATTCATTTGTTTAATAGTTTAATGATTATGCTGTAAGGATTTATTTTGACTATTGGACATAACTGTTGAATTGTTGGAAATGTCAATAACATTTAAATCGTGTTAATTTGGTCTATTCTTTTTTTAAAAGTTTGAAAGCATTAAATATCTAAAAGATTTGAATAATAAAACACAAAAACTAAATATATTCCTACAACAAAAAACTAAATATATTCCTACAATAAAAAATTAAATGAATAGACTAAAAACTTACTAGGATATTAAAGTAAGAAGAAATTCTCCAAAATTCTCTAAACAAATACTAACATACAAGGAAATGATGAGATATTTTATATGTTAATAAAAAATATATAATGAATTTGTGTGACAAATTAACCTTAAGAGTTAGAGGGTCTCAATTTTTAATTTTTTAAATAATGGGTAATTGTTTTTTTTTTTGAAGGAGGATCGACAATTTGTCGAGGCCTCGAATATATTGGATAAATGAATGTGATCTATTTTGACATTCATAATGAGGAGAGAGAGAGAGAGAGAGAGAGAGAGAGAGTTTTTATATTGATGCCGCCGGGACTCGAACTCACAACCTCTACAACATGAGAGTTTTATGGTGCTAAACACTCAACCATCTAGGCTATGAGACCATTGGCATAATGGGTAATTGTTAATATAGTACGGGCCGACAGGCCTTTCATGAGAAAATAGAAATATTGGAGCAATTTAGATCGTCATAAAATTCACCAAAAAAGTCATTTTTCAAATTCAATTTTCACTATTATAGACATAAATAATATAATTAAATCTGATATGACTTATAAAATATTTTAATGTGCTACTCAAAAGTACAGAGACCAAAATCAGAAGTTTTCAGATTCCATATTTATTGAGAATAAGAACCGCAGACCAAAATAGAACTAACAAAAAGAAAATTGGAAATATTTTTTAATTTTAGATTTCCAGATTTGTCAAATTGAATTTGTATTTTTGGATTTATTTGGAATGCGCCACAACTTTTAATTAATTAATTAATTAATTGATTAATTGGTTGGTAAAATGTCTTCTTTCATTTTCTTTTAATCTTTAATTTGCAACTTTGAAAAATGTACACAAACTAATATTTACTTTTTTTTTAATTTCAAATAAATTTCGATAAAAGCTGAAATCTTAAATTATCATCCATATCCTTATGAAATCTGAAATTATCACGTCCCTTGAAAAATCTCAAATAATTGTGTATAACCCAGGAAAACCTATATATCATATTTACCCATCTAAAATACAATTATCATAATTATTATTTATCTTTCCAAAACATAGAGTACCACATTTCCCTTTATAAAATACAAAATATAATATTTACTCTTAAGAAATCCCAAAATATAATATTTACCATTTCAAAAATCTGAAATACAAATAATCATATTTACCATTATGCGTTACAAAGAAATCCACAAAAAACATTTAAAATTATCAACTATGCTCCTATATTTTGCTAAAATAATCCATTTTAAACCCTATATTTAGTCCTCGTTGAATTTTACAAAGCGATCAAACTAATAAAAGGAAGCATTGTTGAATTTTGATAATTTATTTCATACTGTTAAACTCTGAAATCTTTTAGTGAGAATGAATGGGCTATTCTATTAATTTTCTTTAATTATTTTGTTCGGTTGGTACAAAATTGTAAAACTTGGTGGCTGTAATTAAGTTTTGGATATAATTCACCAAAAAGAATAATTAAGGTACCTCTGAATTTCTTGATGTAATTAAGTTTTGGATTTAATGATCCAGCCAAAAACAAATCATATACATCATTACATAATTACATAATGCATATATAAAGTGCTAAATTCATTCATCGCACTAAATTCATAATTTTATTTCGCAAGTAACTGTACGAATTCAATGATGACAAACCAAATAATAGAAAATGGATAAAAAAAATTCAAACAGGGTCAAAGATTAATTGCATCACCACTACAACGAATATAATTTACCTGCAACAACGAATTTATACATTGAATTTACACACTTATTTATTCATTCGGAATCTCGGATGTATAGATTAAATGGAATTTCTAACTTTGAAAATAGAGCCAAAATGCTCAACCCAATATTAAAACCAACACTCCTTATATCATTTCTCAACTCAATATATCCTTTTACAAGAAAAATCTAAAAAATCAAGGCTATATGTTTGTTTTTCTTTTTCTTTTTCAGTATATCACTTCATTTATTCTTGGCGGGAACCAAAACAAATGCGAAAAAATAAATGAGAAACTCATTGCAGAATTCTTAATTAGATGAATAAAATATACAACTTTGATACCAAGACGAATTACAATGTCATTGGAGGAAATCGAGCACTCAAATTAGGTGGTGGTTGAACTTTGTTTTGAGGAGATTTAAATTATGATGATTTAAATTCGAGTACTTAAATGTCAATTATGATGATTTAAATCCCCCATTCATTTTATATTTGTCCTTGTCGTTTATCATCAACATAACAAAATGATAAAATTGAATTTATTTTGGAAACATTTTGACCTAAGCTGAAGTCCAATTATAATTATAATTATAATAATTATTATAATTTTGTAACGCATCTACGGAAGGACCTTTACATGGTTATTTACAATTTAAAATTTAAAATAAACTAAAATAAAGGCAAAGCACGAAGCTCAGAGCGTACTTATACATACATAAATTGGTGTTATCCACAAAACCCTAGCTAAACCCTCCCCTTCAAAGTTCAAACCCCATCGCACTATAATTCGCAAAAACCCTTCTACTTCAAGAGCAACGTTTCATGCAACCCGTGACGACAAGAAACTCTTTTGTGCAACAGGCATATAGACCCCTCCAAAATGTGAAATACCATAAATGTTGCAAAATATGAAAAATATCATCAATACCCTCATTTCATAGTTTTTTTTTTTTTTTTAAAAAAAAAAACTTAACCATCTTTCTAAGTCACTTATTTTCATGTATATAGATGATTTTTTTAGACTAAATCAGCAGAAATTACTAAATCTGGAGGGATATTATCATATTTTGTTGGATATATATAGATGATTTTTTGAAAACAGCAGGGATATTTTGTACTATTAAGAATGAAATTACGCCTTCCCTGTATGTCTCCAGTTCTATTTTGTACTATTAAGAATACTAGGGATATAGCCCGCGCTTCGCTGCGGGATATATTATTTGATAAGAAATAATATAATTAGCAAAAATAATAATTTTATATATTATTTGATATATTATTTCGCTGCGTGATATATTATTTGATATATTATTTGATAAGAAAATAGAAATATTTCTCGTGCTTCGCTGCGATTTTTCAAAATGTGTTATGATCATAAAATAATAATTTTATCTAAAATGTTACAAGTATAAAACAAAAGTAATTTTCATAAATGTTAATTTAAAAAAAAAAAATCTGATATTAAATAGTGTCACAAGTATTATGCAATAAATGCAAATTTTTTTCCTCCTCAAAACATATCATATGTTCCAAAAAAAAAATTCAAATGTTTTATTTAGAATACAAAACATTTCAAATAAAATAAAATTCTGAAAAAGACAAACAAAAAAACATAAAATACGCAGCTTGGTACCAATCAAAAATATTATAATAAGCACAAAAAAACGCAACTTGGTACCAATCAAAATTGTTATAATAAGCAAAAAAATAAAATAATACCAGCTGAGGCTAATAAAAAGTATTTGTGTGAATAATATTTTATTAAATTCAAATATTTTATTTAGAACACAAGACATATGTCAATTATATTTATTAATACGATGAAAAATTCAAATATTTTATTTAGAACACAAGATATATGTCAAATAAAATAAAATTCAAAAAAAAAAAAAAAAAAAAAAAAAAAAAAAATTCATGAACAGTGTCGGGTGAACAGTGGAACAGTGTCGGATGAACAGTGAACAGTGACGTGGCCTCACCAAAACCCTTGTATTCTAAAATTAATGGGAGGGGGAATTAGTAGTACATGGGTTTTTTTGTAAATTTTTCAAAATAACTAATCAAAGACCTAGTTATCCGATATAAGATAAATTTTGACAGTTAAAAACGAAATCAAGGTAAAGAAATAGGGAATTTTGCATAAAAGCCCCTACATGATTTTTTTTTATCAAATTTTACCATAGACCCAAGTATTAAGGGTAAAAAGGTAAATTCGCGAATCCATTTAACCCTCCATATCTCTCTCCACTAGCCCTTCTGCCTTCTCCACCCTATGTTGCCAGAGTTTTCTCTTTGGCAGCCTTCTTCTCCATTCTATCACACTTCCCTTTGCCGCACAAGCTCAGCATGGAGAACAACGCCGTCGTCTTGTTGCCTCTCCACTAGCCCCTTCTCCACTCTCATGAATGGCACGCAAACACAGACATCGACCTCGAATCGAGGCATTGGCGCACATCACGCAAATCCTCTCGGTCCATGAAGGTTCGCCCCCCTGTGAATTTCATCACCACGAATCTCTCAGCGTAAAAAGGAATCTAGATTTCTCTTTATGCGTAAACAGGAAACTAAGCTTTCTCTTTCTCTCTACCTCACCGTGAATCACAAATGGTACATTTATTCATCTCTAATTCCATCACTTTTGATCTTTTTAAAAAATTTACAATTTAGTACTTTTAGTTTGCACAATTTTGGGTTATTTTCGTAATGCAAAAATATCAGCAATGTATGTTTATTTGTGAAATTGATCTTGTAAACAATCTTGCACTTTTTCTGTTTTCCAAAGTTAAACATTTTATGTGTTCGATGAAATGCTAATGAACAATAATTCACGAATTATGCAGGTAACTAAATAGGTATCAAATGGCTTGGAGAACACCACCTCCATCACAAGATTCTTCGTAAGTGAAAGAATTTCTCTGAAGGTTCACTTATTTTTTGTTTCTCATCTTTTTTATTTTTTTCTCTCTTTCTTCTAATTTCAGAATTCAGGAAGCTTATCGACTAAAAAAATGCAAGCATATCATGAAATTAATTTGGGTTAATCAATGATTTAAAAAACAGTAACATATTTATGGTTGAAGAATTGAAGGTGAGTAATACACTTGAAGAACATTTGTTTACCATGCAAAATGCGCTCAAGAGATGCCGCTACGAGAAAATTTAGTAAAAACACTCAATGAGGAAATTGGGGTTTGGTTATTATTTGAATTGACGTAATTGGGTGTATGGTTATGAATTATTTTATTTTGGGGGGTTTTGTAGAATCTTAAAATACAATTGATATCCATCTAAAATGTAAATTTTTACTCAAAATATTTTTTCAATATTCTCGGATATTAGATTGTTCAAAATAGAAAACAAATAGGTTATGGTAATTTAATTTCCATAAATGTCATCTACCTATTTAGAAAATACAAGATTTAATAATTATTCATATCCATGTTTCTTTTCTAATTCATCGAAGAATTTCTTAGGGCTGTTTGGGAGATGGAATTAAGGAGGGAGCCGGATCTTAAAAATCCACTCCCATGAAATTCTTTGTTTGGAACCATTCCAAGAATGGAAAAACATAATTCCAGAATTTTATTTGTACACAAATTCAAAAAAATATAATTCTCTTCAAATCAAGGAATGTCAAGGTGGAGCATTTCATTAACACACTAACCCAAATTAATTATATTATATTTATATTAAAAATAATTATTATATTATCATATGGATAAAATATAATATTGTAATAATAACCATACATTTTATATTATTATAATAATATATATTATTATTATTATTATTTTTTATTATAATATAATTACAATATAATTTCTAATATTATAATAATTATATTTATTATAATAAAATATTATATCTACATAATTAATATAATATTTTATATTATATTAATAATATATACTAATTATATTATATTACATATTATTGTAATAATATATAATTAGAGTAAATTATATATTATTTTAATAATAATATACAGTAATATTCATTGCTAATATTATAATAATTATATTATAATAATAAAATTATTGTATCAAAATTATTATATCCATATATTTAACATAATATTACATATATTATTTTAATAATATATAATAAATATATTATACTTATTATATTGTTATATATTATTATAATAATATATAAATATTATATTATATATTATTGTAATGATAAGAATCTATTATAAATTTCTACATGATTGCTAATATTATATTAATTATAGTATAATAGTATAATAATGAAATAATTGTATTATACTTATTATTTCCATATAATTAGGTTAATATTATATATATTATTATAATAATATGTAATAACAATTATATTATATTATTATAATAATATATAATAATCGTATATGTTATATATTAGTATTATTATATTGGAATATATTATATTATATTATATATCATAATAATAATAATAATAATAATAATAATAATAATAATAATAATAATAATAATATAAATGGATAAAAAATAATGTTATAATAATATTATAATGGTACATTTAATATATTTGATAATTCTAGAAAGATACTTAATATTTTTTTATCAATTATGATTAAACATTTTTTGTACTATTTCAATAATAAAATTCCAAAATTTTCTAAACAACCAAACAGAGAATTATATTTTCCAACATCTTATAATTTAGACATCCAAACAAAATGTGGAATTACTAATTCCAGAATTTCTTTCTTCTCCATAATTTTATTTTATATATTTCAATAATTTAATAAATAATAAATACATATTAAAATATTATAAAAAAATAAAAAATGTTAAAAACATATAATACAAGATATTAAAATGTTATAATAAATAATACATAAATATTAAAATATTACAATAAATAATATATTGATATTAAAATATCATTTTCAACAATTGTTAATATTTTAATACGTATGTATTATTAATATTTTAATACCCTCAAAAACCGTAAGAAAGGACGATTGATCAAAAGAGGCGTGAGAAGTAGAACTAAGTGCTCGACTATAAGTAGAGGGCGAACTTGTCAGATATTGATCGGAAGTATTTCTATAGAGCGATAAAAGTTGTCTCTCCAAATGGACCACTTCGACCTCGAGTGTCGCTATCTCGTTCACTAACACCTCGAGTGTCGCTATCTCGTTCACTTCGACCTCGAGTGTCGCTATCTCGTTCACTAACACCTCGAGTGTCGCTATCTCGTTCACTTCGACCTCGAGTGTCGCTATCTCGTTCACTAACACCTCGAGTGTCGCTATCTCGTTCACTAACACCTCGAGTGTCGCTATCTCGTTCACTTCGACCTCGAGTGTCGCTATCTCGTTCACTAACACCTCGAGTGTCGCTATCTCGTTCACTAACACCTCAAGTGTCGCTATCTCGTTCACTTCGACCTCGAGTGTCGCTATCTCGTTCACTAACACCTCGAGTGTCGCTATCTCGTTCACTTCGACCTCGAGTGTCGCTATCTCGTTCACTAACACCTCGAGTGGCGCTATCTCGTTCACTTCGACCTTGAGTGTCGCTATCTCGTTCACTTCGACCTCGAGTGTCGCTATCTCGTTCACTAACACCTCGAGTGTCGCTATCTCGTTCACTAACACCTCGAGTGTCGCTATCTCGTTCACTAACACCTCGAGTGTCGCTATCTCGTTCACTTCGACCTCGAGTGTCGCTATCTCGTTCACTAACACCTCGAGTGTCGCTATCTCGTTCACTTCGACCTCGAGTGTCGCTATCTCGTTCACTTCGACCTCGAGTGTCGCTATCTCGTTCACTAACACCTCGAGTGTCGCTATCTCGTTCACTTCGACCTCGAGTGTCGCTATCTCGTTCACTAACACCTCGAGTGTCTCTCACACATTTCCACATCCAATTCTTTTAAAGCTTGTATAATCATTTTCCTCATTAATATCCCGTATCGCATAATAAATTATCGGATCGTAATATTTAGAAACTATAACAGGCATTTTTAGCGTACGGGCTTCGTCAGGATCGTATAAAAAGTACTCAAATGATACTAACGGTAAATTTTAAGGGTTTCAAACATATATTATTATATTCGCATGATAATTAATATACACATATTCTCTCGACCACCCTGAACTGCTTGCTCATTTCACTCTTTGCACAGGAACCATTTCAGACCCTCCTGTAAGATAAATTCCATTTATCTTCTTAATAATTTAAATTAATTAATCATGTATTGTGAATACAGTTCATATCCATATTCTTTTGCCATCTTTTTGGTAGGTTCGGCTTTACACGGCCAAACAAATATATGTCCAACTCGAATTAGCGCAGCAAGAATTTATTCAAGCCAGCGTGATCGTGAAGAAACAGAGCGAGATATTATTGCCGAGAATATTGTATTACTATGGTAAGGATGCTTCGATGAATATAAGCGACGTAATAGAGAAGGTCTGCAAGTTTATTCCCGAATCGCAGGAAAGAAAAGATATCGAGCGAATTTGTCTTCGAAAAAGATTTGATAAGTATATAGAGTGGTTACCTTACAAATATTTTTTGAGATTATATATTCAGCCTCCCAAACTCACAAAAAGAACCTTGATGAGATGCTAAAAGTGGGTTAAATGGATTGATTAGTATTATTAATAGATTCGATTAGTTGACCGATTAATTGAATTGACACGTCAATTAACATATACTTATATTAACATATTATAAATTATTTACGTGTCAATTAAATATGTCAATTAATATTTAATCGAATCAATTAGAGAGACTAAACAATCTATTTAACTCACTTTTGCCAACTCATCAAGGTTATTTTTTTTTAGTTTGGGGGGCCAAGTATATTTTCCCATCTTTTTTCAAATACATTGTGCATAAAGATTTAGCCCAACAATAACAAAACTCAATTGTGCATAATTGAGCATGTAAATTTGCAATCAAATCTTCTAAATTGCATTTTTCTATTACTTTGTATAATTCGTATTATGTGTGTATGTGTGTGTGTTAATATAGTGTGCATTTTTTTAAGGTTTGACATCTTTTTTTCTTTTGTGGGATTTATCTTTTAAACATTGTATCAATGGCCCCTTAACCAACATGGCCCCTTATATCATCATACTTTTCTTATATCATTGGGATTTATCTTTGTAACTGTCAATTGTTCATACTTTTCTTATATCATGGCCCCTTAACCAACATCTCATACCTTGACACCCTAGACATACTTATCGGTACCACAAACCTCCAACTAATACCGGATAACGTATCATCTCTAGTCACTGGTGGGAGCCAAGAAATTATAATCCACCCGCTAAGTTCAATCGATGAACCCCTACACTACCGCCTCCCTGCGGATCCAACACCTTCCGCACAATTCTTCGAATCCAAGCTCAACAAAATTATTTTTGGTCCGAATTGGGACACGGAGGAAAATAACGCCTCAACCTCCACAAACTCGGATCTAGCAATCCCGAGCAAAAAACCACGCCTCGACGAGAATACAGAAGCAACTACTTCGGCCGCAGCAAGAGGCCCCTCGAACTATTAGCATGTTGTACATGTCGTGTTGACTGGACGTATAGTGATTGAGGCCCGCATTTAATGCACCTGCTGATTAATGAGATGGGATGCTCACACTGCCGTATGTACGGGGCCGTTTGATATATAAAAAAGGTCTTCTGCGTGCCTCTCATTTCCTCCCCCAACTTCACGATACAAATTCCAATACAATTAATTCATAATTATTTCTTTCTCAATTAACGATTAATCCATATTTATTAATAATTGAATATTTTTAATTAACCTTTAATCTATATCAATCTTAATTACACATTAATTTTTTAATAATTATGAATTAATTGTTAATTAATTGTTAATTTTTTTCTAATTTACAGGGATAAAATAGGGACAAATTTATGTCCCTATATTTTTTGAAAAAATTATATTATAAAAATAAAATTAAAGTAATAATATTCGCAACAATATGAATATGAATATCTGACATAATTAAAAAATAATGTATACAATTTTTTTAAGAAAAGTCAAATATTTTTTGTAAAGCGGATCGAAATGTTGTATATCCTATAG
This sequence comes from Luzula sylvatica, assembly GCA_946800325.1. Lineage (NCBI taxonomy): Eukaryota > Viridiplantae > Streptophyta > Magnoliopsida > Poales > Juncaceae > Luzula > Luzula sylvatica. The sequence continues at coordinate 9,886,302 of OX326961.1, read as the reverse complement.
GTAGGCCTTGATACCCAATTTCTTATTCAAACGATCTTCATTTTATAATTTTTTAAATGAACGTATTTTATAATCCCTGCATATATACTCGTTGAGTAATTACAATTTTTTTTTTTTTTTTGTATAATTTAGGGATAAATTATTAAAATTATCTTCATTTGTAAATTATGAAATTATCACTTTATTGACATAAATATGTTGTTTTGTATTTTAATAAAAAAAAAAATAACTGAAATGTACTACACTACAGTTCAAAGAGTGGGTTTCATCATTATAACTGATGTTTTAAGATACGTTTTGAGAATTGAAAGCATAACCAAATTATCTTACAAAGGATATATAATTAATTATGTATATTTTGCAAATTATAATTATAATGTTAATTAAGTGTGTAAGTTCAGATATATAAATTGTGTGTCGAGTTGAAATTTCGGGGGCACCATATATTATGTCCTCTAAATAGTTCATGACATTTTCTATACAATTACAATAACATATATTAAAAATTAAAATACTAATTACTTCCATTGCAAATTGAAAATATGTTAAGTTACAACTTATGACACATAAAAATTGCTTTGCACCGCCGTGTCTATTAATGTCACACTTCGAAAAAATCAACTATTATTCATTGCACTAATTAGATAGTGTGTTAAGTTTCTCTTTTACAAAATCAATTATTCATATTATTTGTGCAATGAATAATATATCATTGCTTTGCACCGCCGTGTCTATTAATGTCACACTTCCAAAGATAACCAAAAAAATGAATAATTGGATTAATGAATTAACAACTTAAATAAAGTAGAATGAGAGCTTTTATTCTTCGCTAGTGACGCTAGCCACATCGACATAATGACGCTTCTCCTCCTTCTATTCTTTTTCGCTCTCCATGACGTTTGCCTGGACAGTCGACAGTGACCGTAGACATTAACTGTGCAATTTATTGCGTTCCTTTCATCCATCTTTAACCCTCTTCAATCGATTTCCCTTTCGAAACCTCTTCAATCTCTTCTTTACAAACCGAAGAACCTCTTCAATCGATTCAACTATATACACAACGCAATTCCGATTATTAAACCACATAAATTCCGACTCTTAAATCATCTTTCGTCTCTTAAATCCTCTTCAATCGACTGAAATTCCTGGAATCCTCTTAAACCGTAGAACTTCTTCAAACCACAAATGAAATTCCTGGAATCCTCTTCAATCGACTCTATACACAACCTCTTTAATTGACTGAAATTCCTTGAATTGTTCCGTCATCATCGCTGGCCTTAAATAATCTTGAATCGCTAGCCTTAAATTGCAATTCGATTGAAATTTAACTAATTTGAACCGAAATGACATAGATACAACTGAAACCTCTCAAATTGCTGACTTACGAAGAGTTACGAAGAGTTGCTAAGGATTGCGAAGATCGAAGTATTACGGAGATCTCAGAAGATCTATGCAGATCTGAAGAGTTGCGTACATATACGTTGCGTCCTTTCCCGACGATCTGAAGTATTGACTTCTGCTCTCCGTTGCGTCCTTTCCCGACGAGACGCGACCTACTGAAGAGACGAGAGGAGACGCATCCGACGATCTGTTCTTTCTTCCCTGAAAAGACGTGATCCCTGGTTTTCTTTTCTTTCCCAGTTCTTTTCATCCTGGTTTTCTTTTCCTAGTTACATTTTCCTTGTTTTATTTTCCCAATTTTTCTTTTCCTAATTTCTTCTTCCCAGTTTCTTTTTCCCAGTTTTTTCTTTATCCCAGTTTCCATTTCCTAGTTCACTATTAATCCAGAATAATCAACACATGAATTTAATTCCTTCTTTTGTTCAAAACTCAGAACATGATTTTAGTGCCTTTTCAAATCCGAGAATCAAATTAACAAACTTGGTTTTCCAGAACATGATTTTAATGCCTTTTCAAAGCGTCTTCTTTCGACGTATTTTAGGTCCTTGATTTTATCAACGGAACCATCAACTCAGATCACTGTTTTCAATATAAACTTGACTTGTAATGGTGATATTGTAAAAAAGTTTTGGATCAACGCTAAAATGGTACGTAGAAGGAAAAACGAACGTACGCGTTCGTGGGCATAAGAAACAGTTTTAGTAAAAAAGTTGAAGAGTTTACCATAAAATAACATTTTACCAAGTGTGAAGTGTATATATGTTTTTCTCATATTCAACAATTGAACAAGTGTACATGCAAAAAAACATTCGCAAACTTTAATTTATACTTTAAGATAATCCTACACATATTTTCTTGTTCCACATGATGTGGTATAATCTAAGTCATTGAATTAAAGATCCAATGGTACAAATAAAAAAAATAGTATTTTATGTATTTAAATTTAAATAAACATGATCTTTGTGCACCAAAAAAATTAAAACAATAATAATTATTAATACATATAGACCACGTCAACATACCTTATCATGTTCTTTTCTTCTTCTATACATTTTTTTTTTGGGAAATTTTCAAAAAAATCCTAATTTTTTTGAATATTGTAAGAAATCCTATTTTTTTAGAAACTCTAAAAAATCTCCTCTACCAAATTTTTATTTTCAAATACCCCACTACAGAAGTTAAAAGTAATCATGAATGATGTTATATATTTTTTTGACCAAAATACTCTTCTATTTACATATTTAGTAATTACATAAATTGTTAACTTATACTTTATGATAATCCTACACATATTTTCTTGCTCCACATGAAGCAATATCATTGGTATAATATAAGCTCTTGAATTAAAGATCTAATGGTACAAATAAAAATAAGTACTTTATGTATTTAAACTTAAATAGACACGATGTTTCTGCACCAAAGAAATTAAAATAATAATAATTATTAATATATATAAATCATGTATACATACATTATCATGTTTCTTCTTCTTCTATACATTTTTTTTGAGAAAATTTCAAAAAACTCCCTAATTTTTTTGATATTGTAAAAAAAATACCTATCTTTTTAGAAACTCCAAAAAATTTCCTCTACCAAACTTTTATTTTCAAATACCCCCTATAAAGGTTAAAAGTAACCTTCTATTTACAAAATTGTTAATTTTTTTTTGGACCAAAATAACCTTCTATTTACATATTTAGTAATTAAAAAATGTTAATATTTATTAATTTTAAAAATAATCCTAAATTTTATTTAGGACGTAATAATTTAAAAAAATATATTATATGTTAATTATATTTATATATACACATTTTTTCTCTTATGTCATGCTTTCACATCATCTAAAAAATATATACCATCAATTTTGTTGATCTAAGGATTGTAATTGATTTAAGCACTAGATATCTTTAAATGAACATGGTTTTGTACACTCAAACACATACAAAGAATAATCATTTATCAATTTTCATGCACCGTGTCCGCACAAATAATCATGTAAACCTTTTTATTTGAAATGATTATGTTTTTAATTTTTAATTTTTTTAATTTCAAAAATAATTTTCTCAATTTTAATTTATTTTTGTTTGAAAGGAGTTTTATAAAAAATGATTAATATGATATTTTTTGTTTTTAAAGGACAAATATGTAAATCCACTTTATTATTATTATTATTATTATTATCTTTAAATTGATATTTCTCATATCTTCTAAGATTTTCAATGGTAAAAATGATATTCTGGATTTTTGGATGGTTAAATATAATATTTTTGTTTTTTGAATGATAACATGATGTCATGGCGAAAGACAACAAATCGAGAATTTTTCATCCCTGCAAGCACTGATTAGCTTTAGACCCCTCTTAAAAATGAAATTTGATGCTTAAGCCTTTCGCCAGCTCTCCTGGCGAAAGAGCATTCTCTTTCGCCAGGCTGTTTGGCGAAAGTGCTACTTTTACAAATTGGAAAACTTCGGAGTTATTTTTACAAATTGGTCTTTCGAAGTATCTAAGGAGCAAAAAAAAATCGGTTTAAAGGGCTTCCTCTTTTCTTTGATGTAGGGGCGGGTCTTAAAAAGGACCGTGAGGCATGTCTCTCCGTGATTTTTGTCGAACAGTGTATATATCTAATGATCCAGTATATTTTATCAGTATAACAATGTAAAATTTATTGTTTGCTCATCCTCCAAATATAAGTCATGTAGTGTATTAACATGTATTTTATTTGATACCCCAGAAATCCTGATAAGATCCGCCACTGTTCGGATGTGTTCGGGTTTTTCAGGTTAGGGTTTCCCTTACTTTCAACTTACAATTTTCTTTAGCTTAAATTTGTGAAACAAACTATGTAAGAAATGATTGCATAATAATTTTTGTAGTATTATCATTAATATTTTTCAAACTATAATTTTTTTTTTTTTAAAAAAAAAAAATACAACATGACATTAAGTAAGTTATAATTTTTTTTGGTTCTAAAAAATCTCGGATATTGAAATTTTCAAAAAAATAATAAAACATAAAAAGACAATTTATTTATAAAAATGCATATACCTTCTCAAATTTACAAAACATATATTAAATACGTGTTTTTTTTCTTAATAAAATCAAATCATATCTCAAATATGAGTTATTTGCTTGCACAATGTAAAATAACCATGAAAAACATGTTTATGATGGCGATTCATATTTACGATATTTATGTTTTGAGATGATATCGTATCATCATAAAAACTAGATTGTATTGAAATAAACATATAATCATAATTCATAATACTTAGTACATAATGTTATCTTATAAATAATTATGAAAACCGATAGAATTGACTCAACGTGACTGGACAATGTTTTTCTAGCCCAACGGTCAAATTGACGGTGATCCCCTTGATCTTAAGAGAAAATTCAATTTCTATTAATCAACAGGAACCAGGAAAAAAACTATTTATATTCTTTTTTACAAATCAAACGAAACGATCTTCTAAAATTAGTATTTTTAAAGTGATTTTAAATAATTCTCGACTTCAACAAGTCGCTATTTAATTGACCTAAAATGAGTGTAGACCTTGACTTCTCGACGACTTAACTTGTTCCATTCATATTCTTTTATTTGTAAATGTAAGCAATTTCGTATCCTAATATTTTTTGAATCATTGAATTTGTATAATTATGTATCATATGAATTTATATAATATGTATTATTTAATAATATTTTGTACTTGTAACTTGTAAGTATTAGTATATATTCAGTAACCACAAAATACTCATTATGCTCTTTCCTGAAAAAAGCCTATCATGAATTTTGTGAAACAGAGAATAAGTGGATTTTGTGAAATTGAATAATGAAAATCATATCATTTTTCTCAAAAACAAAAAGCCCATCATGAATTTTGTCTTCCGAAAAGACTTAAATTAAATAAGCCGAAATTTATTTTTGGAAGAAAGCTAGAAGTCTCCCATCTAAGCTGCTTGTGATATAAATCGAAATCAATGTATTTACATGTATATTGAATATTCTATCTCCTAAATAATCTATGCTAATTACACTAAATCTTTTTTTACAAAATTGAGCTAATTCTTATTCTTATATAGAAAAAAGCTCTAATTTTGGGCTTTTACAAGCAACCCGTTACTCATGGATCCTATCCTAAAATTTTGGGCTTTTACAAGCTCTAATATATTGTCCTAATCTATATGCATTGTATTAAAAAAAGTATTTGAATCCGAAAAATATATAGAAATCTAATTGGATCCGGATCTGATCTTAGTGTTGGATCTGGACTTTTTGGTTCGTGTGTATATATATCCAAACCAGAACCAAAATTATCCGTGGTAAAAAAAAGTACCTAAACCTGCTGGTATGTACCCGTGGATATACCGTTATCTGAAAATTACTCACAAAAAATATAAAAAATTGTTTATACAAATAAGTGAAATCGTTCATAATTTTAAATACGGGGCCGTTTGATGTAAAAGACTTTGAAAGATATTGAAGGATTCTTGTATTTTCTAGAGAAAGTGAAATGAGGATAAATATTTGAAGGACATCATTGTCTTGCATGTGTTGTTTGATGTGGTAGATTTAGATAATGGAAAGTGAAATCTATTGTTTGATGTAAAAGATAATTGAAAAGTAGTTATTAAAGATTTGAGATATATAAGATAATAATAATTACTAATTATTACATTTAATAATAATAATAAAAAAATATTATATTATATTTATCACAATAATAATAATTACTAATTATAATTATTACATTTAATAATAATAATATAATATTATATTATTATCGCAATAATAATAATTACTAATTATAATTATTACATTTAATAATAACAATAATAATAATAGAAATATTAATAGAGATATTATATTATATTATTATCACAATTATAATAATTACTAATTATAATTATTATATGTAATAATAATAATAAAATATTATATTATATTATTATCACAATATTAATAATTACAAATTATAATTATTAAATATAATAATAATAATTATTATTATTATTATTATAATAATTACTAATTATAATTATAATTATTTTTGTAGATTTTTAATGACTAATGAAAATTATAATTTATTGGTTTGTTGATATAAATTATTTGGGATTAGTTACTATTGTGTTTAATTAAAAGAATAATATTTTTTTTGGAATTAATTTAATAAAATAAATATTATTTAATTATAGGTAATGACTAATGAAAATTATAATTTATTGGTTTGTTGATATAAATTATTTGTGATTAATTACTATTATGTTTAATTAAAAATAATAATTAATTTGTTTGGAATTAATTTAATTTGAAATATGTATATACACATATTAATAAAAAATAAATATTAATTAGTTACAGTTTATGATTAATGAAAATTATAATTTGTTCGTTTGTTGATATAAATTATTTGGGATTAATTACTATTATGATTATGATATATCATGAGTATCTCTCTTGTTTTCTCGCCAATTTTATGGGACATCAGATGAGGGAAAAGGGGTTCGGAGGACATCCATCTGAGAATTGAAGTTCTAGTCATTTCCTCCAAAACAAACACAGGACATACAACTTGTACCGGATATGAGTGTCATTTCTTGTAGATTCTTGTAAAATAATTCAAATCAAACGGGTCCTACGTAAAACAAACAACATGTTCAAATACATTGAAAATCTGAATGTTACAAATGATTAATTCTTAAAATATACAAAATATTCATGTTATTGGGTATTTTCAAATATTTTCGGATATTTTTCGGGTCCAGATTGAGTATTTTTTTTAGGTAACGAATATTTTTACGAAGATGTTGAGGTAGTGTTATTTTCTGTTGAAAAGTGAAATTGTTAGATTAGTGACGACAATTTAAAAATAACTTATTACTTTATTACAAAAATTATGAAAATGAGAGAAAAATGACAGATCGAGATTGAAGTACAACAATAAGGTTTAACGTGGAAGAATGCACTAACATGTGGGACCTTGAATTTATTTCGAGATACAAGAAATGTGAAAAAAAATTAGTTCCGTCAACAACAAGAACAATATTGCAAATAAAAAATTTCAATTAAATATATCCAGAAAATATATAAAAAAGGACATGACGCCCTGCGCAATTGTGCACGAATTGTGCGCGGGTAACGCTAATGGTATTTTATAATAAAAAGAGTTTTTACAGCCTCTAAATAGGATAATTTGCAAGCCAAATTACCTTTAAAAATAAAAATAAAAAATATAGAAAGTTGAAAAAAATCCAGATTTACAATTCCCGAGAATTAAATTAACTCAAAATACGGAAAACCAAATCAGATAATTAGGTCAATAGAAATGAAATCCCAACTTATCATTTAAGAATCCAAATTTGGAATTCCCTTCAGACATATAAAAGGCCCCAGTATTCCCAAGCCGCCTTTATATTTTACTTTGCCTCACGAAAGCTATGTCTCTTCCTTCATGGCAAGAAACCAAGGAAAGTTTCTTCTCCTCCTTGCTTTACAGCTCGAGATTGATCTATTTGAGCACTGTCTTGAAAAGATTTGAACACTCCTCATCTCGCTTTATCTTCTTACATAACCGGTATTTTCTAAATCTCTTTTCACAGCCGTTTTTTTCTCTCGAGCATTTTCATTGATTTTTGATTTTTTCGTAAGAGATTTGAATATATTTTTCTTTTTCCTCATTTTTTCATATTTGCAAGCTGAAGCACAAAGATTATTTGAAGCTCTTCTGATTTGATGTGGCTTATTGACTGTAAGCAGCTTCATCTCTTCTATTAGAGACTCTCGCAAGATGCATGCATCAATTTCTTGCACTTTTGCATCTTTAATTAAGGTAATTTATTTTTTTATTGTTATTATTTTATGCATAATACCTTGATTTTCAATTTTGTCCTCTTTAATCAGGCATCTCTCTTCTTCTAGGCATGAATTTGATTTAATCATTAAAGCAGCTCGATCCCCTCTTCTGATTCAATTTGAGAGTAAGATGCTTTCTGAATTTTTTCCATAGATTTCTTAATTTTATTTCTCTCATTCAGAATATGTTCAATAACTTTCCATTCTGATAGATTTAAATAATTGAACACTCTCCTGCACCTCTCCTTCCAAACTTCAAACATAAAAATTGCTACAAGTTCTCTAAATTCTGGATTAAGAGCCTTTGATCTCAGAGTACTAAATGGATCATTCATCTCTTCCATATTTAATTTAAGTAAGCCGTTCATTTTTCCTCACCAGCACCATTTTAAATTACAAAACTACATATGACAATAAATGTTTTAGCATTAATTTACTAATATTCATAGCAATATATCATTTTCAGCATTAATACAGTTTCATCATCAGCACACTATTTTAATTGTCAAGACATTCGATAAGACTATATGCCAACATATTGATTTTATTGTTAATATATACTTTTTAGTGTTAATATATGTTTATAGTCTTTAAGTTAATGCCTCATATTTTTCGGCAATACATTATACAATTAGCAGCTTAAATATATAATGTTCAACGAGGTCACATTTTTAGGTGGCACAGTCTAACTTCGATCTAATCAATTACAATTGAAAAATTAGCTGTGTTTTTAAAAAATAAACATACAAGTCTTTTTAAAATATAGAGATAAATTCTTGTATGAATATTTCTAATCAATTATTGCTGCTGATGACTATACCGAACAGACATACAATATACAAGTGACCAAAAATAAAATTGATAGATCAGTTTTTTATTTATAGCCAAATTATAAATTTTTGTTAACCAATTTTACTGCCAAAACGATGATTAAACTTTTTGAGAGTTGATAAAAACATGTGTTCGTATTTTGGAAAAAATATTAATTCAAAATTACGTTCTTCTAATCTTTACAAAAAATCATTAAGTTTCTGAGTAAAGCTAATGTACTTAATTCAGTATTTTATTTAACATACTTAAAGATTCTGAGTCATTTGATTCAGAACTTAATTAACGTACCAAGGAGATTTAGAGTTTAACAAAACATGTACGTCTTAAAATTCAGAACTTCCTGACAAAATTAAGGTAAAATTAAAATTAAAATAAACAAGGAAAAACTCGTTTCTTTTAAGGTACTTCTTAAGATTTTAAGTTTCTGAGGAAAAGGAAAAACTCGATTGTAGCCCTAGAGATCAATCGAGGTAAAATTAACATTAATTTTAGTTCAAAATAAACAAGTTTGTTTCTTTTAGATAACAAAATTAAACTTGTCGTTTTTGAATTTTTGAAGGCAAAGGTCAAAGGCAATCGAATCCCCAAAGAAAGAACTTGAGGAGAGAGGTAGAATTAAACTGGAGAGAAAACCCCATCCAAATTCAGAGAAAAATCCAATAAACCCGACCAACTGGAGATCTTCAGCAGCACTCCTAGATCCGAAACCTATTACTCCCCTCCTCCTCCTCCGAACAGTTCTCATTACATGTATTCTAGAGAGAGAAACAGTGGTGGCGGTTCAAAATACAGATAGAAAGAGAGAGAACGAGACGCTGACATGGCGGTACCTGACAAACTGGTACCGAAACGCGAGCCCACTCCAATTGGTACCTCGAACCGTCCCAACAATCCCAATAAAAGAGGAAATTACAATTATAACAACCATAATAATAATAATATTAATAATAGTAACAATGCAAATAATAATTGGAATAACGGGTCTAATTGGGCCGCAGCTAATGGCTTCATGCAAATGACACCCGTTTCTCAATGCGTCCGTTTGGATGGCATAACGGTAATAATCCCTTGTTGAACGAAATGGGTACCGGACCGGAAAGGACACGAGGTGGTGAAGGAAACTTGTTCGGTACCGAACCGCTCGTACCGGTACCGGTTTTGACAATTGAGGAGAAGAGTGAGAAGGAGAGTTTGGTGGTGGTGAACGAGAGAGTGGAAGTGAAGGAGGAGATTGTTCAGGGGAATGTTCGCGTCGAGACCCCTGAAAAATTAGAGAATCGCGAAAAGGTCCCTCTGGTCGAAGAGAAAATTGTGGAGATCAATTTATGGGAGAAATATGTTGAGCGCATTTTTGTATCGAAGGATTCGGTTGATGATGTGGAGCTCTATAGTAAATGTGCCTCTGTTTTGTCGGTGGATTTAGGAATGAGAACTGGAGTCTCCAGTTCCCTTCAGGTATTTTGTTATATTTTTGGATACAGTATTCTCTTTTTTGGTCTTTATTTTTTGTTAACAATTTTGATTTATTTACATATTTTAGGTGCCTGACAAGAATGGTAAAATGAACTCCTCCTTGAAGTCACTTTTTCCTACTAATCAAGATGTTATTTTCAAGATACAATTTTTATCCCTACATGATTAGATTTTGGGGAGATTTGCATATTTGCCCTTCTAAAAGAAACAAAATATCGTAATTACCCTTGCAAGAATGTTACATTTCTACTGAATATACTATTTTTTCGATTAGTATAAGCTAAAAATAATTTTGTTTTTTAATTGTGGTAATTTTCAGAGACTTGGAAATAAGGAGTAGTCCAAGGAGGAAGACTTGGAAATAACGAAAATGTCCGAATTGGTAGAAAATGAAAATATTTCTAATTCGAGTGTTATCATCCCCTATGATAAAATAATAAAAATGGAGGTGGACAACGAAATATTTAATAATAATAGTGAAACTGTGAGTGGTGGTGAGGAGATACCTAATATCGAGTACACATTGAAAAAGCATTTGCTTTTCCTTCTCTCTTTTATTGGTATTTTTTGGTTTTTATTTATTTTATTTCACATATTTCGTGTATTGATTTGTCAATCTGTTACTTTGAAACTTGCTTTCAATATTTATGTCTTCTTATTTCTTTTCCAATATGTTCCTTGTACTTTTTTGCCGTTTATTTAGTTAGTACTGTGTCGTGTTTTGCTTTTGCTGCTCGTCCGTAGAGTGCAGCGGCAGGACATAATTGCCACCAAAACTTCCTTTGTGCAGCTGCAGGACATAATTGCCACACAAAACTTACTTTCGGCAGCGGCTGGTAAATGCCACCAAAACTATCTATCGGTAGCGGCGGGTAAATGTCACCAATACTGGCGGTTTGTAAATGCCACCAAAACTCGCTTTCGGCAGCGGCTTGTAATAGCCATCAAAAGTATCTATCGGCAGCGGATCTTGAATGCCACCAAAACTATCTTTCGGCAGCGGCTGCAGAATGCTACCAAAACCAGCTTTCGGCAGCGGCTGTTAAACGCCACCAAAACTATCTTTCGACTGCGGCTTTGAACGCCACCAAAAATATCTTTCGGCAGCGGTTGGTTAAAGCCACCAAAACTCTCTTTCGGCAGCGGTTGGTTAATGCCACCAAAACTCTCTTTCGGCAGCGGCTGGTAAATGCCACCAAACCTATCTTTCGGCAGGTGCTGGTGAATGCCACGAAAAGTATCTTTCGGCAGCGGCTGGTGAATGCCACGAATAGTATCTTTCGGCAGCGGCTGGTGAATGCCACGAAAAGTATCTTTCGGCATCGGCTGGTGAATGCCACGAAAAGTATCTTTCGGCAGCGGCTGGTGAAATGCCACGAAAAGTATCTTTCGTCAGCGGCTGGTGAAATGCCACCAAAACTATCTTTCGGCAGCGGCTTTAAATGCCACCAAAACTATCTTTCGGCAGCGGCTGGTAAATGCCACGAAAACTATCTTTCGGCAGCGGCTCTTGATGCCACCAAAACTATCTTTCGGCAGCGGATTTAAATACCACCAAAACTATCTTTCGGCAGCGGCTGTAGAATGCCACCAAAACATTCTTTCGGCAGCAGCCGCTTTAGAATGCCACCAAAACAATCTTTCGGCGGCAGCCGCTTTAGAATGCCACCAAAACAATCTTTCGGCAGCCGCTTTAGAATGCCACCAAAACAATCTTTCGGCAGCCGCTTTAGAATGCCACCAAAACTATCTTTCGGCAGCGGCTGTTAGATGCTACCAAAACTATCTTGATAACATAATTATTATCCGACTGATATCTTCATCAGGGTCAGTTCAGGTTCATCAGACCGTCAGATTAGGAACCACAGATCAGAATCCTCGGATCACGAGCATAACCAAGGAATAATCAGACCAAGATCTCAGATCATGATGTGAATTGAGCTTCATATATAATTCATTAAAAACACGCCAATAAGAAAAGTGCAAATGAAAATAGCAGGAAAATAGTCTTTACGACTACAAGCTAAATAATATAGACCGTTAAAGTCAAAATTCGCAAACAAAATAATAAAAATTCACAAATGACCGCCCTGCATCTCCACAAAAAAATCACAAATGACCTCCCTGCCCTCTGGTGCCCTGCAAACATAAATATATTAGAAAAAAACATAAATATGGAGGGACCTATTTGTAATTCATGCAAACTATTGAGGACCAAATAGTAAGTTTAACGAGTCGTGCGTATTTTGTAATGTGGGCAGCTACGACTTCTACTTTCTTTAATACGTGGCCGTGGATTAAGAAATAAATGGACTACTCCAGTCCAATGTTGGTGATTCTGAATACGCATGTCTTCCCAGTAATATAAAGAACTATACTTGGTTATTAATTTGTTAATGAAATTATAAAAATTAACAGTTTAATACCTCGATCTTCAGCGATGGAATTTGATCGAGCACCAGTTATAATTAGACCATCTGGAAATGGCATTGAATTTCCCGAATCTGAAAAAATAGATTAAAAAATCAATTTCACCAAGTGTTCGATGAAATGCCTCAAACGCAAAATTTGTATTAATAAATTACCCTTTGTAAAGTCGTCAATAAATGTTGAACCAAATTGATCTGACGCAAAATCACGAGGTTATGGTTCCTAAACCAGTGCATCGAGACCATCCTCTCGAGAAACCGTAAAAGCATGAACTGGATGGAAATCGGCGCGGGCAAACAAGGTCGGATCTACATAGACATGTTCCCCCATATCAGGATTCGATAACAAAATACAATTCGAAGAGTCTGCTTTTAGCAAGTCCTTTTGGCTTTGGTGGAGAGAGACTGCGAGAAGCATTTCTCGAGTCACGGAATCTTCTATTTTCAAGAAAGTCGAGTTGAGGCAGCCGTCGCGCCGGCAGAGCATGGTCCACTGTCGTATCTCACGTCATTGATCTCGAGTAAAAGTCTTGAACTTTCAGGGAAGATCATTTTTCGCTGAGGTGGGTCCCGCATAATTTCGAATCGGACAAACCTTCGGACGAGATCATCAAGAAGGACGAGATTGATCCGCCTACAAGCCAAGAGGAGGTTTCACCCGCCTACAAAGCTTCGGAAGAAGAGCTCTTCAAACCGATTCGCATTGTTTTACACTGACGTCATCATCTACAAGCACGGTTTGGTGGAGAAGACCGGTATCATCAGTACCAGAAAAGGAAAGAGTCAAATCAGCTTCTTTTTTCAGCATATCTGCAGTGGTTATTGACCTCAGCACATCCTCTATAAACCCCAATCCATCCTTTTCACCTGAAATTCAAATGCACCAAATAAAGTATTAGCAAGAAAGAAGAAAAATGTGTGAAGCTCATTTGAAAGGATCCACTTCACACCTTTGCAAGATTCGATTGGTACCGTCATCGATTGAATTCACGGAGAAAATTCGGAGAATTTGGGCCCCGCCAGAGATATTCCTTCGACGATCGATTGTTTTGGATGGCTCGGATGCGCTCTGGATTTGAAAAGGTTTTGTAATTCGAACCAGAATACAAAGGAGTAGCCTGACGCTCAGGGCCACGTGCGTTCTCCAAACGACACCTGTATGGATGCGGGACCCGTTTTGCTGATGTAAAATTCGATGAATGGGGCTGGAGAGACTGTGTTGGATCTTCGATCGTTCATTTGGATTAGCTTCTCCATCATGTTTACTACAATGTTGCGAGGATGATGAGGTGGAGGGGAAGAGGGACCTGGTTCGGCCACTCCTTGATTTCTGCAAATTTGCAAGTCAGCCATTTTGCAATCGAGTCCTTGTAAATTCTTTAATTAGTTTGTGAAAAGTTGTGTATACCTTTTTTGTTGGGGACCACTCTGCTCAGGATAGATGATTTCCTTTTGAAAGAAATTCAATGCATCTGGGAGATAAGAAAAGGGAATCAATTATATCAGTATACTTAGTAAAAGAACAAAGAAGTCAAGAATTTCGAACTTTGAAAAGTGAAAATTATTTGTTTACCAAAGATTTCGCAAGGCCCCGAGGGAAGATTTCACTAGCTCGAGTAAAATTAGGTTTGCATAATTTGAATAGGAGTATAAGTGAAAAAGAGCACAAACCTACCCAACTCCTATTGAAATCATTGGGTCAGCCAGGCCTTCTCTGTGGCTCTGTACAAGAAGATGCGAGCTTTTCTCTGTGATTATTTGCATAAATACCCAAAGTATCCTTCTAAAATGTTGTATGATGTTACTCCCCGTATAATAATATTATCTTACTAGTTTATATACAATATTAACGTTAATTTTGTAGTGTTACGAGCTCAAATGACTCGGATCATCGTGGTAGTATTCCTTTAGGGCCCGTTCGGCAAATGACTCGGATCATCGTAGTTTATATACAATATTAACGTTAATTTTTCTATTTTTTTCATTTTTTCTATTTTTTTTTTCTTTCAACTCGACTCGACTAGTTTCCGTTGGTCCCAATATTTATGTGAACCGCACCACATAAAGTACTGTACATGATTAAAACTAGTGTATTAAGTACAAATCTTGTACTTTAAAGTTTTAAACGTGTATGTATTTCAAAAAAAATAAATAGTAATTAATTACCGTTAGAACTAACTCGCGAGACATTAATGCCCTGATTAAAGAGTATGCATTTGTATGAATTTCAGGAATTTCCTTCGAGCCGACATTTCTGGTACGGAAAAACAAAAACAAAATATGAAGTTAAAAGTCACACCATGATTGAATAACTCAGGTGATAATTGAACATTAGTAGAAGATAAAATGTACCCAATAACAAAGTATGCTAGTTTGAAAGCCACCTTCTCTGAGAAGTGGTGCTTTGATCTTCAGGGAAGGAATTATATCGAGCTCTGGTTATAATTAATCCATCTGGAAATGGCATTGAATTTCCCGAATCAAAACTTTGCTTCGAATGTCTGAAAAAAAATAAAGCAAAAAAAAAACAACTTCACTAAGTGTTCGATGAAATGCATCACTCGAAATATTTGCATTAATAAGTTAACTTATGACCAACTTGGTACCAGTCACCAATTAAATAAGGTTAAACACCAACAAATCTGATCAAGCTTGATATCAGAGAGCTAGTCTCATCATTTGGTGATATCACATCCTCTCAGACTTGATCAAACTTTCTGTGAACGGCACCACATAAATTCCTGCTGATAAGATACAAAGGAAGAAACAAACAACATGATTAAAACTAGGATATTAAGTAGAAATCATGTACTTTAAAATGGTAAAATGGACCAGATCTTAGAGATAAAATGGCCTAGATCTTAGTAGTTAAAAGGACTAGAAAAAACAACAAAAGATTGAGTAATAAATGCACAAACAAGCCAGAAAACAACAGATTTTTACAACCTTTCTTCTAAATTAATGAACAAAGCAAAAATCGAGCATTCAGTATAAAATGTACAAACAAAAGAGGAGAAAATAAAAACCTGAACATAAATATCGAGATTGAACTCGGATCGCACGCCTTATTATCCTGCTGACACAAAATCAGTCTATCTCAGAAAAGAACGATGTCACGAAATTAGGGCAGAGAGAGGTGGTCTTCAGAGAGGTTGTGCGATATTCAAGCCAGGCGAACGCATGGTGGTCGCTGATCCGGCGAGCCCCATTCTTTGCTAGCGATAGAAAGAATCGATTTAGTTTTTTTGGGCGGAAGAAAGAAGCAGAGAGAACGAGAGAGAAACTAGGGTTTAGAGGGTTCGTGAAGCTTAAGGGCGTGTTTGCTAGGTCAGTTTTGTGTAGCAGGAAACTCATAGGAAACCAATATATGAATATCAGGAAACTCTGGTAGCAGGAAAATGCAAAAACTGCGATTGTAGGATGTTCAAAAGGTGTTTGATGAAAAACCTAGGATTGTTGTTGTTATTGTTGTGTTGTTGTTGTTGTTATTATTATTATTATTACTTTTCTATATTTTTATTATGTATTTTTTTTTTTATTATTATTATTTCTAAGTACGTTTTAAATTATTTATAACCAATTATATGCCATTGCTAGGGGTGGGCATTCGGTTGAACCGAACCGAACCGAACCGAATAAGAGCAAACCGAATTAAACTGAAATGGACTAGATTCAAACCGAACCGAACGGAATAAAATTTGAACCGATTTAAAATCGAACCGAATAAACCTAATTTCTTATTGGGTTTATTCGGTTGAACCGAATTAGAAGTTTTATAATGTTAAAATTCAAGTGATATTTAGTAAAAAAAAATATAAAAACAGATCATATAAAATACACTTATCGTTAATTTTATTTTTACAGTATTAAATTTTAATTTTTACTTTTACAGTATAAAAAACAGATCATATAAAAACCGAATTTTTTATTTTTACAGTATTAAATTTCGTATACGGTATTCGATATCCGATTTTGAATACAGTATTCGATATCCGATTTCAAATAAGAATACGAACATGGTATCCCATATCCGATTTTTTAATACTTGGGCGGAAGAAAGAAGCAGAGAGAACGAGAGAGAAACTAGGGTTTAGAGGGTTCGTGAAGCTTAAGCAATATGGGTCGGCAGGTCCAACGTTTGTCTCGCAGTGAAACTCAGGATTTGAGATCTCGAGGAAAATAAGGAAAGAGTGCTTTGGCGGGATAAATAAGATTCGTAAAATCCAGAATTACAAGTCCGGGATTTTTGATAGGAGTCCAATTAAAACCCCCCAACTTTTGTAAATTAATAGCCGAGTCGAGCCGAATATGATAGGAGTCCAATTAAAACCCCCCAAGTTTTGTATGAATTCGAGACAAATATGAATTTGTAAATTGGATTATGATTGGGGCCTCAAATTGTACTTCACATTTTCCTCTCAAATTAATAGCCACTAGTTTTTTTTCCGTGCGATTGCGCGAGAGTTTTTTTAATTTATCACGATAATGTTTTGTAATATGTACATTTTTTTTATCTTGCACGATTTAGCTCGGATCCAAATAATTATATTGTATATGTTAGTTGTACGACGACATGAACGAATTATGAGTATGTTGTATACAAAATGTTGGAACATAATAAAGAGAATACAAATATTTCACAGCAAAACAATTGATAATATTACAGAACTTTTAATAATAGTAGAACATAAAAATGTACGAATATAATAAAGAAAATAAGAACATTTCACAAAAAATTACATAACTTTTTACAACATAAAAAAAAAAACAAAACAAGCCCGCGCAATTGCCCGGGTGTAGAGCTAGTCTATTATAATTTTGATTTGAGTTTGCAACAATTAAGACCGGCGGCTAATATCAAACATCAATTGGAAGTATGCGTCACTGTTTATCAGCATGTCTTGGTAGACGCATAGACAAATCGTAGACAAATGGGTAAATACATAACCTTTTAAAAAATGAAAAACATTATCACGTAAGAAATTGCTCCAAAAAATATCACGTTATCTCAAAAGTGTATCCGCACATGTTACTTTTTTCTTAATGTTACGTAAAAGTGATGAAGGAAATTTAATGAACTTTTTCATTTTGGGATTAATTTTATGGGGCTTCTATCATACACCCTTTATTATAAAGGGTATTTTGGGTATTGAAAATATGAACATTTATTGTTTGATGTAGCTCTTCATTTTTCTTAATTAATACTCTTTCCATCTTCAACTTTTTCTTTAATCTCTTTTACATTAACATTTCCCTTAATTAATACTATTTCCATCTTCAACTTTTCCCTTAATCTCTTTTACATTAAGGTCCTTGATGTTTTTTTTCTTTCTGAAAAAACACCTTTAGTTCTCACTCACAAAATTACAATTTCACATTAAGGTACCCGAATTTCGTTTTTTAAAAGAACACTTTTAGTTCACACAAAAATTACACTTTAAAGTTAAGGTTCCTAGATTTTTTTTTTTTTGAAAAGTCAATTTTAGTTCTCACGAAAATTCACAGTTTCATTTTGGTTGTTTAGTTTATCGGTATCCAAAAATAAGTTTTAACTATGATAATCAATACCATGAATTTAAATATTTCTTATAATCAAATGCAAATTTTCTGTAAATAAAATTCATACAAAATTTTGAATGCTTTAAAATCTGAACCCTTCCATTTAATGGTGTTCAAAATATTTATTTGTACAATGATAAGTATCATTAATTTTTAGGCTATTTACAATTGTTTATTCATTTATTGGCTCCTCTTCACGAGTTATTTCTACTAATTCAGAATTATTCACATTTTCTTATCGCGCTTTCACTGGGAGAATTATTACTGAGTGCAACTTTGCAAATATTAGGTAAATTAGCAAAATCGTCCTCGAAATTTCCTGATTCCGCAACCATTCACCCCTCAAATTCTTCTTCTTCTCGATCCTACGGACATCCTTGGCCTCCGTATCTGTAAATAAATTATCTTTTGTCAGACAAACTAGTTGCAAAGATTTGTGCGTGAATTAAGTTCGTAACTTACCAAGAATGTGCGTGAACTCGAATGCTATGAACTCCATTTGGAAATTGTATTATAAAAAAACAAGAGGAACACTTTGCAAAAATGGGTCTGCATTATCAAGAAATTGCATTTTCCAAACCATCAATTGCAGCAAAACATGACTTCTTTCTCCTGAAATCAAATAGAACTGTGATGATAACAAAATATTACATAATTCTTGCACGAATTTTTCCTATCTGTAAGATAAAACATGAAATGCATCAATAGTGACAGAGAATAATAAATTACATGATTAAATGAAGAATAATGACTATCAACCTCAATTCTTTCTCCAATTGCCATTGAAGAAACAGTCAAGAACTGATCCCTTTTCCTCTTTGGAGCAAGCTACTTTCATGAATAGTCAATTCTATCCCTTCATTCCCTTTTAGCCTCAACTTCAGACCCGAGAGAGAACAAGCAAGTCTGAAAGTGTCAAGAAGTACAATCCCATAATTAGGAATCGAGCACAACTCAATTCAATGAGAAATATTTTTACCTCAGACTTATGATTGACAAGAACGAGACGGACGATCCCATTTCAGTATCATTTTCTGAACATCCCTTCAAGCTTGGGTCATTCCTTTCAACAAAGTCTTTAAGATAGAGAATCCTCATAAAGAAGCGGCGACAGCAAAAGAGAAGGAACGTCTTAGTGAACGCAGCGGCGATCTAGAGAGAGAAAGAGAGGTCGGAGAAATAGATTAGGTTGAGCACGGAACGGTGTCAGGGCCAGATGAGAGAGAGAGAGAGAGAGAGAGAGAGAGAGTGCACTGGAGAGGGGAGTGTTGGACATTGTGGAAAGATGGGTCAAAATTACTCTTTTGCCCTTAATAGGGTGTACTATAAGGAAAACTTATGTTACAAGATTTAATCCTTGCTCTTGAACTGAGAAGGATCTTTTGATCTCAACCGTTTAACTACAAAGAGGTGTATAGTAAGCAAAATTGGGTGTATCATATAACTCTCCAATCTTTATATTGCACTTCTAATTGTTTTTTTTTCAATGTTAATTTGAATTTGAAGAATTTTTCTTTATAATAAAAAAAAATTAGTTTATTTGAAGATTATTGAGTACGTTAGATTTTTATATGTGGATTTTTATTTTTATTTTTAATATATGGAATTGATTTTCATATTTCTAGCATGTGATATTATTAATTTCCATAAGATTGCGTGTAAAATGTTAAGAGAATATTACATAAGAAAGGAATTGAGAAAGAAAAATTTCGACCCGGCACCCCTCCTCCCGAGGCTGGCCCGGGTCCTCGACCCGGCACCCCCTCCCCCACTCCCAGGACGGGCCCGGATCCTCGATCCCCCCCTCCCCTTCGGTTCTATTTCGAATTCGAATCATTCGATTTCGGTTCGGTTTCGGATCGTTGATTTTTTGATAATTTTCGGTCAGGTTCGGATGTAGACGGATCGATTCATTTTTCCAAGTCACATTTTGGCAGCTCTACACAATGTTCCAGAAATCGCTCGACGCTCGCTGGTCGGCAGACGACCATCAAGCGCCAAGGATGATTAATCGGAATTAATCGGGAATCTCGACGGACCTCGACGAATTTTTATTTTTTTATATTTAATATTTAAATTAATTAAACAAAATTACAAATCACAGTTTTTTTAATAAGTTTTGAATAATTTAAGTAACAAAATACACTACGTCACTAAACTAACATAAACTCAAATAATAATAATAATTTATATATATATAAATAATATTAAAAATATGAAAAAATTTAGTCCAAATTTATTTTTTTGAATAGTATCCGACAAACGATCGTTTTCATTATTGATGCCTAATTTTTTTTGATGTCAATGGAGATCCATTGGCAATCCATAACGAAAGCGATCGTTATTTTGAATAGTATCCATTGGTTCATATTGGAATCCATTAACCTTTCTCTCCTAAATTTACGTCTCCATTTATATGCATTGTTCTCTTATTCACGCTCTATGAACAAAACAATTAGGGGATACACATCTCTGATTCTCTATGGGAAGCAAACAAGCAGTGATCCGGAGTTTAATTATTAAATCATCAATTGCGTGTTTTCAAAAATAAATATGCATTGCATAGGTTATCTCATATCCTAAAAACATCACTAATATTGTTCCGTCCATTTTCTCGCAAAATCTCAATTAATGCTGCAAATATGCAATTACTCATAATTCGGTTCAATTTCATATCATGAAATTCATTATAACATCACAGGACATGAATAATAAACTTCACCTAAATAGAAGGATACCAATAAGAAGAAGCATACCTCATATCAAGTAAAAATTGTAGTGGGACCCACAACACGAATGATCTTCGCAGCAGGTTCTTTAGCTTCTATGTGGATGGATGGAGTGAGAAACAACTACAAAGAGTGAAAGAGGACGATTTTTTTAGTATTTATTTCATTTTCTGATTTTAGTATAAGTTTGTTTTTCAAATCAAGTAAATTGGGCCGGTGGGCTAGTGTAATATGAAAATCATGTAAAATTTTATTTTCATGCGAAATACATAAATTTTCAGGTGTGGGTCAACAGAGCCTATTTTGAAATTTCAAAAAAAAAAAAAAATTTAGTATGTTAGTAAACATTTAATAATATGTTTTTCTTATAGATTATATGTACGAAACTAATTCAAATATTTCAGTTTAATTTAATAATGATGGGATAAACAAGTATGTTTAGATATTTGGCAAGATTTGCATCGAGTCATTTATGTCCCCCAATTAATTCGGGACTTTATTTTGTAATTATTTTGTAAATGATTTAGGAATTGTTTGGATTACTGAGCATGAATTATAAGATTTAATTTGATGATTTATAATTTATTTCGATGATCATGGATTCAATTTAAAGTTGGGATAATTTATTTTGATGATTTATAATTTATTTTGTGGTTAATTAGGGATATGTTAAGGTCAATTACAGTTTCGTTTTGCTGAAATTAAGATTTTTCGAGGTTATACTAAGGTAAATTGGGTTAATAACTTAATATTGGTTAATTTGAACAAATTATGTCGAACTATGATTTTTACTTAGTTATAGTCAATTACGGATCCATTTTGCCGATTTTTGGGTTGGTTGAGGTTGAGTTAAGATCAATCCACTAACTAGGTTCATTGAGCTAAATTATGTCAAATTATGACCATTTATGACTGGATTTTAATTTAGATTGTATCAACGCAACTGGAATAACTAGATAATTTTATGACGAACTTCATTATTTCGACGACAAATTATGATAATAGGTGCAATCTCTTTGTGTAGAGTGGAAAATCACTGCAGAGAAGAGAAGATTTCATTGCGATTGTAGGATTGTGCGAGTGTTAATTAATTCCTCCCTATTTATTTACATTTCTTGAATATGAAAATGACATTAACTTACTCAAACTTTGCATGGACTAATTCAGTACTTAATTGGGTGATTATTAAGAAAAAGATGTATTTGTTTAATGGAAATCTTTATGAATCTTCATGTTTTCATGAACTATCCCGTGTTACGAAACATGGAAACAATCTCATTCAAATACATCAACATATCAATATATCTTAAGCCAAAGAACAAAATAATTGCAAAAATAAATTGAAACAAATATACAAGAGCATCCTTGTTATGCGCTAATTTGTACGAGAAAAACCAACAATTAATCCAAATAATCTCAAAATCCAAAACAACAAAAACAAAAGACAAAAGAAGGAACATTAAAAAACAAAAATGCATACTTTGATGCAGTGTTGCAAAAAACGATGTAAAACGGTGTAAAACGGTAAAACGGTGCCAGACCGTACTGTTTTTTACAAGAAAATTTCAAAAAACGGTCAACCGTTTTTTTACTGTCTTTGACCGTTTTTTTTCTCAAAAAACGTTTTAAACGTTTTTTTTAACCGTTTTTTTCATAAAAAAAAAAAATTTTAATATATATATATTTTTTTTGGCATTACAATTACAAACCCGTAGCTGTTTCGTAGTAAATTTGGAGAGAGATCAAAGGTCCTCTTTCAAATAATAATTGTAATTAGTGGTATTTTGTGTCTAATTCTTACATGAACAAGGTGTTAACTCTGATCCAGCTTATCATGATCAATTATTTTGTGTCTAATTTCGATTGACGCATATAATTAGTTGATCTTTTTGTCTAATTAGATAGCTAAGAATATTTATTCTGATATGTTTAGGTCGATGGACATTTATTCGATATGTTTTATTAATATTTCGTATGTTTTTTTTAATTTTGGACTTTCGTGTATATTTAAGTTGAATTATAAAATTGAATTATTATATTTTTGTTTGTTTTATTTTTAAATTTTTATTATAATTGCTATAAAATGTTGGTTAATTCTAACCTAGAGGGGGGTAAATTTGGCAATCTAACTTACACTTAGTTTAGATTTAAACCTAATTTACGGTGCGGAATAAATAATAATTTAGATGATAAAGATGATACCGTACAAACACTTTGACACAAGATGTTTGTTTACGAAGTTCGGTAGGTGGTTGCTTTGTAGCTTTAACTCACCCTTTACTCGCTTAATTGACCGACTCAATTATTTGCGAGTACCTACGTCTCCGGGAATGCCTTGTGCCTCTTTTTGGCTTTCGATTGACTTCCAACTCAACTCGATTACAAGGATTTGCCTAGATCGATTTACACGCTTCTATCGATCTATAGCTTAGGCTCTTTACAATTTGTTGCACTAGCCTATTACACTTTTTCACTAATCGAGCTACAACGTGATCGGTCACGTGAGTGGGATACGATTAGTGGAGAATATCGAAAGTAGATCAACGATCTAAAGAGGTTTCTCAAGCTATCAATGGATATAGATAATCACAGCTTAGGGTTTCTCTCTTTTTAGGTTTAAATGTTTGAAAGTGAAGGAGTGAGAGAGAGAGACCCATGAAGGATTCTATTTATACTCTCTATAGAAATCCTTCAGAAAACTTGAAGTGCGTTCGAACGCATAAAGTCCGTTCAGAACGCACTTGTAGTTTGCACTAGCCGTTTCAAAATAATGTGCAAGTACATCTTGGGTCCGTTCGAACGGACAATGTCCGTTCGTAACGGACTCAATTATACATAGCATTTTGCGTTCACAGGAACAAGAGTCCGTTCAACGCACTGAAAAGTGGGTGAACGGATTCCAGGTTGTCCGTTCGAACGCACATGTGTGTTCGTTCGAACGCACACATCCCTGTGACGTTTTCCGTTCACAGGAAGGATTGTCCGTTCAACGCACTCAGAAGGTGGGTGAACGGATTCTAATTGTCCGTTCGAACGGACATGATTGTTCGTTCGAACGCACACATCCCTGTGACACGTTTGGTTCTAATCAAGCTTTAAAGTTTTGATATGTAGCAAGTCCGTTCTGAACGGACTTTGAGTTCGTTCAGAACGCACTTCCTGCTTGACTGAACTCTTTGTTATTTTGAACATGATTTTACTTGAGTTCTACTAGGTTTGTACCTAAGGTTTATTTGTGGCGTATCCCACTCACGGAAGACTTCAACATCTTGAGTCTTGATGTATTCCAATGGCCTTCCTTGTGTTCTTCTTTTCTTGTTTATGTTGAGACTTCATGTCCTGATTCTTGATGTAGTCCAATGAAGTCTTCCTTCACAAATCCTCCTTCATCTTCGTATCGTACCTATGTTATCCTGCACTTTTCTGGATGTATACATTAGTAATGACAGTGTTTTGAAATAATCAAACTATCAGGAAATTTGAACCAACATAAAATATTGCCGATTTAAGTAACCGTTTTTTAATCGTTTTACGATCGTTTTACAGTAAAACATTAAAACGGTGACCGTCCGTACCGTACCGTTTCCCGTCATTTGCAACATTGTTTTGATGAGAAGGAAAAAAATCACCCCCACATTCTTATTGGAACATTCCCCCTTTTGGTGGGTGCATTTATTTCAAGCATCAGATTGTTTTTTTGGGTTCTCTAGCAGATTGGAAATGGAGTTCCAAGACTCCAAATCAAGATATCAAGGGCGGAATTCAGAGTTCGGCTTTAGTTGACATTCGGAAACTGGGAAATGGGATGCGCATCGTATATTAACAAAAATAATACCAAGATATTAACAATTGTATAAATTACAACGTATAAATTGTGAGGCCTGGTATTAACAAATTTTGCTGACTTCACCAAATTCATTCCACCATATGCAAATTTATAATTTATACCATGCAGGATATTAACAAAAATAATATCAAGATGGGTCTTTAGAATATTTATTTTGGAGTACAATTTCTATAAAATCGTGAGTACGCTATCTATCATTTTTTATTTTTTTGGAGGACTTTAAAATTTGGTGATATTTGTCATTTGCCAAATGGAAGGGTTGGGCTTGGATAGGCGGTACCGCAATAGTTCCATGAAGGAATGACAAGCATGGAATTAGGTTTTTCATTTTTATTGGATTTAAATAAACGTTTAATTAATGAAGTTTGATAATGAACATCTGAGCATTAACAAGGTAACTACAAAAAACAGTCAAGGTCACTTTATGAAATTAGTTCTTTCATTTTTATCTCAATTAAGAAACATAAATCATAGTTAACTTGATATATAACATCAATTTAAATGGACATGGATAAATATGATATTTGAACAATTCAAACGGTACTTGATGAAAAATTTATAAATATCATGATTCAGCAAACGTACTCAATAAATTCGTGCATTCATAATTTGTTGATATCGCGCAATCAATATATATAATATATTTATAGAAATTTAAGAAATCACAGTGAACTGCAACACTAAATAAAAAAATGAAATATCGCCGAAAAAGGCCAAAAATAAAAGAAAATAAAAAAAAAACATATCACCAAAAAAATGATCATAAATTCGAGAGCAACCGTGCAATTGCGCAAGACGAGAGCCAGTATATTCTTCATGCCATGGTATCCTCCAATATCAATAAAAACTTCTAAAATGTATATATGATAAATGTGAAAGTTGGCATGATCCATCTTCTCGAAATGAAAAAGAAAGATAGATCATATATGGAGAAACAAAATACTTAAATAAACATGAAGAATCGTATCAAAACGAGGTTTGCATGTGTTATCTACCAGTTCACACTAGTAATGTCACTATTTACTGTACAGCATACAAGTTATATATGACTAATTATATATAGACTGATTGTTTTATAATACATGAATGAATAACTAACTTTAGAAATAATCGATTTTCACATGTATATTCTATTATTCATCAATATGCAACGGATCAAAAAGGGCCGTTTGATAAAAAGATTCCCAAGAATTAAAGAGGTTGAAATTTGAAATATACATGTTGCTCACACTAGTTAGATTTTAATATTCATTTATCATTTTATCAAGAAAAACTAACAAATAACAATAACAACAATATTAAAAAAACATACTTGAATTTTTTTTATAATAAAAGATTGTGAAATTATAAAAAATTTATAAAAATAATGAAAATAAAAACTAATTGTTAAAAAATATTTTTCTACCAATATAATTTGAAGGTATTCTTTTAATATTTTTGTTTATTTTATTATTATTTGACGTTAGTTTTTCTTGACAAAAATAATAAATTAATATTAAAATCATATAACTATAACATATAACAATTCTTGTTTTGAAATTATTATGTCTTAAAAATATTTAATGATTTTTTTTTAATTAATAAAATATAACAAAAATAGTTTTTTTAACTATCAAATATGAAAATTGAAGGGTATTTTGGTCCAAAAAGTAATTAATCCTCATCCAAAGTTAAAATTAAGCCCTATAGGAGAGTATTTGAAAACGAAAGTTTGATTTGATGGTTTTTTTTTGGAGTTTCTAAAAAGTTAGAGGTTTTTTCTAAAATATCCAAAAAAATTAGAGAATTTCCTAAAAAGTATTTCTGAAAATATCTTCACAAAAATATATTACATTAAGTATTGTCAAACAAAAGAAGTATGTACATATTTTAGATTTCTTATATTCAAACAAAAATATATGTATAGCCCAAGCAGTATTTTTTTTTATGCTGGGTTCTATATGAAAATTGAATATTGAATATATTAATTAATTGCAAGAGAAATATTAAATACGAACACACAAATTTATTGAGTACATAAATGTATAACTTGTGTGTTTTAAAAAAACTTTTCATATTGTTGGTTATATTGACGTTAGATACGATGTAAGCATCAGATTCAAAATTCATTTAGAAAGAGGTTTATTATTTATATTTTAATATATACGTGATTATTTTAAATTTTTTATCTCAAATGAATCATTGATTTCGGTGGAGTTAGTTAATTCAATTTGGTTTCTGAAAATAGTAAGGGTAGTTATATTTCGTACTGTTGAAATATAAAATTGAAGTTAACCAAAAAATACAATACTTGAAGCTCGAAAATATTTGAAAATATTGTTAATAAAAATGAAAAATAAAATAAAAATAATGTACATAGGTCAAATTTTATATTTTGATGTTGGGCTTTTTATTTTAGGGATAATTTCAGGTATGTCCTTTCAAAAACTAAAAATATCATATTTGTCCCTCTAAAATTCTTAATATCATATTTATCCTTCTAAATCTCCATTCTTATCAAATTAAACCAAAATTAACTTTCATGTTAGATTTGACAGAAAAAAGATAAAAAGACCATTTTATCCTTCTACCTTCTTCCCATTGAACTCAATGGTGTCTTTCGTGCTCAACTCACAACTCCATTGTTGACGATTGAGCTCATGTGTGTTATCACGAGGAGACAAAAGCTCTTTCTACCAACTAAAGTATATGAATATCAACCATACAAACTCGCAACCACGTGGAGATTGAACTCACAGGCTCCTTTTGAGTTTTCAAAAATATTGGCGATTAAACTCCATTTCTGACATATTGAAGTGGGTTAATCCATTTCGAAGGGAAAAAAAACTCACTAATTTCTTTTGGCAATTCACTCGTGATTCAAACTCCCTTTACATATACCCTCAAAGTTAACACTTTACTCTGAAACCACGTCATGAAACCTTGTCAAGCATTTCTTTTTGAAGGAAAAAGTCATGGGTACTTATTTTTATTTCTGAATTCTGATTGTTTTTTGTTATCTTGTGGTTAATTGGGATGGATTAAGAACAATAAGGTTCAATTGTGGATCTAGCTGCCAGTATTGCAGCGCATGTGGAGAATTATTTTTCAAATTTTAAATATTTTCATTTGTTGAATATATTATAGAAATTCAATACATTGATATAATCTTACATGTTAATTGTGTTCTTCCATTATTTTCTTGGTTAATTAGGTATGGGCTAAGCACAATTAGGCATAAATTCTTATGAACTAGGATTAATTGCAGTTGAATTTGGGCCAGTTTCGTCATACAAACGATTTAGGCTCATTTGAGTTTTGTTTAATCCAGGGCACTCAATGGCCGGAGAACGAGAAGTGAAGACTAAAATGCATTCTAACTGTTCGATAAAATGTCTAGAGCAGGGGTCCAATATGCAAAAGTCGCCAAACTCTCACATTACTCGGAATCTTAACAGTTGATGTAGTGTTAAATCGATGTAGTTTGGAGGGACATCATCGAATTTGCCACCAACAATGTTCATCCGCCATAACTGATTGTTACATAGGAAACCACAGTTGATTTTTTACTTGGTAAAATGCATCGCAAGACTTCTTGAACCGGTTCAAAACAAAATGATTTTTATTAGTTTGTGATTTTTTGTTTTATTTCACATATGTTCATTGTTCATTGTATATGTTTTTCATTTTCTTCTTCTTTTGATATATTAAATGGTACTTTGTCTTTTTTCATTTTTAAGATTTGAAGATATATGTTATCTGAAATATTACATAGAATTTGGAACAAGTGATGTGCAAGAAAGAAGTTGTTTGTGTGTGTGTGTTCGAGAGATAGCGACTAGAGAGAGAGAGAGAGAGAGAGAGAGAGAGAGAGAGAGCCAGAAATAGATGGAGAGAAAAGAGAGAAGGGTTCAAAGGTAATTTTGGTCAAACTAATTTTATATTTAATGAGTTAATGAGCATTAGAACTTTAATGATGATGATCTTTAACGGAAATTTAATGGAGAGTTAACAGATTGGATATTTTTGAAAATCTTTTTAGTTTGAAAGGATAAATTTGATAAGTTCTTAGTTTTAAAAGGACAAATATGATATTTACATTTTTGTAGGGACAAATTTGATATTTTAACTTTTTTTGGAGGGATATACATGAAATTACCCCTTTATTTTATGTCGGGCTTTAAAAGATGAGAATTCAGCTGCACCATTACCATTTTGACGCTGGTGGTGTTTAGACAAATCGGCCGGCGAAATTGGGATCGGTGTGTTTCGGCAACTTGGCCGACGAATCAAAAGTCGGTATGTTTCGATAACTTAGCTGGCGAAACAAGGGTGGGCCTGTTTCGGCAAAAGAGCCATGGAAACAAGGGTTTAGGGTGTTTCGGCAACTGAGCCATGGAAACAAGGGAAGGGTTTAGGGTGTTTCGGCAAAAGAGCCATGGAAACAAGGGTTTAGGGTGTTTCGGCAACTGAGCCGGCGAAACAAAAGTTCAGTGTGTTTCGGCGCGCCGAGCCGGCGAAACAAGGATTCAGTGTGTTTCGGCCACTGAGCCGACGAAACAAGGGTTTAGCGTGTTTCGGCCACTGAGCCGATGAAACATGGGTTCAGAGTGTTTCGTCGACTGAGCTGGCGAAACAACGGTTTAGTGTGTTTCGGCGACTGAGCCGGCGAAACAACGGTTTAATGTGTTTCGGCCTCTGAGCCGACGAAACAAGGATTTAGTGTGTTTGGGCCACCGAGCCGGCGAAACAAGAGTTAAGTGTGTCGGCCACTGAGCCGGCGAAACAAGGGATTTCGGCAAATATACTGGTGAAACAAATGTTTTCTACGCCGCAATTTGTACCGAAATTTGCTGAGAGTTCACTGCCAGTTCAAAATCCTTCGATTTATCTGTATCATTTGGGGATTTCGAATTGTGAATGAGGTAAGCTTAAAATTTTGTTGTCAAATTTCATATCTCTATCATCTCTATACTGAAGAAACTTTTTAAATTTTGGTTAATTTCCAGTTTATGTTACTGGTCAATTACACGAATTGGATGTGTTGTTTGTTAATTTTTAATTATTCGTTAATTTACATGCTGTGTATTACTGGTCAATTTGATAAAGCACTGCGAAGAATTTTTCCTCAGCTTTAGTTACTGTTCTTGAAGTCACGAATTGCTTCCCTTTTCCAGTATTTTTCTTTCTCAAAAACAAATCAGTAACACGACATGAAAATTAAATAATTTTGGGGGCTAACTTGAATAATTGTAGGTTTCAGACAAAAGAAGAAGACGAAGAAGTAGAATCTGATGGGGCGAATTACCAGCTCGAAATGATGAGATGGTTTCGAGATGTAAATGTCGATATAACAGTACTGTTGGTTGGTACGTTTTGTTTTTTATTTTTATTTTTTTTAAATCAATTTAATATGATTTAATGTAATTTTTGTTCACATTTTAAATTAGGTATCAATCTACTTTGGCGGCGTCGTTACTTGCATCGCATGAAAGGCCCCTCGTGTATACCATCCACTTTTATTTTATTAATTATTAGTATTAATATTTAATATATATTATTTATTTATTTTTGTTTGTTTTTCAGGTATCAATCCTCCACCAGATAGAAACATAATAACAAAATGGTAAACGTATTAATCGCAGTTCCTCCATTCTATACTCGGGTCTAAGAAATCCCTTATTATTTCATGCCAATGTGTGTCTTTAATTAATTAATTATTATGAGTATATTTTTGTAGGTATTCCTTCTAATGAACAAAATGAGATTATCTCCAGTTGAGACGGTGAAGCGGGGTCAGAGTGGTCTAGCCAGTGATGAGTCTGAAATGAAATCAGGTAGGCAGGCTAAATATGATATATTTTTTGGTAATTAATACAATTCGGTGAATCATTAATATTTTGTAATTCTAAAAACATTCTTTTATAGAGATCTTTTTGCAATTTAGTCATAATGCAGGGGCTTTTGTGCAAATGTGAAGATTTTTTTGGCTGCTCCCATGTTTTGCTCGAAGAATGATGATCTGCAGTCCTATTCGGTTATATATAATTTTGCGCAGGAGCTCGAAGAACAGTGTGATTGTTTGAGAAATGTAATTTTTTCCCTCATGTTGGTAAATAATATTTATTAATAAAAAATTTAAATAACTTGTACGGAATTACAAGTATCATCCACACGGGTACAAATCTGTCATTTTCGCGCTCCGGATTTTATTTAGATTCAACACACCCATTATGAGGTATAACATCACAAAAATGTACATCTTAATACCGCATGGCTGCTGCAATCGAGGACGCAATCTCACAGAACTTGTAAATTCAAATTTGATATTATGTTAAAAATTTGTAAACACCCAATGAGTAATAATAGTCATAATGATATGTGAACAATAAAGAACTTACTGAGCAACATCGTTTTGAAACTCGATCGATTTTGCCGAGTCTCTCTCTTCTAAAATCCAGCTGGCACAATTTCTAAAATTAAACACAAAGATATTATTGAGAATCGAAGCCCTGTGTAATATCAAAATGATAAAAACCACTATGGGTCCTTTTGCAGGGGCCTTTTTGCAATTCCTGCAAAATGAAGGGGATTTTTGCAGAAAAATTAAGGTCTAAGGTTTGTTAATTAATGGAGATTTCTCGAGGTTTAACTTCCTCAAGCAAATAGCTATCCTAATCCTAATATTATATTTAATGCCTAGTTTGTATATTAGTTAATAAAATAATATGACAAAATATCTGATGAAAATAAAATCACCATCGAAATTTCAAATTTGGGTGTTTCAAGGAATTTATTTCTTTAAAAAAATTAGCTGAAAGTCTTTTGTAATAAAATATATAATAATGATTAATGAGTTACTGAGTTAGTTTAAGTTTACATACTTGTTCTATACATTTCTCCTTATCATTGGATCAAATAAGGGTATTATGAAAATGATATAATGCAATTATGTAAATTATTTTCCGAGAAACAAATATAAAAATATACAGTGCTAATTATATAATGCTGTTGTTCGAACACTAGGTGGTTTCGAGGAACTGCAGATCTGGATTTCTGAGGGCAAAATTGTAATTATATAATTTCATAAGTCTGTAGCTAATTATATAATGCTGATTTTGCATTTTAGATTTTAAAACGAGTCATTCAATCTTGCGATCATTTCTATACATAATCGGCTTTATCCATGTTCAGGTCTGATCCAAAATCAGAGAAAAAATCAAGGACTAAAATGTAAATTTGTGACTTTGAGAGGGGTTCATGGAAATTGATTAAATAGAACTGGAGTTCAAGGCTCGGTGTCTGTGTAAATAATCTCTTTTGGAGATAAATTACAAGTTATATCTTAAAATGAACAATGATCTTCGTAACAAAACACATAAAACAAAAACATCCTACATGGACCATGCATACCATGTTCATTCATAAAATCATCCGCTTTGCTCTCCTTCTCATTTCTCATTCTAGGTCTATCCGCCGCCCCCATCAGAGGCGTGTCTTTCTCTTTCCTCTGTCCGTCTGATGTAGCCACAGGCGAAAGCGAAGCTACGCTACCAGAGACTACGCCCCACTTCTCGGGGTCTGGTACTCAGTTGGATCTATTGTTTATCTGTCGTGGCGAGAGGCAAGGAAGCCACGTCAGCTCCTTTCTCGACGCAAGTAGAGAAAGCTCCATTATTGCGGATCTGATATCTTTGTCCAATAGTCTCGATCTTCTTGCTTGGAATGGAAACTCGGGAGAGAAGCTCCATCGTTGCGGATCTGATTTCTTTGTCTTTACCAACTGTGGCGGCATTATGTTTAAGATGCATCATCCGAGGTATGCAGCTTCCGTTTCGGGTTCTTTTTTACATATTTTCTTCCAAATTGGGTGTATTTCTCTCCTCTTGCACTTAAAACTACGATACACTTGAAACACCAGTTTTCTTGAACAATTGACAAACAACAGCTCACACATTCTTCAAATCCAAAACATTGCTTGATGCGGTACTAAGAGGAAAGAAGATAGATTCAGTCCCAAATCCACAACTTGTAAAATCCACTGACATAATAGTTCAAAAGGAGCGTTGAGCGGCTCCACAATAAAATCCTATTCTGGATCTAAATGTGGTGTGTCGAGTGATGATAGCGAGACTAACGACGAAAGAGAGAGACGAAACTCGAAATCCCGTCTCCAATGGAAAACGCGGTAAATATTTACAAACAAATATTCGTTCCTTTCGTATTTTTTTAATATTCTATTTTTTTCGATTTACATCTGCAAAGGAAGAAATGGTCCCGGATTGGAAGACAACACGGGTTCGACCCGGAATCAACAATGAGTCATCATTGTTGATCTAGCGGATTGTAACGGTATCCTCTCTGTCCAGCGTAACGATAATTATGTACTTATCCTTCACAATTAGGAACTTCGGAGTCGTTGCGAAGATTTTGGGTTGTCACATGTGAGACGTGGACCTAAAAAATTCTCAATTATTTAGTTTTATATTGAAATATTGAGAAAGTTTCAATCTCTTAACTTCGGATTCGTTTTTTTTTTACTCTTTCCCCCCTGAATTCTTGATTAATTTGTATTGGCAGGTACATAAAAAAAATTATACAAAATAACGGGCTTTCTGTTCGAGAGGATGCTGTTGGTAACATTTACGGCAGTTGGTAATTTTGAAATGAATTAATGACAATTAAATTGGCCAATATTACTTATTTCATTATTTGCAATTTTTCAGGGACGGTACTGAAAAAGATCTCGAAGCGGTTGCAACTGGATCCAATTCCATATTCAGGAAAATATGATGGTGTAGTTGGTGTTTTAGGTGCTATTGAAGCAATTAATTTATTAAAAAGGTTTATAAAGTTATATTTAATTTCTAATTCTTAACAAAATTACCAAATTATCAAATATACCCCTACAAAATATAGGTCTGGTTTTTGAGCCCAGAAGACCATTAGAGGGGTTATAATGTTTACATCTGAAGAACCAACTCGATTTGGTATCAGCTGTTTAGGAAGGTCTCTCTCTCTCTCTCTCTAAAATACATTTTCGAAATTTGTTTATTTTTTAAAATAAAAATTCGAAATATTTGCAGTCCATTATTAGCAGGGAGCAAAGAATTAGCGAATTCGTTAAAAGAAACATTCGATTCGCAAAATATTTCATTTTTTAATGCCGCAAATTCTGCGGGATATAATCTCTCTCAAGAATTACCGAAATTAGTTTTAAAAAAAGGGAGTTATTTCGCTTTTATCGAATTGCACATCGAACAATGCCCTTGCTAGAAGACGAAGGTACGTACTGCTCTTTTTGCGATTATGTATGAATGCAGGAACTAATTTGCAAATTTGATTTGTTTTGTGCAATTCGAAAAGGTTGTTAAAATTAATTAATTAATTTTCATAAAAAAATTCAAAAATGTCCCTGCGGAATTAGCCTTAGCGGTTGAAAAACACGTTTTGGACTCTCTGGCTCAATTGATACCGACCGTACCAAACCCTATTTTTTATTTGGTACGTTAATTTTTATTTTTTGCTACATTTTGTAGGAATTCTTGAGCTACATCTGTGAATTTTGTAGAAAAATGATTTATTTGAATTTTGGGTGATAAGGAGAAATGAAGTGATTGAAATAGTACACACAAGTCTGCAATTAATATATCCTAAAATCGGAAAGTAAAATTATCTGAATTTGAATTGAATAATTGAAAAAAAAAACAAATTGGAAAACATATGGTAAATAACATGTTATTTTTGTTTTTGCTATAAAATAATTATTTGTATTCCATAAAAGATAAAAAATAAAAATTCAATTAGTAAAAAAACAAAAAATTCAAAACGTCCAACACCGGGGGCCACGTATCCACGTTGGCCGGGTAACCGAAAGTGCCGGTCTAACCGCGTGGGCCGCGTACCCCTTGGGCCGGAAAACCGCGTGGTCCGCTAATGCGTGGGCCGGGTAAAAGAGTGGGCCTAGTAACCGCATGGGCCGGTTAAAAGAGTGGGCCGCGTGCCCCTTGGGCCGGATAACCGCATGGGCCGGGTAAAAGAGTGGGCCGCGTACCCCTTGGGCCGGATAACCGCATGGGCCGCTTACTGCGTTCGCCCGGTAAAAGAGTTGGCCCAGTAACCGCGTGGGCCGCGAACCCCGTGGGCCTAGTAAACGCATGGGCTGGGTAAAAGACTGGGCCGCGAACCGCGTGGGCCGGAAACTTCGTGGGACTCTTACGGGGTGGGCCGGGTCCAGCGTGGGCCGCGTACCACGTGGGCCGGATAACCGGGTGGGCTGACTACCGCGTGGGCCAGGCAGCATAGTGGGCCAGGAACTGCGTGGGCCGAGCACCGCATGGGCCGGGTGGTGCGGTCAACAGTGGACCAGAAACCGCGTAGGCCGGGTAAACTTTTAGGCCGCGGGCCTTTTATAGCGTGGGCTATGTAACGACGTGGGCCACATTCACCTGCAAAAAGTGCACACACATTACACATTATTACACTTCACACACCACACAGACCCACACAATATACATACCAAATTACACCCAGACACACACACACTACAATCGACACAAGCACACACAAAGAGAGACAAACAAATTCAATTTCAATTTAATGACTATTAATTAATGATCTCGAGATGCGCTCTGACAGTCGAAAACGTACATGTTGCCGCGGACTTGTTCTCTGAACTGAACATCTTCACATGAATTTGAATATTCAAACATTGTGCAAACTTAAATTAATTTATAATAATGAAAATAATCAAAACTTACTGAGTAAGCTCGTGTTCTTATCAAATGAACTCTGAAATTGAATCGATTTTGCCGAGTTCCTCTTCGAATATACATCACAAAAATATACATCTTCATACCGCATAGCCGCAATCTCACAGGACTTGTAAATTCGAATTTGGTATTATGTTAAAAATCTGTAAACACCAAATGAATTAATAATAGTCATAATGATTAGATCACATTCATTTATCCAATATATTCGAGGCCTCGACAAATTGTCGATCCTCCTTCAAAAAAAAAATAGTCATAATGATATGTGAACAATAAAGAACTTACTGAGCAACATCGTTTTGAAACTCAATCGATTTTGCCAAGTCCCTCTCTTCTAACATCCAGCTGGCACAATTTCTAAAATTAAACACAAAAATATTATTGAGAATCGAAGCCCTGTGATTATCAAAATTATAAAAACCACCATGGGTCCTTTTGTAGGGGCCTTTTATGCAATTCCTGCATAACGACGGGGACTTTTGCAGAAAAATTAAGTTCTAGGGTTTGTTTATTAATGGAGATTTCTTAGGGTTTAACTTCCCCAAGTATTAAACAGCTATCCTAATATTATATTTAATGCTTAGTTTGTATATTAATTAATAAAAATAATATGAGAAAATATCTGATGAAAATAAAATCACCATCAAAATTTCAAATTTGGGATTTTTCAAGGAATTTATTTCTTAAAAAAATTAGTTGTAAAAGTATTTTATAATAAAATATATAATAATGATTAATGAGTTAGTTTCCTTACACCAAAAAGTTTACAAACTTTTTCTATACATTTCATCCTTATCATTTGATCAAAAAAGGGTATTATGGAAAAGA
The DNA here is from genome assembly GCA_946800325.1 of Luzula sylvatica. NCBI lineage: Eukaryota > Viridiplantae > Streptophyta > Magnoliopsida > Poales > Juncaceae > Luzula > Luzula sylvatica. Next base: position 9,849,603 of record OX326961.1, on the reverse strand, counting down.
TATAATGCAATTATGTTAAGTATTTTCAGAGAAACAAATATAAAAATATACTATACCTTCTCGAGCTCATGGTTGGTTGAGACTTCTTTCTGAAGTTTCTCTTTGTTCTCGTTTTCAATTTGGGCAATGTGAGTCTACATTAAAAAAAGATTTGTTTATGATTTGTTCTCGTTTTTAATTTATATGAAGAACTGAAAACCATCGGTTTGGGCCTGATCTGCCGAATTCGACTGGTCGAGTAAATCCTGTATTCCGACTAATTATATATGCTTTACTGTTATATCGCATGTCTCCACCCCTTCGAAATGAAGAAATATATATCAATTAATCTCGAAAAAGTAAAAGTAAAAAATGTATTGATTGAACTTACAGTTTTCGATGAGGATGGAGGGAGAGACAATTCGAGAGGGAGAGACGTTTGAGTGGAAGAAGCCTCGAGTAAACTTGCATTTCGGAGGTTTGCTTGTATAATCCTCGCTGAAATGTAGCGTTAATGTATAAAATCCTCCTACCCAGTCATTCTGACAAAAAAAAGTTGAAAATTGATCAAGAATTGAGCTCTCAGGTCAATTTTGACACAAATTCTCTGTAAATTTTCAATATATCAATAAATATGAACTGAATTCATCCGACCAGAAAAATCGAACAAACGATAGCTCATTCGAGAAATCAGCACTGAGAAAGAAGAAACATCTCGATAAATGAAAACGTACCGCTTGTTTCCAGGAAGAGCTAAATCCCGCAGATCCGGTCCAAACTCCACGAGAGCCGAATCCCGCATTTCCATCCCTAGGGTTTCATCGCGATTAGTCGGTGTGTTTTTGTGGTTTCCTTGGGTCGCACAAACGAAGGGAGACAGAGAAGGAGGGCGCCGCTTCCGCCTTTCTCTTTCGTCTAGGGTTTTTGTTGGTTTTGTTAATTAATTTATATCATATAACGTATTTTAAATAAATTTGCAAATTTGCAAATTCAATGTATATACAGTAAGAATTCCCATGACTTCACATTTCCAAGATAGGTCCCAAAAAATGTGTGATATGTTTTAAACTTGTATGGAGTAATGGATAATTTTGTCTGCAAAAACAAGTAAAAATGACTCGTTACATACGAGATCACACGAATTTGAAAAGATTACATGTAATCTGAGCCGAAAGTTGACAGTATGATTAACTCATTTCCTTCTTTCTATGCTTGAATGGCCGTAAAAAGTAAATGTCTTCTCGTATAACCATGAATAAAACGAATAGCAGACCAACTTAAATGCTATGACCATAGTTGTTCAGTTTGCGAATAATACGCGTATATTTTACGAATAATTACGTATTACGAATAATATACGTATTGACGTTCCCGTACTCAACCTGATCAATAATTCGCGTATTTTACAATAATTTTTAAAAACCACGAATAATACACGTATTTCCGTATAATACGTTTTTTTAGAAGAAAAAATATAATTTTTTTTAAATAAATAAAAAAACATAAATTTCCAAAAATGATTAAGAAAATCAAAATATCAATAATAATATATAAAATTATGATTTTGAACTAAAATAAATATTATTTAATAAAATAATTATAATTTTGAATTATTTATGGGTAAACAAATGTACATTTATATACTTTTATATACCGAATTATTGCATCATATTATGTAAAATAAACATAACTATAGACGAATAACCGAATTGACGAATTATTAGCGTATTGCGTTTTATTTGACCGAATATTTGACGGACTTGAAAAACGTTTGATCCGAATTATACACGAACGTATTACGTACCGTATTATTCGCGTATCACGAATGACTAACTATGGCTATGACCCGCACAACAATTGTGCAGGAGTTTGTATTATTTTTTGACATGTTTTTTTTTTAATTTGTTTAATTAAAATTTGCACGGTACGTTTAAACTCAATTATATAATCATGATGAACCCGTTCGGCAAGTGATGGAACAGAGGAATAGAGGAATAGGAAATAGTCAATTAAATCATTTTATTCCAACATTGTTCGTCAAATCTAATGGAATAAAAATGTAGGATTAAAAAAAATGAATGGTAGTAATGACCAAATGCCCTTTATCGTATAACTTAATTTTTCTCTAATTAAAATCAAATCAATCAAATAATAATGATAATAATAATATAATAATTATTATTATTATATTAACTACAATAATAATAATAATAATAATACTATTAATAACATTTATTATTATTATTATTATTATTATTATTATTATTATTATTATTATTATTATTATTATTATTATTATTATTAGTATTATTATTAATGTTATTATTATTAATATAATAATAATAATTATTATTATTATATTAATTATTATAATAATAATAACATTATTAATAATAATAAATAATAATAATAACAACCACATCATTAATAATAATAATAATAATAATAATAATAATAATAATAAAAATAATAACAACAATAATAATAAGGGATAAATTGGTCCAAAATAAATAACTATTGGATGGAATAGATCTATTCCATGTTTTATATGGAATAGACTAAAACTCTAAAGTCTAAACCCTCATTTTATTCCTTGATAATCCATCCTTGTTCGGCAAGAATAGAGTGGATTAACCCATTTAATCCTCTATTCCACTCTATTCCATGGTTGCCGAACAAGCCCGATATGTTTGCAAATATATTAATGTCAATAAATATATTATAATTAATAAATATTCATGTAATTTGTTTATTACGAATATAGACATTATAATTAATAAGAGTCCATGAAATTGGTCCATCATTATAAATCCACACCAAATTAATAAAAGGAAAATTTCGAAAAAATCCCTATCTTTTTGTATATTCTAAAAAACCCTCTATCGTTTTGAAAATTCCAAAAAAACCCCTCTACCAAACATTTATTTTCAAATAACCCCCTATAGAGTTGTAACTAATCATAGATGGTGTTAAAAAAAATGCTTTTAGGATTTTAATGTTTGGATTGGTGTAAATAAAATAAAACATGCAAACTTGATTAAGCAGCTATGTCTTATAGTTTTTTTAATGATATTTTATATATTATTAAAATTTATAAAACAAATCACAAATATAATTTTTCTTCGAAACATGAAGCTTGTATATTTTACTTAAAAATCGAGTGTGTTTCAGATCGAGTTGTTGTACGTAACCGTAATATCCAAAAATCGAGTTTTACTCAATCCGAAAACAACAATTGATTTTAACATGGCAAAATCAAATTAGATAAAGAGGATTTGGGAAAATCTGGGAATATCCAAATTTACTAATTGGATGCCCTTAATTGTTGAAAGAAGCTGGAAAAAAATCGTTAGTAATCACATATTATTTTAACCTTAATCACTGGATATATTGAAAAAAATTATAATCTTATACCATCAAATATGAATTCCACAAAAAATGAATCAATGGGCACAACTAAAATATAAGGTTAAACTTAATTCGAATTCCTAGACTAAGCTAACAATACTTTGATGAGAAAGCATTATTAGAGATATATGAACGGAGGTAGGAGAAGGCAATCAATGAAGGATGGTAACTGTTTTCTTCCCGTCAGATTGTTTTTTACTGTAGTCGTCAAACTAGGTAGATTCTGCGGGGTGTAGCATTACTGCAATTGAGTGCCTTGGGAAGAGGGAACAACCGCATATAACCTCACTCCCGCAGTCCAAACAAGGGAATTAAACATAACTGTTTCTCGTTTTGTTTACGTTTCAATTTTGTAATGTTGTCTCGGTATAATTGGAGTACATTAGGATCAAACGATCCGGCTTTCTTGAACGATTTAAATATTTATTCTTTCGTCGGATACTAATATCTCTCCATATTCATCATATGCGAACTGCAAGAAACATATTTTTTCTTTGGCATACGAAAACATATTTTTTCTTTGCCATACGAAAACATATTTTTTCTTGAACATATGATTCTTTTGTAATGTTGAATTTCTTCTTGTGTTTTAATTTTGTAACATTGTGTCGGTGCAGTTCAACTGTATTAAAATTTAAAGAGATAAATATTAGAAGATGTAATAATTGATCATTTTTTTTTATGTTTTCATTATCTTATATTGTTTAAGTATGGTGAAAGTGTTAGGATTCAAAGATAGAAATATTAAAACTGTTCGAGATCCGGATTTTTCGAACAATTCAAATATTTCTTCTCATTAATACTCTTTCATATTTATCATAGAAAAAGTACAATTAGCATATTTTGTCAAATTTTTGCCATACCAAAAGATGTCTTGTGTGGAACATTTGGGACTCTTATAATACTAAAATTTATTGAAATTTAATTATCGATCAAATTTTTTTACGTTTTGATTTTGTAATATTGCCTCGGCACAGCGCACAGCGAAAGTATATTACTCAATAAAAACAGAAATATGAAAATTGTTCAAGATCCGATTTTACTGAACAATTAAAATATTTCTTACTTCATCAAATAATAATATCTTTTCACATTCGTCATAGGCAAAACGCAATAAGTGTATTTTGATAAATGAATTGGTCATATAAAAAAATATTTTGTTTGCAACCAATTAAGAACTAAAAATAATGTCATTAGTATTAATTGATTTTGTAACAATATTGAACAGAAGAGAAGACGAATAAGAAAAAACGGCGGAAATAAAGTGGGAAAAATGAAGGAGTCCGTTTCTCCTGTGGCTTTAATAGAAAGCCTAATGTGCAACCCCTCTTCGTGGCTTCATCATCTCCGTCCATCTGTGTGGGTCCCACATCTTAAAAAATATATGACGGAGAGGTTAAATGGACCGTGAGAATTGAGGGAAAGGGAGTTGGATCAATATCTTATGGCATTTCTCAATATAAATTAAGATTTTTGTTTCATCTAATTAGTCATAAAATTTAAAAATCTATGAATTACAACTCATGAATATAATATAATATCGAACAACAAAAAACAATCAAATACATAAGTTATTATTAACAAAATAATAAAAATGATAAAGTCTTTTTATATAATATTTTATTATTTTTTTAATAATAATTTATATATTTAATTGTTTTTTAGTTGTTCAATATTATATTATAAATTATAAATAATATAATAAAAAATAATTTAATGTTGAAAAATAATGTTGTAAAATGGAATGTTTATATTATATTCATGGTTATAATTCATAGATTTTTAAATTATATGACTTAAATGAAAAAAAAAAAAATCTTAATTTATATTGAGAAATGCCCTAAGATATTTGATCCAACTCCCTTCCCCTCAATTCTCACGGCCCATTTAACTTCTCCGTCATATATTTTTTTAAGTTGTGGGACCCACACAGATGGAGGGAGATGATGAAGCCACGAAGAGGGTTGCACATTAGGCTTTCTGTTAAAGCCACAGGAGAAACGGACTCAAAATGAAGACGACGATGGGTCTGAAATTGAATACATAAATATATGGCACGGTGGTCCAGCATTTAATATCATACACCAGTGAACCATCTGGATCCATGAACCAGGTTCGGACGCCCACAAAAGAGCCACAACATCATAATTCATAACCCGAATCAAACCCAACCCATCTTCTAGCGGCCACAAAAGTATTAATTTGTTACTTACTTTACAAGTAACTGTACTATTAATTATTTTAATTTTTACACATCATATTATAAATATATAATTATTTATACTAATAATTACAATTATAATGATAATAACAATACATGATTTTTGTATAATAATTATATACTGAGGAGTACGTGCTAATATATATGTTAATAGTGAATATATATATATATATATATATATATATATATATATATATATATATATATATATATATTAGTATTAGAAAAGATATCACATAAATAAAAGATGTACACTTCACATATTATAAATTTATAATGGACGCGTAAAGAGTCAAAAATATATTGAATTCATAGAAAATGTGATGAGCATGCAAAAAGGAAATTTAACGAAATTCAGAAAAAATATTATTGAACAAACAAAATGGTATACTCAAATTAATTCCAGGTCCCATAACACGTTATGCTAGTATCGAGAAGTAATACTTCCTATTGGAAAGATCCATAGGTCGAAAAATTATATGTAAACGGTTAGAATAGAATACCAATATTGACAATTATGTGTTTGACATTGGAGAATTGTAAATTATATATGGACACAAAAATGACGTATTGGCAAAAAAATATATATTAATAACAAGGGAATGGATTAATAGATAAATTATTAGACAAAAAATGAACAACATATTTTTAACTATTGATTAAACAATGATGAACGGTTGTGATTTAACATAACCACCCACTACTTTCTCATCCAAGTATTTCTAACTATTGATAGAGATTTGTGCTCAAATTTATGTCTAAATTTGTGTCCGTGGATTCGACCCGAAATAACAATAATGAACAATTTACTCTGAAAATAATATATTACTAATGAAACAACAAAAGGTTATTTTTTAAGGAGAGTTCTATCATACACCCTTTTGCTTATGATACATCCATTTTCAAGGATATTTTGTGTAATTATAAATTAATGAGTATTTAAATTAATTTTCAAGTGTATTTATCAATAAATGACATACTAAATAGAAAATTTGAATTGTTCATGAAAAAAAAAATATCTATAAAAAGTAAATTTTATGATACATCATTCTAAATATCCAAAATATTCTTTTGAAAGGGTGTATGATAGAACTCCCCATTTTTTAAATACATATATTAGCCTTTATTAAATGTAAATTGTATGTAACTTAATATTTGAAATTTTATAAATTTATGAGAAGTAAAGAATCTAGCCCAGATATGCATTATTTAACAATGTGGCTTTTTTGACAATATGCCGTCGTAGTTCTTTTGTTGGCAATATGCATTATTTAACGACTTTTGTTTGAAATTGCCGGGGATAAGATAGCTTTGCCGACCAGATATTCAATGTGTCGGAAAAATTGTGTCGGAAAAATTCGTCTTTCTTGTAGTGCTTCCAAGGTTCTAACCCCAAAAAGTTTCGTATCCGTCTGATTGCACAATCACAGAACGAAATTCTTCACTCGAAAAAATAGGAAGCCTTGCACCAAATTCTTCAAACCAACTTTATCTTCTTAATATGTTTTTTTTAATAGAATGTATGTTATTTGGTAGAATGATGTATCTTGGTTTATCAGAGACAAGAAGACCAAAAATGCCTATATTTGTCTTCTTCTAATGGACCAAAGAGAGAGAAAAACCGAAGAAGTAATTACATCAGTTTTGAATGATTAATATTTCTAATTAAAACCGAAATATTTATGGCATTTATATGCTGGTGAATAATCTTTTTTCAATTGTTTATAACAACTGTAATTTTATTATAGCTTAAATATTTACCAAATAATCAATTAACCTAATTAACAACACATCATGCAACAAAAATGATTCATATCCCGAATTAAAACACAAATCCATCACCGATTGAGTATACGGGACCCATTTAATTTTTTCCCTAAAAATCATTTCGGGATTGAGCCCCCCCCCCCCCCCCCCCCCCCCCCCCCCCGGGACCAGGCCCCGCGTGGGCCCGACCCCCCGGCCGAGCCCCGCATGGGCCCGACCCCCCCGGGCCAGGCCCCGCGTGGGCCCGACCCCCCAACCCCGGCCAGGCCCCACGCGGGCCCGACCCCCCCGGGCCAGGCCCCGCGTAGGCCCGACCCCCCCCCCCCCCCCCCCCCCCCCCCCCCCCCGGTGTGGGCCCGACCCCCCCGGGCGGGGCCGGGCCCGGTGTGGGCCCGACCCCCGTGGGCCCCCCCGGGCCAGGCCCCGCGTGGGCCCGACCCCCCGGCCGCCCGGCGTGGGCCCGACCCCACCGGGCCAGGCCCGGCGTGGGCCCGACCCCCCAGGGCCAGGCCCCGCGTAGGCCCGACCCCCCCCCCGGGCCGGGCCCAGCGTGGGCCCGACCCCCCCCCGGGCCGGGCCCAGCGTGGGCCCGACCCCTGCCCCCGGGCCAGGCCCCGCATGGACCCGACCCCCCTCCCTCGGGCCAGGCCGGGCCCCGCATGGGCCCGACCCGGAACCCCCTCCTCCCGCCCTAACCTGCATGAAAAAGACAAATACACAAACATTATACACACACATACACATATCAGACACACACACACATACATCACACACACACATACATACATACAAAAATAAACAAGCTAGAAAAATACACATGTAATAAAAAAAAGTCTTGAGGTATTTTCAGCAGCAAAGGGATCCATGAAACTTCATACTATCCTGCTGCAGCGACTTATTTGGAATTGAGAAGTTTGGTGCTTCTGAAATTTATACAAAAAAAGAAACTTAGACTTGCAAACAGTGGAAGTGAAATAAATAAGGAATTGAGATAATAATAAGTACTTTTGCACAGCAATGGGCAGTTCCCTTCAGATTCCGACTCGGCCCCCTTTGTCATTTGGCTGCAATGACTCGGTTCTCTTCGTTCGGCACTGTTCGACCCCCCCCCTCTCATTAATCGCTGCTCAAAATAGTACTTTTGCACAATTTGGATCCTTATCTACAATCCTAATAACTGAAATAGAAAAAAGAAACGAAATCAATATCTGCAAATGGCCCAAAGTCAACAAAGAGATATGAGTGATAATTGTTAATTGGTTAAATATTAAAAAGGGCAGTGGAAATTTTTCGAGCAGAAGAAGGCAAACTTTGAAATTGGTTAATTGTTAATTGCCCAAAGTAATTCTCGCTCTCACATCAACAAAAAAAAGAAAGAAGAAGGCAAACTTCGAATTCTTGAAATAAATTCACATAAGAGAAAAATTGTACTTCCAACAAAATTGAAACCAAATAATAATGCAAACATGATCTGGCAAAAGACAGTTGAAAAATAATTCGAAAAAGACAGGAACTTTAGTATTTTACCTCAAGTTCAACCCGTTTTGCATGAACAGAACATAAGGCCCAGCTGGAACTTTATGCACTGTGGTTACTTCTTCAAGTAAAAATCAAAGGGAGAACTCGCCATTTTTGCTTCTTCTAGAAACAGAAAGAAAACTCTCATTGTCGCTTGCTTCATCTTCAATTGGTCGAAGAGACAGAGAGACAGAGGAAGGAGAGAGAGAAAGACTAGATATCTCGCTCTGTTTCTAACACATCTTCGATTTGGAGAAGAAAAGATGAGAGAGAAATAGCCATCTGTTGGCTCTGACTTGGCTTTGCACTTGCTTCATCTTCAATTGGTCGGAGGGAGGGAGAGAGAGAGAGAGAGAGAGAGAGAGAGAGAGAGAGAGAGAGAGAGAGAGAGAGAGAGAGAGAGTCTGGTCGAAGAGGGATTGGACGAGTATATATATAGAGAACAGGGCGCTCCTCCAACGCCTCTCTGGATATGACCGTTGGAGGAGAAGATTCTAGGCCTTGCTGGATATAGCCGTTAGAGAAGATTTGAAGATTTTGACGGAAGAAAAACAAAAGAGAAGAGTTCGTTTGAAAATAGGGATCAACGAAACAGAGTTTCCTTTATTTGGTGCAAATAATATATGGATAGAAAATTTTCCACACATTATTAATTCCCTAATTAAATAAACTAGCTATATTTATTATATTATAAATATATCTGTATTATCTATCATTCCTATTTTTGTATTTTAAAATGAAACCAACTATATTTATTATATTTTCCTGAGACAAAGTACTTGTGTACAAGAACAAAATGTATCCAGATTATTTTTACAAAACCATTCAATCGCATTCAGCAAACATTCATTCGATTATATTTCATAAAAGAGAGGATTATCAAAACAGTCAAATAATTTTTGCTTGAGAACTGAGATATTTATGCCCGCAAAATTTGCATTCTTAAAAATCTTTTTAATCATTGGTAAGTTCGAAACTTCGAATCAATACTCTACTAAAAAGTGTGTTGCGGAGATACTGGACGTATCCAGTAGTTCCGTGAATGGACAAAGATTGAAGGCCGTTAGAAGATTTTATATACTAAAAATCGTGTTTTATTTGTAGAGAAAAGATATTTTGAGAGTTAAATGGGTTTTTGTGCAAAAATGACAGAAAATTTCAAGAACACAGAATTTTTGGGTGTATTTGTAAATGTGTAAGATCTCTGCGGGTATATATATGAGAAATGTTGCAAAAAGTTTTTAAGAAAAAGTATTTTGAAAATTACAAGGGTATTTGTGCAAAATGGCAGAAACTGTAAAAACAAAGAAATTTTGGGTATATTTGTTAATGTGTGAAAATAGTGATTTCCGAGGATATATAATAGAAAGTGATTGCAAAGAAATTATGGAAATTAAGAGGGTTTTTAGGTAAAACTGCAAATAGAAAAGATTTGCGGGTATGTATGTAAAGTTCAAGAGGAAAACGGGTTAACAGATCTTGCTCGATATGAAGAGTTCTGAGAGTGTACCAGTTCACTAAGTTTTCTCGAGAGTGTATGGGTTGGAGATTGCTTAAAGAACAAGTTTTTGAGTGCTTTTTGATCTTCTCGAGAGTACGAAATGGTACAGGGTTTGAGGGTTCTTGAGATACATGCAAATGCAAATGGTACTTCTTATTATAGGGTACTGGTACCAAACTCATCGTGAGTTGGTTGGATTCTTCTTAAATCCTGTAATTTAACGATCAATATCGAAGGTACCTAAACTGTTTTAAGTGGTACCGACATCAACTTCTTGTACCGGTATGTATGGTTTCGATTCGGTCAAGGAAAACTGTTTCAAATCCTATAATTGTACTATGAACACTGATACATACATTGGTAAGAAAAACTAAATTTATAAACTGAGCAAATTTCACAATTGTTCAAAAACTACAATCAAGTCCGTACCATCATTGAAATTTAAGAGTCCACACTTAATTATAAGTGTATTAGATTAGATTAGATTAGCTTAGATTGCTTAAAATTACACAATGATCCATACTATTACTACACTCAAAAGACAACAATACGGATAAAGTCCACAAAATTACAAAAGAGTCCACCATGAAACCTTAAAATATGAAAATAATCCATTGAAGATTGAACTATAAATTAATTAAATTACAGACATTATATCATGCTAACACTGATTGAACTTCAAATTAATGAAATTACAGATATTATATCATGCCAACACTAATCGAATTACAATTTTGCTTAAACCATAAACAAATCTCTGGTTGAACCTTCTCATGAACGCCTATAGCTTCGGACTCGGAAAATATTTTCTTCAAACCAATATACATTATTTCTCTGCTTGAACTTTCTCATGAACCGTCCAGAATTCAATTTCATACCATTGATATGTGATGCTACCTCGTTCTTCTTCAGTATTTAGAGCTCGCAACAAATCCTATAAAAATATATATTTGTCAATGAATGTCAGAATTTTGCTAGGTTAGAGAGTTTCCATCAATTATTTAGTGGAGAACACATAATTTTATAGTAAAACCCCCTCGTAAGAACATTAATTACAACCTAAAATTATAATCATAAATCACATAAAACAATAAATTCTATTAGTAATTTTACAAAGAAAAAATTGTTTAAAATACATGCTGCGAGTTCTCCTAATCTCAAATTGCAATGGAATTGGGACAATAATGTCTAGTAAATGGAGTTTTATCAAAGAAAAATACATGGAAATTTGGAAATTAAAAATACCTTTTAGAATGAGAATATGCCTATGGCTTGGAATGGCACAATCGCAAATTCTAAAGTTGGGCAATCTCATTAGAAGAGGATGGATGGATAATCCCAAATAGATGCATCCTATGTAAGAAAAGAAGACGAATCGTTTATTCATATATTTGAACAATGTAACTTTTCTAAAGAATTAAGGACGAAATTATTGGGATTATAAGGGCTGCAGGACTTATATCCTACTAAACCAACAGAGCTATTGATTGATGCGAAGACTTCATCAGAGGTAAAGAACCTGATTGCGGTAATGCTATACCAAATCTGGTGCGAGGCGAGCTTTTCAGGAGCTGAATCCATCAATCTGGAAGCTAGTGGATCAAATTTTGGAAGAGAAGAAGATGATTAAGCAGAAGTTCGTTGTTAAGTATCAAGATCGATCCATGATTTCTCCATGACTTTGAGAGAGAGGAGACAAAGGAGAAGGAAGAGATTCAAGAGAAGAGACAAGAAAGGAGGAATATTTGGGGACCACATGACTACGAAGAGGAAGTTTGTTTTAGAGTCTCCAAATCCAGAATTTTGTTTCATAATTCCAAATTTAGGATATCAATTCTCGATTTTATCTCGGATTTCTAATTCGGGATCAGCACTAATGGTTGGAGGGAGGCTAACCGTTGCGGATCCCGACCTAGACCCGCTATCCAGCATTTTGGTAGAATTCTTTTCCTTAACGGGCGGGGGGAGAAAATGGATCCATATCCAAATCCGTATGTAAGTAATTGGTATTTAAAATTCTGAAGAATTTGGTATTGAGAATCCTGGGGTTGAAAAACCGGGAAAACGTTTTTATACTCTCCTTCCTGGATTTCGTAGAAGTCGGAATTGTGAGTCAGGCCCTTTAAATTCTGAAATTGCCCGATAGTGGTGATTAAATTTACGGTGTTTCATGTATACATTTAAGTTTGAGATTATACATATCATTATTAATAGTATACCATATCACTAAAATGTTTATCATCATTTGCCACAGTAACACAATTGTACATACCCAAGAATATATATTGTACATACCACAGATTGACCATGAATAGAAATTTAAAAAAAAACTTAGTATTAGTATAACCATTGATTTACCGTAAATACTAACATGTACAGACAACAAATTGAAAAACCAAGTTATTATATCTAAAATAGATTTGCAAACAATCCCTGTACATTAGTTGAAATTGCAAAATGATTCTTGTAGAAACAAACTTATTAAACTAAACTTATTTTGGGACATACAAACCTATTAGGTGAATTTACATAAAACCCCTATGTTATTATTAAAAAATCTAAATGAAACATTTTGAAAAGAACAAGCTCAGAAGCTTTTGTTCGGAAAGAAAAAAAAACATTAGACATCAAAGTAAACTACAAAAACCCCTAATTTCATACATATTCTCCCAAAACTACAAAATATCAGAATTGCCCCTGTACCAGAAGGTACACAAAATCTATCAAATTTGCCTTCGAACTCTTCTCTTCCTCCCTCTCAATCTATGGAAGCAACTACAACAGAAAAGTATTGAAGATCATTATCATAATTAGAAGTTTTCGAGGGGTAAATTTGCAAAAATAGATATTCATGCCATCATGAACCAGGAGTTCAATAATTTGTGAAAAAAAAGAAACTAATATTTATGTGGATAAATAAATACTTATGAGAGCCTTTATCAGCCAACATTTTTCTCATAGAATAAGCCAGTCTAAAAAAAATAAAAATGAGGATTTTTATAAAATATTGCAAAAGGCAGGGGTTAGAATGAAATTGTGTCGTGACTTACGTTAATGTGACGGCAAGAGGAAGGCCTTCAGCAACCGCAACAATAAAACAGTGACCTGTTAATAAATTAATTATATCAAGACTGGTTAATCAAATTAAAAATAATAACAATAATTTTATTTAATGAACAAATTAATTAGTATATACCGCGACCGTGAAAATCTTAATGACTCCGTCAATAATGGTCTTCACGCGTATTTCTCCTTTAATGTACTGTTGCGTTCCGTCAGAATTTGTCATCTTTCCAGTAAAATATCTAGAGAGACAAAGAGAGATTGTTACTTTTTTTAATTATTTTCGAATTTTAGAGAGAGGGAGAAATAGTACCTGGCTATAAGGACGATTAAAATGGCACCGGCGACAGCGCCATTTAATTGTACCTGAATTATCACATGTAAATTCAATATTTACGAACATGACACTGTATTAATTCATAATAATTTACAAAAATATTTGCACCTCGAGAGGAGTTTCTTCGCCATTGTCTTCGGATATTAAGTAATTAATAAATATATAAATAACATTAAAAAAATAATTAAGTAATTAATTAATTATCATCATCAAATTGTTGGCTTACCAGCATGGTACCGTAACCGTCCGCCACTTTGCAAGCTGACATAAGAAACGATGATTTTTGGTCTTTGTGCACCTGAAAATTAACCATTAGGATATTTTTGATATTTTGCAAGTTTTGAAAGGGTATATATGTAAATCCCCATTTTTATTTTGTAAGTTAATTATGTTTACAGTTTTGCTCTTGCAAGCCATGCTAGATTCATCAATGGCAAGAGACTAGCCGATAATCAACACCCCATCAGCTGGGACCTAATTGTAAAAAAAACAAATGTAACGCAAATTTGCAAAAATATATATACTAATGTCGGGGATCTTTCTATAATTAATTTTTTGTACCGTACCTGGTCACCAATCTTGAGTATTTTACTTTCATATGTTTCATTCAGCAAAAAATGTAAAAACAATGTTTCATTCTGAAGTATATAAATGAATTCATGAATCCTTGATGCCCACAATATGTTCGCTAAAATGCTCAACAGAAAAATTTCCATCAGATCGATTAATTACAAAATCCCATTGTACATATATTGTTTCTAAATATATTGATGAATTATACGCCAAGAAAGAAGAGTTCATACCAGAAAAATCATGCCACGACAGTGAATGAAAACTAAATCGAAGCAAGGAAAAATAAATCAGAATTTCTTACGTTACAAGGTCTGATCGAGAAGGGTCTTCACATCCATGCTGATTCACAAAAGCAAGCAATCGATCGCAAACTTCCATGAAAGGATCTTGGTGCTTGTGCTTGGAGATGAGTAAACGAAACAGCATGTGGATGAGACGGCAGAGTGGAGAAGGAAGACCGTGAGGTGTGTACAAACGCTACTCAGAGTCTGATCCGACGAGTGGAAAGAGGGGAAGAGATGTGAGAGCGGGGAAAGAGGGAACGAAGAGGGGAAAGAGGGAAAGAGGCGTGATGACGGGGCATTAATAATGCAATTAAAAATAATTAATTATGATTAAGTGGGTATTTAAAAGGAGCATTTTTTTCATGTGATTCATTTTGGAAATCAAATTCAAAAAATAACCTTACGTATATAATTTGGAACGGATTTTAAAATCTCGTATGTACCGGAATTTTAAATCTCGGTGGTTAATTTTTTTTTTCTGACAAAAAATAACCGGATTATAAAATCAGTTAAGATTTTAATTCAAAATATGATATGTTTTCCTAAATTTTATCATAACATCCTCTATGTTTTAATTAATATATTTAATTAAATGATAACTAATACATGTTAGCTGTTAACTTAATACATAATTAATATTTATTCGAATTCATAAATTGGAATAAATTTTAATAAATATTTAATTATATATTTTAATTATCACGTTAATTAAATATGATAGTTCAATAATGAAGAATTCAGCAGATACTTGAACAACAATGATTTTTATATAGTCTCAATCAATTTGATATTGAGGTATATCATGCTAATTTAAATTGAACGGCAATAATTTAGGTCAGGTGGTATTAAGGTATTTTTTTTGAAATATAACCTTCGAAAAATCAGAAAATACTTAATTTCCTTGTAAAATACTTAATATAGGTCTGGTTTTTGGTGTTTTAGGATTTTAAAATACGGAGGTATAAAGCACGCTTATCCAGCTTGCAAACATGACCCAAAGGTATTATCTCATTGTTAATCAGCTTTTGTAATGTATAAAAGATGAGGTCAGAAAAAAAAATTTGGATTCTCTACTTCAACTTTTGCATGTATAAAAAATATTCATATTATTCATACGATATATTTTAAGAGACCTTATATCATGTTTTCCATTTCTTCTGCATTTTCATAATGACATCATCATTCATAATTAATCCATTAATTCTCTCTTTCAGTTAACAATTAATCTACAATTATTGATTTTTGAATATTTTTAATCAACCTTTAATCGGCGGAGATTCTAATTATATATTATTTTTTATTAACCATAGACTAATTTTGAATCCATTTTGTTAATTATGAAATTAATTAGTATGAGAAAAATATGGAGAAATGAGGGGAAAAAATAAAATATTCCATATTTTAATTGTCTCATTGTACATATTATCATTCACGATCTCTTTTCATTACACACTCACTTCATTCATAAAGTGGTTCTCTTTCTTTTCCACACATCACTTCATGCATTGAATAAGATAGTAGATCAAGTTTTTTTAATTGTAATATAGAGGTTACTTTTTTTAGTGACATGATATTCTATAATTTCCATCAATATTTCATAATTTCATAATACAATTTATTTTGTTTTGGTACATATATTTCAATGTGTTACAATGCATTTTTGGTTATCTTCTTCTGTGTATTTTGATATAGATAGTGATGAGAGGATTTTTATTTGTAAGGTTTTGTATTTTAGTTTTTAGTTATTTAGGACAATTTTTTTATGTCTAAGTGTTTCATGTAATATGTTCATGGCCATGGTAATCTTAGTTATATATTTTTCATGTGTATGTTTGAACTCGTTTAATTTTTACTTGTATGTACTTACAATATTATACTTTACCATGTTTGTTTTTATTTTGATTATCCAGAAAGAATTTATAAATCAGAGAAAAAAATGAATGAAAATATACAACAAGAGATATTTGATATATTACGTGATAAAATTCACAGCGAAACGCGGATAATTTTTGTAGTCATAATAACTTTCATTTGAATTATAATAATTCGAATCATTTGAAACAATTACTAATGGATAATATTTACTTTGCAATTAACTTTAATTTGAAAACTGGTGCAAAGTCCAATTTGTATGTGAGTACATTTAATAAAAACAATCCATTAAATCTGTCAGGCTGTTAATTGGATCACATAAACCCGTCATCATATATGACCTAAATTAACAAATTATTATCTTGTTAATTGGATCCAAAATGTGCAGTCCAATTAACTCATAATTTACTGGGTTGTTAAATTGGATCATCAAAATCAGACCGATTAACAAAAAGTGCACAAATTAGTGTTTTGGACCGAAAAGTAGTATATTGTGAATTGAATGAGTTATTAATTGGGCCTAAAATTTAATACCTATATACAAGGCCCCCTTAAGTTCTTATGAATTTTTGTCTTGTTAATTCAAGGGGCTGATATATGTGTGTGAAATATCCGTAATTATTAAACATCTTGTACATGTTCAGAAATAATGCATTAATATTGATTAAATAGGCAATACATCCAAGGTTTATTTTAAGTCCATGCATATATTCAGAGATGTTTATCAGAGTAATATTACATTTCATAATTGTGAAGTATTTTTACATTAATTTAGCACAAGAAAGTTTTACAAGAATGTAACTAAAAATTGAAGAAAAAAAAAACATTACAAGAATTTATTAATGAAAAAACCAACTATAATTAATCCAAGAATTAATAATAAATTAATATTATGTTCCGTAATTATTTCCCTAAACTTATGAAATAATTAAAATTTATATAACTAAAAATTTCGGATAAAAAATGATGAAAAAATGTAACAAAATTCTTATTCATATTATTCATAAGGCCCAATGCACAAATACATGCTTACGAGCCCACGTGAATTAGTTGAAACTATAATCAGTCAATAGCAAGGATGGTGAAAAATCTCATTAATGTCTCCAAGAATATCAATTCACACAAGTTTCAATTCAGTCTGTTAATTTTCTGTGATGGTGAAAAATAAAGGTACATGTTAATTAAATTAATTTATGACAGGAGACCCGATGGAGATAAAAAAAACAAGGGAAATTTTCAAATAACTCAGCTAACTTTTTTTGAATTTACAAAAAAACCCTAATTTTTGAGAAACTCCAAAAAAACCCTACATACAAGGTTTTCTTTTCAATTATCTCTCTATAGAGATATTTCATGACGTTGCAATTTTTTTAGACCAAAATACCCCTCTATTTTTCATCTTTAAATTTAATAAACATATTTTTTATTATTTTATTAATTTATTAATTTAAAATCACTATCAATATTTTTTTAACTTATACTAATTTAATAAAATTATATGTCATATACTTCATTTTAATTTTTAATTTATTATATATTTTATCATAGAAAACGAAAATTAAATACAAATATGATATAAAATATTCTTGGAAAAACTAAAATTATAATTGTTGAAAATTATAATTTAATATCAGTATATTATTTATTATAATATTTTAATATCATGTATTATTTATTTTTAACATTTTTTATTTTTTATAATAATTTAATATGTATTTATTATTTGATAAATTATATAGATTTATAAAATAAAACTATGGGGGTATAATGGCCATTTTTTTAAATACATAACAAAAAGATAGGCAGTTTTTGAGGGAATCTAAAAATGTTAGGGGGTTTTGAAAGAAGAAACAAATATAAGGGATTTTTGAGGGAATCTAAAAAATATAGGGATTTTTTTTAAAAGTTAGGAGGTTTTTGAAGAATTCATTTTCATATTAAGTTTAAAAAATGAAATAAAATTCTAGATATTACACAATTGAAATGCCACATGTACATTTAGGTGTGGAATGCCACATGTACATTTAGGTGAATTCTAAATTCAAAATTCATGTGCCTAACATTATTCATAAAATATTGTATGAAATTGTGTTATCCTTTACAAAGTAAAAAAGGAAAATTCATTTGCTTCAAAGTTTTTTTGGGAATCTAAACTTTGAGGATGGGAGTTAAGGAACATTCATAGCAGTTGTGTAGTTTTTGGAAAAATTCATTCCTAAAATGCCAGGCAATTGTTGAATTTAAAATAAAACGAAAAAGTAGAAAAATAAATCTTGACAGTTGGTTCATTTTATGCAAAGTCCATTCATTTACTTTCAAGTTTCAACATAATCCCAAAAGTATCATATTTGTCCCTATGAAATATTAGCTGTGTTGCACGGATACGCCGATACGGCAACGCGTATCGGATACGGCGATACGGCAATTTAACATATGATTTAGGATACGATACGGATACGGCGATACGACTAAATTCGGTTTTTTGGAGTATCCGCGTAACATAGAATATTAGGTATCATAGAAACATTAAATTTATGGATGCAACATCAAATTAATACAATTTAGACAAAAACACTAATAAATCCTAATCCACAAAATTAAACATTAAATAAATATACACTATCTGTACAATCCCAAATCACCAAATTAACCGAAAATAATAAATACAATTAATTATAAATCATCAAATTAAACCATAAGTTGTTAATCGAGTTCTAACGATGACATGAGTGATATTGCCAATTTTTTTACTAAGACTTGCAAATTCTGATTATAATTGTTCCTCAAATAGTTTTTTGTTCGGGAGAAACATGTTGAACTATTGAATTGGTGATATTATGATATTTGTAACACACATTTGTTTTAATGATGATATATGAACTGTTTGGAACACAATTAAATTTTAGGGTCTGACGAAAGAACAATTAAATTAACTTATACATAATGTCATATCTATCTGAGAAAATAATTGAGTATTATCTAATATCTAAATATAATTGAAGAAAAAAAAGCAAAAATACATATATCTAATATCCAGAGCAATATCTATGATTTACAAGGCCCGAAGCAATATCTATAATAACTTTCATATATATTTCAATAAAGAAAATATATTTGTCGGTATAAAATTAATATTTTGGGAAATAATATTTTACAAGAAAATCTTAAATTAAAAAATATTATGGTTTCATTTTACTTTTGACTAGATTACATATAATAGTCTAATTAGGTCATTTATGAAATTTAGTATTCTGTCAAATTCAAATTTATATTTTATGTTATGAATTCACCAAATAGTAAACATATACAAGAAGAAGAAAAATTAAACGTCTCATGCACAACACATCACATTAAACCACGTCCACTTCTCTAGCACAATGTATTGATGTGACTGGGATCATGAGCATATTTGAGATTATTTTTACTGATTTAGATGTTCCATTTTTTTTTATCTTTATATTAAATAACGTCATCTATATTGATTTATAAATATGCGGTTATATATATTCGTGGGGTCCAAAGCAGCCGCTTTGTTCGCCTCTCTTCAAGTCCGCCCCTGCTAATATCAAATTATATTTTTACAATTACAATTTTACAAGATAAACAACAACATTTTATGTAAGACGTTTTATTAGTTAAATATAATATACATGTGTTTTAATAGGTAAACTCTCACTTTTTACCAAAAATTCACCACATATCTTTTCCTTCCAAGTTCCAAACGCATGAACATATTTTTGTCTAAATTTTTCCTATTGAGTACTTGCACAAATGGACGTAGAAACTAGTATATTATATTCCTTCCAATGCTCAAAATTGTTGTTCTTCTGAAAAATTACCAGAATTTAAACAAATTTAATGCATAATACACTTGAAATTACATACATGACATCTCATTTCGATATTTACAGTGACATGCCAAATTTTGGACTTGGCAAAGAAGATGAATTTAGGGATGGTGTTTAATACACTTGAAGAGGCATTTATTTACTATGCAAAATAAAAAAAAGTATATTTTCTTGCTGCGTTCATAATCAATATAGTAGTTTTGTAAGATTATGAAGTGTTATTATTTAACAAATCATATTTCATATTTCATATATGTATGTATAGATGAATTAGAGAGTAGATTTAAGAGGCCAAAAGTAATGAGAGGGATAATAAATGGCCTTCTCTTGTTAATATCGGTTAAAATGTTGCCCAAAAAGCCCCATATAAATAAGTGATTAATTAGGAAATAAATTTATGCGATATTCATTATGAATTCTGATATTTGGTCTGTCATTGTAGAAATATTATCAATGGTTAGTTCATCGAAGTTAATATTATTTCCTTAATTCTTGAATTCGGCTCCAATATTCTAATTTCCTTTTGGTACCCAAAATAGCCCATGCAGTAATATAATATTTGAGAAATGATTTAATGCACCCGGCTTTAACTTTTATTTATTTATTGAGTTTAATAAACATAGACTTTTAATTATAGTATATATATTTTTAAGGTTGTTAGAACAATATTAGATATAATATATAGGATTATATATTATGATAATGAATAAGGATTAACGCTAATTATCTATTGTGAATATTTTTCAAGAAAATAAAAAAGAATATTTTTCAAGGAAAAAGAATCAAATTTCCCGGTAACTGGCCAAATGCCATCTCTCAATTTCAGATTTTATTCGTCTAATTATCTATTGTGAAAAAATACAAAACACACTCTCAAGTCATACTCTAATCAATTTATAAATAACTAAGACCATTTAAAAATTCACAAAAATGAAAAATCATTATTTAAAAATTCTAATGAGATCCTATTTCATGGGCTTCTCGCTTCTGTTATCCATTCACATGTTTAAGAGAGAAGTGAGAATGAGATGTCAAAGACAAAGTGTTGCATTTCTGTAAAAATATGGATATGCATGTAAAGTTACTTATTTAGAAGTTATGCAAGTAATAATGCATTTAATAATTGTGTACAAAATCAATGCAAATTATATATATTTGCATTTTCGAGTAATACAACATTTTCAAATATAACCAAAGCATAAATCAAATGAAACGCACGACAGTCTCTTGAAAAATCAAAATAAAGACAAACCAAACAACCAAAGATTAAAATAAAAACAATGATCATACTACACTTTTTTTAATTGAGATAAAATATTAAAAAAAATAGACAAAAAAATGCAAAAATAAGATAGTCGATTAATTCACGCCTTAAACATGATTAACAATTGGGAGAGTCTCTTGAAGATTAGACGAAAATGGAAGAAGCTCGTTTTGTCCTTTATGCACCATTAATTGATTTACCGGCACCAATGCCACCATTTATACCGCTACAAAATAAATACAATAATATTATTTCAAAGTGTTCTTTTTGCAAATTACTAATAATCCAGGGTCTTTTGGCAAAATTTCATTTGTTTTATACCACCAGGAACAACACAAGGATCGTGATTCTTCCTTCTCTCTTGTTAATGTGTGTTGCATTTTCTACATTAATAATTAATTAATCCTTTTTTTAATTAAATTATAAGAAAAATGGAAAAATCAAATTTATACTTAATACTATACATACATTAATAGTTGCAGTGGGTTTGAAACCAATTCGCAAGTTAATTATCTCTCCATTTGATATTCCTCCCTATCAACACAAATTACACTATATCAAATTTAATACTTCTATATGTTTAACCATATTAATAAAATTAATAATAATAAAATAAAAATAATAATATGAACCTGGTACATAGTTAAGAGTGTCCTGATCTACAGTCCCTCCAGGCATGAAATCATTTTTTCAGCAAATTTACAAAAAGGCCCCTGTATTATCTCAAAATTGCAAAAAGGCCCCCCCTCACCTCGATGCCGAGATGTTTGAGGATTTTCTTTGCGGCGACTGTGCCGATCTTTCTCTCGTCGGCGATCTCCCCCCCCCCCCCCCCCCCCCCCCCCTAATTAAATATATGAACGAATGAATTAATTTAATTGTGTGCTTGTGATGATGAAATCAATATATTGAGTGGTACATTGGTACCTGTATTTGAAATCAAAGGTTGTATATGTGGGAAGGTCGGTACATTTCTGACGTCAGTATTTTAGTCCAGGAAAATCTTTTGGAGATTCTTCGATACTTGGTTGAATTCTTGGATCTGGTTTTGGCTTGCTAGATTTTTCGAATATATAATATCCTTTATTGCTACTTTTGCATACAAGTCCATAATTAAATTTTAATTAATTCGGTAAAAAACAAAAAGTGATATTGGTTACAAAACAAATGTAAAAACAATACCTTGACGGCCATTCTGAACCAATAATTGCGTTAAAGGGAATCAAAATTCCGTTCTTTTAAACACATTTGCAAATATATCCTTCGCTGCCAAAATAAGTCCCTATCCAGCCACATCACTGATCGTCAAAAAATAATATTAAATTAAATACAATTGAAAAATCTCCGAATATTTAATTTTTGGAGCTTACTGAAAAGGGCCAATATGCATGCCGAAACCGGAGAAAACTTTATCGACTCTGAATAAATCGACGACTAAAGAGAGAAGTAAAGGAGAGATGCGATCCTTTCTTCACTAGTCCCCGTAATTCCTGAAATTGCATAATCGCAAAAAAAGAAAAATAAGTTAAAACTAAAATGAAAAATAGTTTACATTGGACCTCAAATCATCATTCTGAGTCTGAGTCCCCTAATAAGAAACTGGGAATTGACTTCCTTGGAAGCAACATGAATGTTGTTGAGAATACAAGCAGTTGCAATTTGCAATCCCAGAAAATTAAGCCTCCTCCAATCACGACAATGTTTTTAATTTGTCTCGTTTCAGTCCAAATCAGTTAGTTTCCATACCTGTTTATTGAACAAAATTAATTAATAATATATTTATAAGGATTAAAACAGTATATTGACCTCGGATCTAGAGTGTTGAGCGAAAAATACATGAACAAGACTTTTCTGAGTACCAATTTCTTGAATAATGCTGCTTCCTGCCATTTTAACAGTAATATTACATAATTTAGCTATAGGAATTTTGCAAAAACAACTCTATGTTATGTCTAAATTGCAGAAAAAATTACTTACCCTTCTATTTATCAAGAAATCCTGAAGCTCGATGAATTCGCTTGCTGCATTAGCATTTTTAGATGGAGTCGGGTTGAACACAGAAATTCTGAAGCTCGATTTCGTCACAGATAAACTTGCTAATATGTAATTCTATATAAAAAAGGGAAAAAATGTGTTAATGAATTGAAGAAGTATACCTGCAGAACTAATTCCCGATTGATATATGCACCAAGCTTTCTTTCGATTGCACTATAGTACCTGAAACATGCGAAAATTGAGCACTGAATATGAAAGCAGTGGAAATTTTGAATTCTTTGACCTTTAATTGCATGGAGACCTTATGAGCAATTTAATTAGCTTGAGAATCCTTTTATGAGGAGCAACAGAAAGACTAATCGGAGAGAACGACCCCTTTATAATTAAATGTATTGCTATGCGTAGTGTGTGCTGCCAGGTCCCGGGGGGGGGGGGGGGGGGGGGGGGGGGGGAGGGCCCACGCGGGAATGTATCAAATTACCATCCAGTATTTGTTATTTCTTTTGTTTCAATTATTTCATTATTTTCAAAAAAAATTAACATTTCGTCAGATGTATCAAATTACCATCCATTTTAGCTTATTACATTCAAGCTAAAATGATCATTTTTGTAACCTGCAAAAATAAGTAAGTTCTCAATTAATGGGAAAGTTCAAATAAAAAAAAATTGAAATTAAAAAGTAAACTACATGAAAGGCAGAAATTTTGGAAAAACCATGTAAACAGGAATTAAATTTAACAAATAAAAACCATGTAAAAAGGAATCAAATTTAACAAATAAATGACAAAAAAAATGATCCCAAATAACTAACAAATAATACTAATAATTAATAAAAAAAAAAAATCTGAAATAATGGATTAAGATGAAAATTGAATAAAATAACTAGTAAATACTAATGACCACCGTTCATTTTATCGAGGCCTTCTTCGTTACAAAAGTCTAACAACCAAGGAATATAGCAATTAATAACATTGGGGTATGTTGCCACTGTATGGACAAGTGACCCATCACCATTAATTCATATAGCAATTATATATTAATTAGTTGTTAATAAAATATTCTTTTACTAATTATGATGATAATTAATCGTTAATTCGTGATATAGAGAATATTGGGAGAATTTAAGGGGCCATAGTAAATAGGCTCTTCTTAATATATGCAAAAAGAAATTTGGGATGGTCTATGTGGATCATTGAATAAAAGAAACGGAAGTTTAATTAGGTTTAACATGGCAAACTTAAGACTTATTTAAATGGTTGATTTTGGGTTCGTATTAGGTGAAGTTTATTATTCATGTCTTGTGATGTTATAATGAATTCATGATATGAAATTGAACGGAATTATGAGTAATTGCATATTTGCAGCATTAATTGAGATTGTGCGAGAAAATGGACGGAATAATATTAGTAATATTTGTAGGATATAAGATAAGCTATGCAATGAATTTTTATTTTTGAAAACACACAATTGATATAAGATAAGCTATGCAATGAATTTTTATTTTTGAAAACACACAATTGATGACGTAGATTTGGGGAGAGAAAGATTAATGGATTCAGATATGAACCTTATAACCCATTTAGGGGGTTCGGTTTGGGGCCGAGTATAATTGCCCATTGGGCCAAGATTCTCTTCTTATTTCTTACTTAACATGAACGTGTGGTATTTCTCATATACAATTGTATCGAGTATTTATTTTTAGTTTTGTCAAGTCATCGAGCCCAAGTTTTATTTTTTATTTCTTACTTACATATACAATTGTATCGAGTATTTATTTTTAGTTTTGTCAAGTCATCGAGCCCAAGTTTTATTTTTTATTTCTTACTTACATATACAATTGTATCGAGTATTTATTTTTAGTTTTGTCAAGTCATCGAGCCCAAGTTTTATTTTTTATTTCTTACTTACATATACAATTGTATCGAGTATTTATTTTTAGTTTTGTCAAGTCATCGAGCCCAAGTTTTATTTTTTATTTCTTACTTAACATGTTGTCGTTCTCATATATAATTGTACTGAATATTTATTTTTATTTTATTCAAATACTTGATCTATTTTTTCTTGTTCACATGGAAATAATTGGAAACTGAACAAATATAATCCAGTATCCATCCAAGTATAAATCCAGTATACATAAATATAATCCAGTATCCATCCAAGTATAAATCCAGTATACATACAAGTATTTAGCACCCAATATGAAAATTAAAACTGTTAGTCAATTAATAACATATATCATGATGTGATATCTCATATCTAGAGCTACCAAAATGTGACCTGAAAAAATAAATCGACCCGTCACAATCCGAACCCGACCATAGTCGAAAAAGTTGAAAAGTCAACAACGATATAAAACCGAATAATCCGAATCCAAAATGAAAACGAAACTGAATGATCTGAACTAAAAAAAAAACCTTTAACCGATCGAATCCGAAATGGAATCGAAACTGAATGATTCCAACCTGAGATCGACCAGAAACCCGTAAAAATCCGAACCCGAGCTAACCCGAAATCGGCAACTCGAATAACCCGAAACTCACAATCGAAATGATCCGAAACTCACGACCCTAATAACCCGAAACTCACAAACTGAATGATCTTATAACTTTGGACCAAATATGTATTTATACGTATTAGTAGTTTTTATAAAAATAAAAAATTAATATATCATAGCATATTATGTATCGATTTGTATTTATAGCAACCAAAATGACAAATATTAAAATAATCACTAATTAAGTAAAAAAATTATTTGAATCTAAAAAAAAGGTTTAGATAAGTACATGATTTTTACCTTGATATGAAAAAAGAGAGCAATTGAATCGTGTTGAACATTTTAATGGTTAAATTCCACTTTTCTTAAGAACAAAAGGCCAAATAACATTGAAAAGAGATAATTGAAATTCTCTTTGCTATATTATACCCTGACGTTAATCCGAACTTAAAAATTAACATATCATGATGCGATCCTACGGCTCACGAGATATTCGGACAAAGCCTTGTCCGATGGCCATCCGACAAGCTATATACCCTTTCATTTCATGGCGTCTATGAAAACCATCAAATGACCTACTCTTGGTGTACATGGACCAAAGAAAGCTTCTTTATTTTACTATTTAACAGATAGTCGAAACTATATGAAAATAAACTTAAAAATTAATAATTATAATATATATTGACTAAATTATATCATTAACAGATAGTTCAAATTAGATTTATTTGTCTTAGTTAAAGAAGATGAATAAATCGAATGCATATTTGAAGTTTTTTGGTGTATGTTACAAAATACATGGTATATCATTGTTTTAAATAGCGAGTAGCGACGCGTGACGTTTTGATGTCTAATTTAGCAGTTGGCGAGAAAACGGACAATATAGTGTCGCTTCATCATTATAGCAGATTTTGTTCAAAATTATTATTTTTATAATACTACAATATATATATATATATATATATATATATATATATATATAAACAACCAAATATGATTTTGTTTGTATATTAACCGTGACCCTCTCTCTTATTTTGTTTGGATATTAATGACAGGCCGTAATGATATTTAATAATGTTGGAATGGTATATGTGATATATTGAGGTTCCGTTGTTATCAAATGTTTTCGTCATTGTTTGATAATTAATTTTACCCTATATTTTTCACAAAATGAAAAGGAGCACGTAAATTTGCAATTTTGAAAAACCGAGTAGAATAAAACTACAAACATGTATGCGTTTATTATAAAAAAACACATATCAAATAATAACATTTTGACTGTATCTAATTCCAATAAAGACCCTCTTTATTTCTATTTCAGACTTACTATCAAAAGTTGATGTTTTATTTGGGCATAATCGCAAAATCTAGTTTCTTTTTTTTTGGAAAATTTTGGACTATAAACTAAATAATTTTGGCATTACTCGAAATGGTACAAATAATTATGGTCATTAATGTATAATATTTATAATTTTGGTAATTATAAATATTAAAAATAGATAACAAAGCACATTAATGTATATGTTGCTTTAAACCAATCAATATTAATTTTTTAAAACAAACAAATAGTACAAATAATTATGGTCATTAATGTATAATTGGCACTTCATGGTTATATATCATATTCTTGAGTAAAATAAAGAATAATAACACACATATATAAAACAAATAGTACAAATAATTATGGTCATTAATGTATAATTGGCATCTCATGGTTATATATCATATTCTTGAGTAAAATAAATAATAATAGTACACATATATAGTATAATGAATTATGCATACAAATATAAAATTTAGAACAAAATATGAACCAAATTTTTTTGTAACTTCACACGTCACAACTATGAAAATAAAATGCATCTTATATAAATGATCATTTTATAATTTCTTCACAAAAATAGAAGATAATAATTTTTTTATAATTTTATAAATTACAATCTATAAAAGAAAAATAGTAATTTCGCATCTTAAATTCTTTATTTTATGTTTCCGGACCGGAGCGAGAATACCTCCTAATATACATTAAATATATAAAAAACTGGAAGATTTGTATATTATATATATAGTCCTGTAAAAACTTGAAATATCTAATTTAATAATTTATCCTACCTAAAATAAAAATGACATATTTACCCTCTTAAAATTTATGATGTCATATTTACTTAGAAGTTAAGTTGAGAGTGATGGTTCCTTTTTACATTATGACTTTCTTGGTCCTCAACAATTTCAGATAATCAATTATATTTATGTAACTTTATTTTAACACCTGGTTCACAGGATGCATGTGTGATTTCAGATTTGTAGCATGTGTGGTCCTGGTTTATTGCTTTCTCCCCCATACAATATCTAACACTGGGCTCTGGTTCCCCTTACTCTCACAGCTCACTTGCTCCTTGTCCCATTGTTCTGTTCTCAATCTCATCTATTCTCACCCCTCCTCTACTACTCCTCGGTTTTTGATCGATCGCCCCTCTCTCACGACCTATCCCAACAACTCAGTTCCATCCATTCTCTCGTCAGTGAATGCTCGTCTACATCGCTCCCTCCAAATCGCGAATACGAAAATGGCGAATATTTTTCGACTTTCTGCCGGAGCCATGCCATGGGCGAACTGAGCTGCTCGAGGATGCTTTTCACCGAGGGTTCCAGATCTGCAATCATAGGATGAAATCAACTAATCAAGTAATGAATACTTATTGTTCTTAGATAACATAATCTATTTCAAATCTAATTTTAAAGGTAACAAAATCTAATCCTAGGATTTACACAATCTAATGACACTCGGTCCCCAATCTAATTAGTTTTGAATTGGGCACGAGATGGTCATGACATTACCGTTGGTCTCAATTCTTCTCATATTCAACTCAATTTAATATTCTATCTTCAGGTGAGGATACAGGGTCTCAGATGTGGAATAAGAACGAGAAGGAATTGTTGAGCTTCTTCAAGGCTCAGGTTTGTAAATATCATTATGCAATTTAGTCCTTGAAATTTTTGCTAATTGTGAATGTATCCTTCAGGTAATTTTTGTGTTGGTTTGAACTCTAGAGTCCTGATGGCCGATGGCCGATGGGTACACTGTTGATTCCGCTGCTTGAGACGAGACGCTTACGTTCTTGAATGTATTCGGAACTCCCGAGGAAGCTAAAAAACCTGCTGCGAAGAGCGTTCGTGTTGTGGGTTCCACTAACAGATCCTGCCATATTCCTTGAAATATTGATTCATGTCTCAATATTTAGTTGACTCGAATTACAAAAACTTTGTTGATGTACCGATTTAGATTGGTACCATAGATACAAAGGATAATGATTTATGCATTACTTGCACAAATAATTCGAAATAATTTAGATTGGTACGATAGATATAAATATAATATTTCGTAGAGAGCAAATTCAAAATCAACAGAGGGCTTCTGGAGACCATATCAAAACGTAACAATTCACAGCCGACCAATGCACTCTCGACTCTAGTCCGTCTATTTTTATTTGTATCATTGTGTATTAGTGTATATATATTTGAACTAAAAAACTTGTTGATGTATTAATTTTATTAAAAACACGGAAACAAATTTTAGGATCATTGTGTATTAGTGTATATATATTTGAAATAATATTAATTTGAATATGTAAGATTTCAAATTATAAAAATCTTAACTAGTGTTGAGAGTTTGAAATTATGAAATAGCAATGTCAAAATTCGTGCGCAATAAACAACAAGAGAGTACACGTGGCTCATTTCTATTGGATTGTTTCATATAGTGGATGCTGAATGATATTTTCTTCCACTATTAATATGTTTAAAATATTTCTCCAATCTTTAAAAGTTCATTAGTTAATTTAATTAATTATGTGAACGATTTAACAAATTGAATCAACAGAACGATTACTAATTATGTGACAGATTTGACAGTCAGAATAAACAAAAAATACCCTATTTATAAAGTCAGGTGGAAATTAATTCTTGCCGTGATTTATCTTTTATAACGATTATGTTAGTAAATTTAATTTTCAAATTCAAAATAAACTGCAAGAGAATATCAATTTTAATAATGACAAAAATAATAACCTGATTTAAAAAACAACAATATGCTTGATTGTACGATAAACAATAAAACAAAGTAATCTGTGCAAAAAAATTAACTCAAAAAATATATAGCAAATAATTGATCCTCCTTCTCTAGGAAAAGGGCTTGGAATTATTAAGAAATAAAACAAAGATTACTAGATTAGGTATGTAAATATGGCAAAGAGCTTTACAAGTCATTCTCTCACCATAATTTTTGATGCTATTTGATATTATTTATATGTGAAAAAATATAAAATTATATAAATATATCATATAATTATTTAAAAAAAAATCTTATATGTTAAAAAACATTTATGATTATTTTAAAATTTAATAAAAAATAACAAACAATTATTTGTTAATTATTGAATAGGAAATAAACGAGAATTTTGGTCCAAAATTAGTTTTAACTTTATAGGAAATATTTCAAAACAAATCTTCTATTATATCGTTTTTGTGTAGTGTCAAAAGGTAAGGTTTTTTTTTTCTTTCAAAAATGTCCAAACAATAAGGTTTTATACTACTGATTCTGATAGTACCGTTTTCTTACATTAATCTATTATTTTGATTAAATAAGAAGGATAACACCATCAAGTAATAAATAAATAATATCAATAAATAGTTATCATTCTTGCTCAAATAGTAGTAGTAGTAGTGCACATGTTACATTAATCAATTTTTATTTTTAAAATGCTCGAAATATTATCTTGATGAATTTTAATTTTTATTGTTGTGAATAGATTTTTGTAAAAGTGTTATGATATCCCAGAATATAGTATGTTGGTTTGGGCCGGTCATGGACCAAAATATTATAATCTCATTTTATCAATATTGATTTTTTAGATTAGGATTTTCGCCATTAATTGTTCATATATGTGTATACTACATACTGACTTGTTTTAGTACTTATATATTGTTTTTGCTTGCACGTATATGAATGTACATGTTTACTATTTTGCTGTTTTGCTATCTATATTAAATTAATGTTCTCTAAGTGTTAATTTCAAAATTCTAATAGAACTCACCTTACAACGTGTGCAAAAATTGTTTTATTATTCCTCAAAAAAAAAAAAAAAAAAAAAACTAACAGTCATAACATTATCATGCAATAATTACACATTTTTAAATTTTCTATATATCAAATTTTAACCTTGTCCCTTGTTATCAATATCAATGTGCGATTCTTTAAGATCAAATTATTTCCCAACAAAATATACGTTAGATGTTAGGGGTGAGGTGCTTATCACAAAATATCATAGGTCTTGAATTTTTGAATATCATTGTTAGTATTTATAAAATATGAAATTAAATATATTCACGATTCGTGGATTATGTTTCATTAAAAAAAAAAATCATCAAATAAATCACAAATGAGAAAGAAAACTAATCTTGAGACGATGGTTCGCGTTGCAGTGGAAAATAGCCATAAATCGTGTGCTTCTCTTGTGTGTGTGTGTTTTTGTGTGGGTGGGTGTAGTGTGTTTCTTTGTGTGTGGGTGGTGTGTAGGGGTGTAAACGGTTCGGATACGGTTCGGATAGTGGTCGTACCAGATCCGTATCCATATTTTTTCGGATACGGAACTGTTCTAATCCGAATACGGTTCGGATACTAAACGGATACGGATACGGTTCGGATATTGTTGGATACGGATACGGATAGGAATCTTTTTCGGATATTAAAACGGATACTATGATTAATGATATATATTTAAAACTCAAGTATTAATTTTTTTATAAATTTGAATTTTAACATCAAATTGTTGGTTAATTCTAACCTAGAGGGGGGTGAATAGGTAATCCTAATCTACAATTTTCGATTAAGGTGTACCAATTCCCGATTTAGCGGAAGCTTAAAATGATAGAAGTGAGATAATACAAATACCGAAAGAGATGAACACACGAAGTTTGTTACGGAGTTCGGTAGGTGGTTGCTTTGTAGCTTTAACTCACCCGTTACTTGCTTAATCGACCGATTCGATTAGTGGCAAGTACCTACGTCTCCGGGAAGGCCTTGTGCCGTTTCGGCGTTCGATTGAATTCCAACTCACTCGTACAAGGTTTTGCCTAGATCGATTTACACGTTTTCTATCGATCTATGACGGGCTTTACACTTCAAGAATTAACCTATTACACGTTTCTAATACGAACTACAACGTGATCAGTCACGTGAGTTGGGAATCGTATAGAAGAGAAGATTCGAAAATAGATCTTGGATCTAGAGGGTTGAATCACACTATCAAGAGATTATTGAATCACGGCTTGAACTCTTTCTCTCTTTTGAATGTTGAATAAATTTTCTGAAGAAGTGGAGAGAGAAAAGCATGAGTGGTTCTATTTATATTACTCATAGAACCCACTCAAACTGTGTAAAAATTGTATAGTTTGTTCGAACTAACTGTTATGTTCGTTCGAACTGCCTGCAATTTGAACTAGCCGTTTCAAATGAAATATTCATAAACACGATGGGTTCGTTCGAACTAACCCAAAGGTTCGTTCGAACGGACATGGATTAATGCATAGTTCGTTCTATGAATCTTCAAACGAACCTTCAAGGTTCGTTCGAACGAATATTAATTGTGTCTAGTTTTGGTATATTTTCCAACAACACCAGATCTTGGTTCGTTCGAACGAATAGTATTATTCGTTCGAACGAATATGAAGTGATTTATTGTTCGTTCTATGATTTGAACGAACCATGACAGTTCGTTCGAACGAATATATTGGTTCGTTCGAACGAATATTAATTGTGTCTAGTGTTGTCTATTTTCTCACAATACCAGATCTTGGTTCGTTCGAACGCACTGTATTGTTAGTTCGAACGAACCATAATCTGGTATGGTGATTTTCCAATTTTCATTTCATCGTGTTTCGAATTTATCTTTTGACCTTGATAAGTATGAGAAGTTCTTTGGAATACCTAGGGTTTATTTTAATGATCCCAACTCACGGAAAGCTTCGACGTCTTGAATTCTTGAATGTCTTGACACCTTTCCTTTCACGGATGATCTTCATCTTGAATTCTTCAGTCTTCTCTTTTGATTATCCTCAGTTCGTTGTACCTACTTCTCCTACAAGTTGATCTAGACTTAAATCGTTAGTATTGACAGTGTTTTGATATAATCAAACCATAGGATATTTGGATCAACAAACTCCCCTTTTGATTAATTTCAAAACACTGTCGATTTGGAGAGTTTTGTCGGTTATCGAAAAACTTTCCATACGATATCTTTTCTCCCCCTTTTCTTCCATTTTTCTCTTTGGGTCTATCTATAAACAAATTTGGTTATTGTTAGGTAATAAATTACAAAATCCAAAACCTGTTATCTTCTCGCTAATGCAATCCCTCCAGAGGAATGGAATATTCTACAACATAATACTTAATTTTTGATGGATTAGTGCAGTTCGCTATACTTTGGTATATCACACGTCATTTATTAATTAAACCTTACTTAATCAATCATTTAAATACTGTTACATGATTTTTCTCATTATTATTTCTTATTACATATATGTAAATATAGTTGTCTATTTTCACATTTTGCAACTCATAACTTTATACTTGTATACTTATACGAGTGACAACTAATAAATTTATAGATATTTCTATATTTTCTAAGATTGTGTATGATTAAAAATAAAAATGTGACAATCTGTCAAATAACTTCTTTTTTCATTTGTGGTTAAAAAATATATCTACACTTGAGAGCATCTTATTTTTAACGTATGTGTTTAATCATAATTCAACTAGGGATATTCTCGTTTCATTTTGGAACCGATAATTTTCTTGAAATATTTTTTTAACAAACGTTTATGATTATACGTATTGATTTCCAAAAAAATTTGAGTTATTGCTAAATAATAAAAAAATATTTGCATCACTATTGATATTATTTTTATTTTTTCAAGATATTCCACTAAGAAAATATAATAAAAATAATAACAACAAATTACTTATCTTCAAATGGTGCTCAAAACAATCCTGCAAAAAAAAATTCCTGTAAAATTCACGCACTTATATCTTATTTAAAATGGATTTTTATAATATTTTACATTGCGGAGAAATGATATTTTTAAGATTTTATGTGGGAACATAAATAAATTTTGTATTGTCTTGTTGAATTTGTCTATTCTTCATCTTCGAGTTCTATGGAATTTCGGAAACTGGCTACATCATATAAGCTCGTAAAAACCGGAACATGAATTCTCGTCTCGGCAAGGGGACGACCAGCATTGCAAAGGTTGAAAGAGAGATATATGAGGCTCAAAATGATTGATTAAAATGAATTTCGAATCCATTTTGAGCTCAAAATAGTGGTTTGAAATTTGAAATCTTGAACTTTTTGAGTTTTATCATAGGGAGAAAGAAGGGATATTTGGTAACGAGGTTATGTTATGTCAGGAATTATGATTTAATTATTGATCAATCATATACAATGCATGTTAGTTTTATGTGTTGTACTATATATGGGTAATACACATATCTTTCTATATATATAATTCTGAACAACTCATTATGTGCTTATTGCAACCCAAATTATATTCATGTATGAAAGAAAAATGTATTTGGTCCTCAAACTCATCATCATATCCTTGATGATGTGACAAAGTGAATTGATTAACATGTCTAATTGACACGTTTAATTAATACATTGATAATTTATAATATGTTAATATTAATAAATGTTAATTGACATGTGACAACATATTGACACGTGTCAGCTTTTTTTTTGTTTCTATTGCAATCAGAATTATACTAATGTACAGTAGAAAATATAGTTGACCCCAAACTCATCACAATATCCTTGATGAGGTGACAAAATGAATTGATTATTATTTCTAATTGATTCAATTAAATATTAATTGACACATTTAATTAACATGTCAATAATTTATAATATGTTAATATTAATAAATGTTAATTGACATGTCAATTCAATTAAACGATCAATTAAATCGTTAAATGAGACAATCAATAATATTAATCCACTCAATCTCTCTTGTCGCCTCATCAAGGATGTTATTTTTGTGTTATTGAGACTCTATATATAATCTCCGTATAAAATTATGTCTCAATTGTTAATTTCTTATGATATATTTTACAATTGTTTTTTTTTCTAATTTTTTTTAATATTTTTATGCTAATGGATGACATTTTTTATAATATTTTTATGTGTATTATTCACTGTTTTATTTTATTTGTTTTGAAACTTAATTTTTTTTTTGAATAATAACATGTTATATTTTATTTATTTGGTGTCAATTTATACTGGTGGACCAATTCCATGGACTCTTACTAATTATAATATTTATATCCATGACAGACAAATTTCATGAACATTTAATATTATAATGTATTTATTGTCAGCAATATATTTACAAACATATCATGATTATATAATTGAGTTTAAACACACCATCGCAAATTTTATTTAAACAAATTATACAAAACATGTAAAAAATGATATGAAGTCCCGCGTAATTGTTGCGCGGGCCATTGTTATTGATTAGTGAGAAACCATATATAGATGAAGTTATATTTCCCGGGAGCATCCTCTGTATATTGATTATCATAATTAATTAACATATGATTTGTGGTACATCTTTTTAAAAAAAAATATTTCGGATATTTCTTACAATAAATTGATCTTTGTTGATTACGTGAATGGTGATTTAAAAAGAATGTATCACCCAATTAATTACAAAAAATGATGTATC
Organism: Luzula sylvatica; assembly: GCA_946800325.1. Classification (NCBI taxonomy): domain Eukaryota; kingdom Viridiplantae; phylum Streptophyta; class Magnoliopsida; order Poales; family Juncaceae; genus Luzula; species Luzula sylvatica. Next base: position 9,813,699 of record OX326961.1, on the reverse strand, counting down.
ATATAATCACCAATTAATTTATATGTCAATTATATGATATATATTAATTAACTATGTACCATATAATAATTAGCATAGTAATTACTTATGTTAATTATTATATAGAGACTAAATGTCAAAATCATAACAAGAATTATTATTTTTCATTTTCTTCTTGATTTTCGAGAGTGTGTTATTTACACAAAGTATAAGGCACTCAAAATATTTTTCTATATCATACTAACTAAGACTAATATTAATCAAATGTTTTATTGTGTATACCACAAATATTGTTTTATCATTTTGAAACATAAAAATATGAAATAAACAAGTGAAAATATGAACTTCTAGCGCAAATATTGACACTGGTCACACTCACAACTCACATAGGCTAAATATGATGTAAACCAAAATTCACACCTGCGAATGGTAGGCACGAGTTTTATTAGTATTGGCCCAATGTTTAATACGAGCCCCAAATTGTGGGATTGTTTTTTCTTTCTGAAAGCCTTTTGGGCTAGAATAAATATCTCAATTGTAAATAATTTCTTCAGCAGTAATTAAATCGTGGAAGGGAGATGTGAATGCCCTCTCACATTGGCTTAAAGATTTTGAATCAATGACATTATGTAACAAATAATCGATAAATAGATCAGATCAGTGCACATCAGGAAATATAATGGATAAAAACATACGATTATGTGGTTTTATGTTGAAGCTTGAAAATTGGTAAAAATAAAGGTTTGTTTTAATTTTTGTATTAAAATCCACATGATATGTTAAAAATGATGTATTGACACAAATGTTTCAATAAAACGGTACCGATTTGTTGATTAAAATATATTTTGGACCGATTTTTAACCCAAATGTATGTGCGGGTTCAAAACAATATTTTTAAATTCAGGCCCAATCATATTTTTAATCCAAAATATTAATTAAATATTATACATTGATATTCTTAATTTAAGAACAATTTTATTTTTGGACATTTTGACTAATTATTCCTTAATTTGATTTGTAGGAGATGGAAAACACACCGAAGAGATTAAGATGACACGTCATGTTATCGGCAAACTGGAGCTCAAGAATCGAAACGCAGAATTGGTAATTATGTATATATGTATACTATCAGTAATTGTCTTGATCAGAATTTTATGTGTGTGCGGAAATTAAATAAACTCTTGTGTTCATTGAGTTGGTTTAATTGCACCGTTTCTTTCTTTCTTTCTTAAATAGTTTGCAATTCTAGTCACCTCTTGGATACGTGTTTTGCCGTGTATAATGGACCATCACAATTAAGTAGTACATGGTATATATTTGACTGAAAAACATACTGTGAATATGATAAAATTGATACAATCAAAGAGAAGATTTTGTGGGTAGGTTTGTATATTTTAAAATATTTTAAATGTTTTCATTTTGATGAATATATTTTATTTACAGTATGATAAAAGATACACGCATGAGAAATGTATATTTTAAAAAGGATTTGGTACGCATGCCGGCTTAACGCACTTCAAAGAGTAAACGACAGAAAAAGAACGGGCCACACTACGGGATAATGCATTTGTAGTACACTTCAAAATGAATTGGCGTTTGTTTGGATTGGAGTGTACTCAAGTAAAGTGAAAAAAAAAATCTCATTTTAAAAATACTCAAAATGACGTTGATTAACCATTGGTCATAAATAATTTATTGAGGCTATGTATGGTGTCCCTCAAATTTCCCGAACACCATATATGTTACAAATTAGTTATTAATTAACATCGTAATTAACAAAATGACACTCCACTAACGGTTAATTACCATGTTAATTAATAATTATTAATCAACAATATCAATTAATTGTCAATTGAGTGTCTTTTTGTTAATTACAATGTTAATTAATTGTTAATTAATAATTTTGAGGATGTTGAGAATAATTTGAGGAGGATGATATAATTATCCTAATTTATTTGTCGACATTTATATATTTATTATTTTATAATATATTTTGAGCATTTTTTGGAAGTCACATTGAAGTCTTATAAGATTAATGACTTCATGTTACATCGTGTTTATTTAATTATTTATTGTTTTACAATAAGTTACAAAATCAAACGTGAATACAAATAAAAAATTATTTGCGCTTCGCTGTGCATTTTTATATTTGTTATTGAATTATTTCAAATACAAAATGAAACGTGAACAAATATCTCAATTGTAAATAATTTCTTAAGTATTGTGCAATAATTTTGATTATCTTCTAATTTTTTTTTTTGGTAACTGAGATTTTTGAATTCGTGTAATTTATTTCGCTAGAAAAATTACCCACACTTCGCTGCGACTTTTTAAATTTGTCATTGAATTATTTCATATCTCAAGAAACATTAATTTATTCAGATTTAATAGATATTTTCTCAAAAAAATCATACAAATGTTATTATCATTCGTTAATTTGTACAAAATTGTCTAAAAAATGAAATATAATTACGAAATACTAATGCTCAATGGTAGAAAACTGAATCGTTTTTGGATTTCAAGCCTAAAACTTCTATCATTAAACATCATCAAATCATAATTTTGGGAATTAATTAATCAATCCCCACTAATTTAGCTCTCACGGACATATGATAAAGCTAAATATTCATTAATCCAACACTACCTCATTGTGCATATGAAATGAAAAATATAAACAAAAACATTGAAATTGAAAATAAACAGTATAATCAATAATCAATTAATAGTGACATGTCAGTGAGACACATATTTTATAGCAAAAAAAAAATGAAGACTTCGTAAATTAGAAAAGGATCGAAAAATGATGACGAATGAAATTGACTATATAAATATGATTTATGTATATACAAGACCAAAGATGATAATGATTGCAATGATTACTTGTATTTGTAAAAAAATGAAAAATGTGAATGAACATTTGATCGAGGCCATGTTTGTGAGACAATATTTAAAATAGATATAATGCAAAACAATTTCCTTCCACCCTATTCGGCTACGTTACAAGTTTAAGTTTTTTTTTTTTTTTTTTTTTTTTTGGAGGAATTTTTTGTGGTTTGGACCGGGCATATATCATATTTTACGAATAAAATACACGCTCCTCTCTTTCTCTCTCCTTACTCATCCCGTTTTCTCTCTCTCGCGCGTCTGCCTACGCGACCTCAGACGACATCGACGAAAATCAGTCCTTTCGTCCGGCGAAAAAGTCTTCGTTACTTTCTCTCGCGCGTCGCTTTTCTGTCGATTTGAGGCTAAAGAGTAGAAACCCTAAATTTTCCTACTGTCAAACCCTAAGTTCATGTTGAAGCCGGTGTGCCGCGTCTCTTACTCTTCTGATCATTCACGCTCCAGTTCATCGCGTGTTGTGACGACAAGAGAAAGGTGAAAAGAGCGATCAAATCCTAGATGACACCATCACGGGTTGAGTCCCTTCTGGCTTCGTCCGTTCATTTGGGTGAGTTATTTCTGAGTTTTGAATTGAATTAAGAAGGATTTGTGTTAATTACTTGATCGATTCCAGTTCAATTTGATTGGTACTTCAACTTAGTTCAATTTTAAGCAATTTTGTCCATTAATTATTTTGATTTTTTCCGAAGTCTTAGATTGCTCCTCTTTGCAGGGTTTGATCCTTTCTTTTATTTTTACAGATGTTCATAGTTTGAAGTATATATGAGGTATTTTTTTAGAATTCTCAAAAGAATTGTTAACTTTTTTGAAAATTTTAGAGAACATCACATTTAAAATATTTAAAAGCCCATCTTTCCTCGAAAGGTTAAACTTAACATTGGAAATGGTGTTAAATTTCTCCATTTGGGCATTATATTGTGCCACCACATTATAACCATATTATAAGTTGAATGGAGAGATAAAATTTCTAATTTTGCTAAATGTTTGTATTTCGAAAATGATTATTTTTTTATTTTTATTTTTTGCAAAATGTGTCTATGATAAAAGCTTTCAAATTAAGTACGAAATATTAAGGACTATTTTGGTAAGGAAAATTATATTTTGCCACCATATTTCAACGAAAATCTCTCTTTTCTAATTAACCTTAATTAACATTTCGATTAACAAAAAATATTGATTTAATAATTTGTAGATATTAATTATCATTGTTAATCCATATAGATGTTAATTATCACCATAATAATTCACCCGATGTTAATTCATAAGTTATTAAATTGGTTAATTAGAAAATAAGGAGTGTTTCTTTGACATATGTAGGGATGGCCAAATGATGCGGTTTATTTGGAAACCAAACAAAACTAGTCAATTTCGATTTATTCGGTTCGGTTGTTCGCATTAACTCGATCAGTTGGGTTCAAAAATTTATATATTTCGGTTTATCGATTTCGCTTCGATTTGCATTTTTTCATGACGGTTTGAACCGAATAAACCGTATTATAAAAGAGTACGTGTGATACACAAAAAATAATTACATTGATTCCATGATAAGAAAATTGATTTATCATAAAACTTCCGAATTATACCTTTCAACTTTCGTCTCATATTACATGTAATCTTTTCACATTCGTGGGATCTTGTATGTAACGAGTCATTTACTTGTTTTTACCGTCAAAATTATCGATTACTCCATAAAAGTTTAACATTTTTCTCTGACTTAGAGATCGCAGATATATTGGAAATGTTAAAAAGTCATTGGAATGGAATTGAAATTCTTACTGAATACATTGAATTTGTAAATTTACTTAAAATACGTTGTATCTTTTTTTTTATGTAAGTTTGGAGAGGACTATTTCATTCCCCATCCAAAATCATTTTTTTTCATTTCCCATCCAAAACCATTTTTCATATTAAGAAAAACGTTATTTACAATATACGGGCCTATTAATTTTTTAAGCCCACAATACCATTTCTTATTTTCTGCGGCCCATCTCATCTTTCTTCATACATACACATCCAAAATATCCCTTTCATCTCTCCAGTTCAATGTGGCCGCCTTCCTCTTTTAGCTCTCGAACCTTCTTCTTTCCTTATGGATCTAGGGTTTCCTGCTTTGTCGAGCTCTCTCTCTCAAACTTTCGATCCTCCTTCGCTCGGAATAGTCTCCATTCGGGATCTATCTCTTCAACTAACTGCTGCCCTTCCTTTCTTTCTTCAGTGAAGACGCGGCGGCACCGCTATCTCCACAACACGAAATACGTTATATCATATAATGAATTAACAAAAACCCTAGAGGCGGAAGCGGCGCCCTCCTTCTTTTTCTCCCTTCTTTTGTGCGACCCAAGGAAACAACAAAAACACACCGACGAATCGCGATAAAACCCTAGGGACGGAAATGCGGGATTCGGCTGGTGTGGAGTTTGGACTGGACCTGAGGGATTTAGCTCTTCCTGGAAACAAGTGGTACGTTTTTATTTCTCGAGATGTATCTTCTTTCTCAGTGCTGATTTCTTGAATGAGCTATCGTTTGTTCGATTTTTCTGGTCGGATGAATTTAGTTCATATTTTTATTGATATATTGAAACCTTACAGAGAATTGTGTCAAAATTGACTTCAAAGCTCAATTATTGATCAATTTTCAACCTTTTTTGTCAGACTGATTGGATTGGGTAGGAGGATTTTATACATTAACGCTATATTTCAGCGAGGATTATACAAGCAAACCTCAAAAATGCTAGTTTCCTCAACGAAGAATGTGTAAGTTCAATGAATAAATTTTTTACTTTTAGTTTTTCTAGATTAATTGATATATTTCTTCATTTCGAAGGCGTGGAGACCTGCGATAACAGCAAAACAGATATAATTAGGCTGAATACAGGATTTACTCGAACGGTCAAATTCGGCAGATCAGGCCCAAACCGATGGTTATCAGTTCTTCATATAAATTGAAAACGAGAACAAATCATAAACAAATCTTTTTTGAATGTAGACTCACATGGGCCAATTGAAAACGAGAACAAAGAGAAACTTCAGAAAGAAGTCTCAACCAGCCAAGAGCTCGAGAAGGTACTGTATATCTTTATATTTGTTTCTCTGAAAATAATTTACATAATTGCATTATATCCTTTCCATAATACCCTCATTTGATCCAATGATAACGATGAAATGTGTAGAAAAAATATGTAAAATTTTTGGTGTCAGAAAACTAACTCATTAAGCATTATTATATATTTTATTATAGAAAACTTTTACAACTAAATTTTTTAAAGAAATAAATTCCTTGAAAAAACCCCAAATTTGAAATTTCGATGATGATTTTATTTTCATCAGATATTTTATCATATTATTCTATTAACTAAACATAAAATATAATATTTTCATGAGTCCTTCATTTTTCTGCTAAACAAATATTTATTGAGAGAATCAAGTTCAATTTTCTGCTAAAAAATAAATAATTACTCTTAAAGATGATATAAATTTGAATATTTTTCAATCAAGTTCAATTTTTCAATACAAAATCCATCAAATATTCAAATTTAAGAGTAATTATTATGTTTAATTACGAGACCCTTGACTTTCAAAAATACTGAAGTTCTCTTCTCTTGTCTGATTTAATAATTCTTGTAGATCTTTTGGTACTTGTTGTTTTTAGGGCTTTTAAGAGGTAAAAGTAAGTTCTTGATTATTTTTAACATAATATTATCAAATTTGAATTTACAGTCCTGTGAGATTGCGTCCTCGATTGCAGCTGCGATATGGTATGAAGATGTATATTTTTGTGATGTTATTCGAAGAGGAACTCGGCAAAATCGATTCAATTTCAGAGTTAATTTGATAGAAACTCAGTAAGTTCTTGATTATTTTCCTTATTATAAAATTAATATAAGTTGGTACAATGTTTGAATTGAAATTTGAATTTATAGTCATGTGTAGATGTTGTTCAGAGAACAAGTCTGCGGCAACAACATGTGCGTTTTCGACTATCAGAGCGCATCTCAAGATGTTATAGTCATTAATTTATTTCTCTCTTTGTTGTATGATTTTTGTTTAGTGTGCGTCTCTGGGTGTAATTTGGTATTTATGTATGATGGGTCGGTGGGTCATTGTGTGTCTGTGTGTGTCTGGGTGTCTGGGTGTAATTTGGTAGGTATTAATGTGGTACGAGGCCAACAATACCCGGCCCACGCGCTAACCTGGCCCACACTACAACGAGGCCACGTGGCCCAAGCAACAATGATACTCACCCGGTCGACCCGCAAAATAGGCCTCACCACAGATCCGGCCCACCAGCAAATCTGGCCCACCTGCAAATCCTTCTCGCCAGCAAGCTCGGCCCACCAGCAAACTCGGACCACCAGCATACCCGACCCACCCGGATACCGGGCCCACGCAGCCACCCGGCCCACGCAGCAACCCGGCCCACGCGGTAATCATTCAACCGCGTTAAGGTCGCTTACGGCGCACGCGGTAACCGGCCGGTTTGGCCCACTCATTTACCCGGCCCAGGCGGTAACCTCGCGCATGTGGCCCACTCGATAACCAGGTCCACGCGGTAGCCTGGCCCATGTGGCCCACTCGATAATCCGGCCCATGCGTCCCCTGTTTCGGATAATAAAAACGTGTTTTGTCTACAAAATATAATCTTTATAAAAAAATAAATTTTACCAATTTTACAAGTGATTTGCATGGGATAATAATACTATTGATTGCACCAGGATGTAGCTCAATAATTCTCACAAAAATTAAATATATATTAGCCAAAAATCAAAATTAGCGTATTAAATAATATTAGGGTTTGCTACAAAGCAACGAAACCGCGTGGGCCGGGTTACCGAGTGGGCCACATGGGCCGGGTTCAGCGTGGGCCGAATGGGCCAAGTTTCAGTTTGGGCCGAACCGGCGGGGCACATGGGCCTGGTTAAAGGACGGGTCGGGCCGCGGTGGTCGTGTCTGCCATGGGCCGTGTTTCGGGGTGGCCCGTGTTTGTCGGTGGGGCGTGTTTCCGATTAGCGGTGTTTGCGATGGGCTGTGTTTACGGTGGGCCGTGTTTGCGTTATGCCGTGTTTGAGATGGGCCGAGTTTGCATCGGGCCGGGTTTGAACCGGGCCGGGTTTGCAACGGGCCGAGTTTGCAACGGGCCCGTGTTAGCGTATCTTTGCCGCATGGACCACATTGTAGCGGGGGCCAGGTTAGCACGTGCGCAGGTTATTGTCAGCCGCATACCGCATTAATACCTACCAAATTACACCCAACACACACACACACACACAGACCCACAATGACCCACCGACCCATCATGCATACATACCAAATTACACCCAGAGACGCACACTTAACACAAATCACACAACAAAGAAAAACAAATTAATGACTAACATCTTGAGATGCGCTCTGATAGTCGAAAACGCAGACTTGTTCTCTGAACATCATCTTCACATGACTATAAATTCAAATTTGAATTCAAACATTGTACAAACTTATATTAATTTTATAATAATTAAAATAATCAAGAACTTACTTTCTATCAAATTAACTCTGAAATTGAATCGATTTTGCCGAGTTCCTCTTCGAATAACATCACGAAAATATACATCTTCATACCATCTCGCAGCTGCAATCGAGGACGCAATCTCACAGGACTGTAAATTTAAATTTGATAATATTATGTTAAAAATAATCAAGAACTTACTTTTACCTCTTAAAAGCCCTAAAAACAACAAGTACCAAAAGATCTACAAGAATTATTAAATCAGACAAGAGAAGAGAACTTCAGTATTTTGGAAAGTCAAAGGTCTCGTAATTAAACATAATAGTTACTCTTAAATTTGAATATTTGATGGTTTTTGTATTGAAAAATTGAACTGATTGAAAAATATTCAAATTTATATCATCTTTAAGAGTAATTATTTATTTTTTAGCAGAAAATTGAACTTGATTCTCTCAATAAATATTTGTTTAGCAGAAAAATGAAGGGCTGATGAAAATATTATATTTTATGTTTAGTTAATAGAATAATATGATAAAATATCTGATGCAAATAAAATCATCATCGAAATTTCAAATTTGGGGTTTTTTCAAGGAATTTATTTCTTTAAAAAAATTAGTTGTAAAAGTTTTCTATAATAAAATATATAATAATGATTAATGAGTTAGTTCTCTGACCAAAAATTTTACATATTTTTTCTACACATTTCATCGTTATCATTGGATCAAATAAGGGTATTATGGAAAAGATATAATGCAATTATGTAAATTATTTTCAGAGAAACAAATATAAAGATATACAGTACCTTCTCGAGCTCTTGGCTGGTTGAGACTTCTTTCTGAAGTTTCTCTTTGTTCTCGTTTTCAATTGGCCCATGTGAGTCTACATTCAAAAAAGATTTGTTTATGATTTGTTCTCGTTTTCAATTTATATGAAGAATTGATAACCATCGGTTTGGGCCTGATCTGCCGAATTTGACCGTTCGAGTAAATCCTGTATTCCGACTAATTATATCTGTTTTGCTGTTATCGCAGGTCTCCACGCCTTCGAAATGAAGAAATATATATCAATTAATCTAGAAAAACTAAAAGTAAAAAATTTATTCATTGAACTTACACATTCTTCGTTGAGGAAACTTGCATTTTTGAGGTTTGCTTGTATAATCCTCGCTGAAATATAGCGTTAATGTATAAAATCCTCCTACCCAACCCAATCAGTCTGACAAAAAAGGTTGAAAATTGATCAATAATTGAGCTTTGAAGTCAATTTTGACACAATTCTCTGTAAGGTTTCAATATATCAATAAAAATATGAACTGAATTCATCCGACCAGAAAAATCGAACAAACGATAGCTCATTCAAGAAATCAGCACTGAGAAAGAAGATACATCTCGAGAAATAAAAACGTACCGCTTGTTTCCAGGAAGACCTAAATCCCTCAGGTCCAGTCCAAACTCCACACCAGCCGAATCCCGCATTTCCGTCCTAGGTTTTCATCGTGATTCGTTGGTGTGTTTTTGTTGTTTCCTTGGGTCGCACAAAAGAAGGGAGAAAGAGAAGGAGGGCGCCGCTTCCGCCTCTAGGGTTTTTGTGGTTTTTGTTAATTCATTATATGATATAACGTATTTCGCGTTGTGGAGATAGCGGTGCCGCCGCGTCTTCACTGAAGAAAGAAAGGAACGGCAGCAGTTAGTTGAAGAGATAGATGCCGAATGGAGACTATTCCGAGCGAAGGAGGATCGAAAGTTTGAGAGAGAGATCTCGGCAAAGCAGGAAACCCTAGATCCATAAGGAAAGAAGAAGCTTCGAGAGCTAAAAGAGGAAGGCGGCCACATTGAACTGGAGAGATGAAAGGGATATTTTGGATGTGTATGTATGAAGAAAGATGAGATGGGCCGCAGGAAATAAGAAATGGTATTGTGGGCTTAAAAAATTAATAGGCCTGTATATTGTAAATAATGTTTTTCTTTACATAAAAAATGGTTTTGGATGAGGAATGAAAAAAATGGTTTTGGATGGAGAATGAAAAAGTCCTCTCCAAACTTACATAAAAAAAAAGATAGAAGCGTATTTTAAATAAATTTACAAATTGAATGTATACAGTAAGAATTCCAATTCCATTCCAATGACTTTTTAACATTTTCAAGATATCTGCGATCTCTGAGGTCAGAGAAAAATGTTTAACTTTTATGGAGTAAACGATAATTTTGTGAAAATGAAAAGTGCCAAATAAATGAGACTAAAATGGGCGATTTCTTTTGGATTTTGAGGGGCGATTTCTAAGGAAATTTTGAGGCGATTTTGAGGGGCGATTTCTAAAGGAATTTTCTGCGGTGAACTACACCGGTTTCACTTCTCTCTCTGGAGACTGACAATTGATCTTATTCCGGTGAACTCCACCGGTATCTCTCAAGAACTCCAAGAAGATCTCTCCCAAACAAACATTCTCAAGATCAAACAAGACTTAAACAAGAAGAATCAAAGATAGCAAAGAAGAGTGCAAGAATCAACACAAAAAATATTACAAATTGAAGGCAAAGAATTGAAACAAGGTGCTACAAGGGAATTAAGAGGGAAAGAATCAAAGATTTAAAAGCTTGAAGCCAACTCCATCTTCATGAAGACTCCAGACGGCTAAGTTTTCTAAATCTTCTAAATTTCTTTACATCATGAATTCCAAACCTACTTATGCCCAAGCCCTAAATCAAAATACAAATCAAAATAATCAATGGACATTAGTTAGCAAATATAAAAAACCTCAGTATAATCAAAAACTTGTCTCAGATGGTTATCAAAAAATTTCAAATTTTCCGAAAAAACTTGTTTTAGGTGTTTATCAACTACACACACAAGATTTCAATGTAGGGAACCAATAAGATGTTAGAAATGTCATAAATTAGGTCATGTTGAAAATTTTTGCTATTATGAACCAATTTTTTTTGAAAAAATCATACCTTTTTCTAAGCCAAATATTACATATATCCAAAAGGGGAAACAGGTCCTAAATAAAGAAATAGATAACAATCAATTAATAGTGAATTTATCAACAAATACAACAGAAATTAATCACAAAATTTTGACAAAAGAAATTCAAATTGAAAATTCACCTGATATCTATTGCAACCCTATATCATTAATTAAAATTACTGAGTCTCTCGGTACACTAAGGGCATGTTTGGGTGACCGTATTAGAAATTACCTGAAGTAAATTAAATTTCCGCAAGTCGACTTCCCGGAAATGCACTTCAAATTTAAATGTTTGGATTCACGAAATTGAAACTACTGAATTTATAGTTTTTATGTTTGGATTGATGTAATTGAATTATGAATTTCAAGATTTATATCTACTAAAATTTGCAAATAAATTTGGGCCAAATTTTATAAGAAGACACAATATGTTCCAGATTTACTACAATAAACCAAAAAGTTTGAAAACTTGAGATATGACCCTCAGAGATGTAGAAATTGATTTTTTCCTTGATATATTAACCCATATTGCATCTATATATATACCCATATTGCATCTATATATATGTATATCTAAAATCTATATTATTTGAAAAAAAAAAAAAAAAAAATCATAATTTTTTTTATCAAATCTTAATAAATTAAAATTATAAGTATTTTATATCGAGAATAATCATATTTTTCAAAGAAAATAATTTTGACATAAAATTATTATGTTCAAGTATAAGTATGGATCATATTTTCATTTGATAACTAAAAAATTAATCAAACACAATAATTAAAATGAAATATATAAATATTAATTTTGTATACATCATATTTTAATATTCTGAAATACTAGTAATGTTTTAAAATAATTTATAATATTTCTCAATATTTATAATTTTTGCATATATTAATTATATTTTAAAATATTTCCATGTTTCTTTGAATTGGTAATGAGTCTAGCATTACAGTTCATTACTAATTATTAGAAAACGGAAATATTTGAAATATAATTCATATTATAAATATTAAGAAAATGACAAAATAATTAGAAATATTTTAAAATAATATATAAAATCAATATTTAAAATTATTTTAGTTATTTTGAGATTATGGTGATTAATTATATTCCTATATTAACACAATGAAAATATAATTTATACTTATATTTAAATGTAATAATTTCTTGATTATTGTGGGCAGTGTTTATTTATTTAGATTATTGTGGGCAGTGTTTATTTATTTATTCAGATTATTGTGCTTGATTAATTTTTTAAATTAACATAATGAAAATATAATCCCCATTTAAGGAGAGGTAATGTTGTGATGTATCTCCACTTCATGTAAATTTGAGAGGAGGTTGAGTTACAGGAAAAGAGAGATACAATGTAAGTCGACTTGCCGTAGTTTGACAAATTACATCAAACCAAACAACAAAAAATAGATTAATGCAGTAGTTCGACTTACAATCTGACTGAGTTACTGCAAAACAAACATGCCCTAATAAAAGTCGGTACCTACATTCCAACAAAAATTATTTCAAGTATCAAATTATTAATTAATTGCAAAGATAATATCAAAATGCCAAATTCAATTAAAATAATTGACAAAGAATTTACTACTATACTATCTGTTAAGGAAATATTAAATTTTGCAAGCTCTTCCCAAATAAACAAAAATGAAAAAATCCCAAAAAAGACTGAAATCAAATCAGGAAATATAAAAAAGGATTTTAAACCTCAAAAAACAAATGAAAAACTTACAAGCAATAATAGAAAGAAAATTACTAAAATCTGGCAAAAAAAGAAAAAAATAATTTCTTATTGGAGAGTCAAGGGTAAAATGGTAAATTTGTCAAATAACCTAAAAATTGACAGTCAAGATATTGAGATTTTAATTGAGAATTTAAACGAAAAAACTTTTAAAATTGATTTTGAAAAAGAACAACAAAAACAATTAATTGTTTATGATATGAAATCATCATTACCTAACTTCCTGGAATCAATACTCAATTCAAAATCAGAAATAGTAAGAAATGATTTTAATAAGTTGATAACATATACTGGAAATATAGAACCATATGATGGAAATGATTTAAATCAAATTTCAAATCAAGATGAAAATAGTATGGACATAATTAGGGTCGAGTCATTAAACATCAATTCAGAAAGCATTAAGGGGGGAAATTTTCTAAGGGTACAAGGGGAAATTTTTTTAGAAAATTCAGAAATATATACCTTGGAATTTAATCAAGAGAACTTGCCCCTAGCAATTTTGAATAGTCCTCAAACTCCTAAAAAAATCAAAAAAAGATAAGTGATTATTATAAAAAAAATTCAACATAATTAAAAAATGATTTTTTAAACATAACACAAAATTCTAGTGAGATTATAACTTCATCTTTCAAAATAGGAGAAAATAACCTAAACCAACCTAATAAAAAACCAACAGAAAATAAATTAAAAAATAAAAGTAAAATAGTAAAAATTGATGAACAAAGAAGAAGCTCTAGATTATTAAATAAACAAGTAAATCACTACCAAACTCCTATTGAAAAAGCACAACTAGTATGATATATGTCATGGTGATAATTAATAGATCCAAACAGAGACCTCCATTTCAAGATATTATTTTATTTTTCTTATAAATTAAGTTACAACATCGAAATATTTATTTATTCTTCCAAAATCTAATATTAGTTTTAGAAAATTATTGCAAAATTCCCCGACTTCTCTGGATATTATAACAATTTTTCTTCAAATTTTTAATTTGAAAAGAATAACTAGCTTAAAACAAATTGACGCTTTGTCATAGGGGATTCTTTTAGAAATCCATACAGGTATGAGATTGTTGCAAAATATTATGTCTATTTAAATAATTACTATAAGGTGTAAACAATCTAGTCACCTATTTGTTATATTTCTGTTAATGTAAACTGAGAATAAATAGACAAAATAGTTTATGAGAAAAACTTTCATTTTAACACTATTGTTGTGAGATTGTCAGATATCTCAGAAAATGATATACTATGCTAAATATGTCAATGCTAAAAATGTGAAATTTCATGTATTTTTATGACAACATAAAAATGTTAATAGAATTTTTATATTTTAAAATAATAATAATTCAGGTTCTTTCATTGAAGGCAGTGTAATGGAATGATACTAGACTGTCAATAAAAACACAATTTTTTTTGTTTATTTTATAAATTAATGAAATTAGTACAATTTTTTCGAACAGTAATTTATATTACTACAAGATAAATATATGATTATAAACATTGATATAAAAAACCAATAGACATATCATGTTTTTTATTGAAAGAATATATGATAATATTATTAGAACCAATATGCTAGCGTGCAAAGCTGCGAATTTTTTCAAATAAATTATAACACAAAGAATTCAGTTGCAAAAATATAAAACCAACGGATATTATAAGTTACTAACATATCTTATATCTTATATATAAATAAATTTTTTAAATAACCCTATTTTTTCTTGAATTTGTAAAAAAAAAACTCTCATTCTTTGAATACTCCAAAAAATTCCTCTCCCAAAGTTTTTATTTTCAAATTAATACAATTTAAAAAAAAACCCTATATCGATTTAAAAAAATTCATAACTTTGAATACTCCAAAAAATTCCTCTCCCAAAGTTTTTATTTTCAAAATAATACAATTTAAAAAAAAAACCTATATCGATTTAAAAAAATTCATAAATATCTTTACAAAATAATACAATTTTAACATTTAGTTTCGATTCTCAATATTTGTTAACAAAATATAGTTGCTAAAATTGTATTTATTGTCAAAGTATGTATTGTAGCGAGTTTTAATTTCAACAACTACTTTGATCTCACCATTTAATACTATGAACAATGAATGAACATTAACACTAAAGAAATATTAAAACAATGATGGTTTGAAGGTTTCATAAAAAGATGAAAAATCCCAGAGTTCGGAATAGAACAAAGCTATTGATTGATATCTCAAAGAAATTTCGAAGAGGATTTATACGAATTTAAGTTGAAAAAAGCAAATTAGAATACTCACGCTTCTTATAAATCAATGACTTTAATCACAAACTCTTTGCTCGACTCCTTGTCAGACCTGTACCGGAGGAAAATTCAGTAAGGAACGAAAATTAAATCAATAGAGTCCTAAATTTCATTTAGCAATTAATTGGGAGAAAATAAAATTTCCTGTTTCTTAAAAGCATGGCTAATGTACCTGCACAAAAAAGAAATAGATTTTTTATTTTCCCCCAAATTTTCCCCAAAACACTCTCTATATTATAATTAACCGATTTAATTAGCAATCTCTATCATCCAAGTTACCTGACCCTAATTACATGCATGAAAAAGGAATTCCCCAAGATTTTCCCACAATATTCTCTTTATTTTATTTAACACACATAATTAAAATGATAATTTGAAAAATACATAATTATCACATAATTAATATTAATTAAAACTTTGTTATTTAACTGAATATTGATTATCATATAATTTTATTTGATTATAAATAATTATTATTAATTAACTGATTATTAACATAATTAAATTTCTAACGGTAATAAAAAATTCAAAAATCTTAATCCTGACGTTAAGAAAGTGTAACAAAATATAATCCAACGTTAATATTTCAATATTATATAAGATAAACTCGGTCCATAGTTTAATAACAACACCAGAATTTGATATATGGATATGGTGTATATCTCAATCGGTATGCCGAATCTAGGGAATAAATTATCTAAGCACATCACATTCTCATCTATATAAATCTCCGCCTATCTTCTCTGTCCTCCACCTCATTATTCACTCACCCTCTCCTAAGTCTCCTTTCACAATCGAATCGGCAAATCCCCCTTTCTTCTCTCTTCTCTCCCCCTTCGTCTTTATACTCTCTATTCTCTCCCACAAAAGAAGCCCTACATCCAATCCAGATAGTCGACAACCAACAACAAACTTCTATTCAGTAGATAGTTTGAATGGGAGACTAGATGTGAAATCCGAACTCGAGAGGAACGTTTTATTCTCAATCCGTGGGCTGAGACCTCTTAAATGGACGATTTCCATGGTTGATGCGAGATTCATTACCGTACGTACAAAAGAACGTAAGTGTTTCTCCTCCATTTTTTGTATTTATCAAGCAAGCAAATAATGATTTTTATCAAAATTAATGATTTTTAGTACCCCCAAATCAAGCAAGCAAATAATTGGCTTTGTTCTCTATTCTCTTTTGTTTGATTTGTAGTTTCTTCTACCGGTTATTATTGATAAATCCTTATAGATTCTTGATCCGAGTCTCTGTCTTTGATTTTTAATTTCTTCTTAACTTTTTTTCGACCATATTAATATTATTAATTCTATTTCTGATTGATTGTATAGTTTAACAGATTCCTAATGAGCGAGAGTTGCACATGATTTCGATTTCCACAGTTCAACAAATTCTTCTCTTTTATCATGTTCGAACTGGACGAGAACGAGACAGAAACAGAGAAGGACTTACCCCTGTAAAAGGTCATTTTCAGTTTTATCTTTTCCAAAATAATCCAATTTATTTTGCTAATTTTTCGATCTAATTTATTTTCAAAATTGGTGCAGAGATGCGGTGCGTTCTCGAGAACAGCCTGAAGATGTCTTTTCGGATCATAAAGTTTCGTCTCTATGCATTAGAAACTCATCGTTCATCTCCAAGCTCTTCTTGACAATAGTTCTTTTTCTTTTTTTTTTCTTAATCTTCTCCTCTATTTGCTCTCTATTTTTACTAAATTACAGGGAATTCTGTACAGGATTATTTTTTGCTGGGGAATAATCACTGTAATTAGTTCAAAGAAAAGTGCTTTTAATCAAGTTCTTTTTATTTATTTTTTAAATGCTAACTCGTTCTGCCTTTTCAGGTTTACGATGAATAGTGGGCAATTCTCTTAAACCAGTTCAAATCGAGACACTCAATTTAGCACTCGACGAATTATATTCCAAAACCATAAGTCAACTATCAGAACAACAACGAAGATTAAATGAAGAATCGGCGATGCAGAGACTATACAAAATGAAACTCTATCAGGTCGAAAACAGCAAAACCAATTAAATTATTTATTTATTTTTGTTCAAATCGAGAGGGTGTTTTGCTGGATCTTGCAAATTAACATTCTTCATTATAAATTGGAGAAAAGGAACAACAATAATAAAGCATGAGTTCGTTTTTTTAGTAGTAGAATTGATAAAGCATGAGATTGATTTATATAATCTAAAATAAACTTATAGTTCATATTTCAAGTCTTTGTTATAGCCCATATCTAAAAGGCCAGTTTGTGAAAAATGCTAAATAAAAGAGTTATTTTATTTATGTCTAACAAACCAGCCCAATATTTCACATAATCTGGATTAAAATTTACTTGTTTAATAATATTAGTTAGATTTTTGTTAATGTTATGAACTTTATTTTTTAGTATACATT
Organism: Luzula sylvatica; assembly: GCA_946800325.1. Taxonomy (NCBI): domain Eukaryota; kingdom Viridiplantae; phylum Streptophyta; class Magnoliopsida; order Poales; family Juncaceae; genus Luzula; species Luzula sylvatica. The sequence continues at coordinate 9,795,915 of OX326961.1, read as the reverse complement.
TGAAATGTTTTAGAATATTAAATTTTATTAAATTTTATGCAATCCTTCAAAATAATCAATAAAATTTATGTTACAATTCACACATAATATTTTTTTTCTATAAATTCGATATTAATGTAATTTTTCGTAAAAATATCATGAAAATAAACTACACGATATGATATTTGGAAAATGTGCAAAATATACATAACAATAAAATAATCATTTAATAATATATTCTTATGGAGTCGTAATTATTTAATGATATATTCTTATGATTACATTGATAATGAAGACTCAAAAGTGTTATTGAAGATTCTTCTGACATCAAAACAACTAGAAACAAAACTAATTTTAAACTGCATTTAATAACTTAACAAATTGAACAAAAATACCAACCAAATAATAAGAATGACATGATTGCATCGTAATGTTCATTGTTGAAGGGAAAAAATAAAATAAAAAATTTGGACATGACTCGTTACATAATAAATTACATGAACGATTTTATAATTTTCCATTTTATTTTTATTGGACCCACATATTTTTATTAAGAAAATCATGTGATAAATAAGATACACCTAGTGTTTGTAGAGTGTAGTGAGTCATTTATCATGACCAAAAGATTACTTTTTGTACCAAAAACTATAAAGATGTATTGTACAACTTTTCTACTGTGTGGGCTTCCGTAGAGGGAACAATAAGTTTCTCTTTTCTTGAGTGAACATGGTTCGTGGTTCCATGAGACGATATAATAATTTGCTTTCAGTGTGGCTCTCATGAACCAAGTGTGTCTAAAAATAAGTATTAGTTATATCACAAATTCACAATATAGCTATCGGTTGATGAGTGTTTTTATCAAAGATCTTATGTTATACGTTACTTCTGTATAATTGCTTTTATATTCTCCTGCATTATTAATTCGTTAGGTTACAAATTACTATAGAGAATGAAATTGGGGCAATTTCATATGTATCCTCTTAAAAACTCGAAATATCACATTTGTCCTCCAAAAAATGCTTATCATATGTGTTCTCACAAAACAAAAATTCTAACAAATTTATCCATCGGTGAAGCTTTTCGTTAAAACTAAGTAACTAACTGTGTTAGTGAGAAATTACCAGTATACCCTCTTTCTTTTCCACCTTTTTCCTTTCCTTTCTACCTTCAGCACTAACATAATTCATTGGTAATCAAATTATTTCTATTATAGTAGTAGTTTGCTCAAATCATTTATTTCTAAAAATCTATTTCCTGCATGTATCCCCGTCTCATGTCTCTCTCAATAGTTAAATATTAGTAATAAAATCTCTATTTCCACAATCATGTCAACAAAGAAATATCAGTTTTTCTAATTCTTGTACTGTTCAAAACTTCCAAATGTGAGACAAAATAGCTCACATTGGAATTTTCTCAAACAAAAAAAAAAAAAAAATCTTGTACTGTTGCTTGATTTTTTGTTTAATTTATGTATATGAATCTCAACAAAAATGAATTAACTTTCTAAGAAAGACTTCTTTCGATAAGTTGTTAATTTCTTATTAATTTCATTTTAAATCTAATTAACATATTTTTTCAATGAAACACAAGACCAACAATTTGTGTACATGAACAATATATATTTCGAAAAAAATAAACCAACATTTTGTGGCGATAGTTTGTAATTTACGTATCAATCTTTTTTAAAGAAAATTTTCTGAACAATCTCAAAACTGACAATAACTATTATTATGTGGACTACTTTGTGTTCTTACCAGTGGAAAGAGGTTTATTTGGGTCATTAAGAAAAAAAAAACAGAGAATTTCACCATGTTTATTGTTGGTGTGTGAGTGTGAAGTAAGCATGGAGAAACCATATTGAAGATTAATTTGTGTATGTTGAACTTCTAAGTGAGTATATATTGTGTAATACTTTCCGTACAAAGGGTAAGTTTGGGTAATACGAGAAAGGCAGGAGAGGATTTTTATGTCCATCAACGATACTGTGAGAGAGAGAGAGAGAGAGAGAGAGAGAGAGAGAGGAGCAGGGGCATTTTGGTCTTATACAATAATATATTTTGTGATTTGTCTATTAAATCTAACACTTAATTAATGATTAGGATATATATGTTATCTGACATGTTAAGATGGATGTATTTGTTATGACTTCATTTTTTGAAAGGATGAATATGATATTATTATTATTTTTTTTTTGGAGGATAAATTTGTTATTTTGAGTTAAAAATAAACCAATTTATGAATTTATAATTTGTTTAATAAAATTATGTGTAATATCGCATGCTATAAGATCTTTTTTGAAAAGATGTTAAACATAGGGGTCAAGGAAGTGACGATACCAAGTATTTTTTTGTAGACCTCGAGGATTCTTCTTTTTCTTGATTATGATTAGTTACCCTAATTAAGATTCTCTTTTTCTTATTTTTCTGTGGATCATATGGGTCAAGGACAAAATAGGCCTTAAATGTAATTACGTTTTATCAAGAAAATTTAATGTGATAGGCCTACACTCTAGTCAGAGGGTAATCGAAACCCTCAGATGTACTAATCTTACTCTTCTTATTTATATAAACATCCTAATCCTAATATGGCCAGCCCCTTAATTCATATTTATTACAAGAAATATATTTTTTTTTAAATATGTGCCATACAATTGTACTAATTAATTAAGAGAAATTTACAAATAACTCCCTAATTTTTGAAAAACTCCAAACAAAACCACACACACAAGGTTTTTTTTTTCAATTACTCCCTCTAAGATTATTTCATGGTATTATAATTTTTCAATTACTCCCTCTAAGATTATTTCCTCTATTTTTCATCTTTAAATTTAGGAGAAATTTCAAGTACATCCCTCTAAAATTACAAAATATCAAATTTGTCCCTCTTAAATTACAAAAATCAAATTTGTCCTTCTAAAATTTGTTTTCGATCAAATTTATCCTCTTAAATTCTTAAATTCGAGACCTATCAGTTTTGCCCCCTTAAAATTTTAAAATGTCAAAAATATCCAAATTATCAAAATCAACGTTAGATTAAACATAATTGAACAGTTTTGAACTTAACTAAGTCATTAAATTACATTCTATTTGACAAAAATACCCTTCATAATGTATCTTCTCTATCAATCAAGTTCATTAAAATCAAATAATTTTTTTCTTTTCATACGAACTTATCAATATTGGGTATGTAACTTTTACTTGTTTATTCATTGTCTAGTTTCAAGCAGTCGTGCAAGAATTACATACGAACTGTGATTGTATGGACAATTAGCCAAAACAACAAACATAAGCAAATCAAGTTTTCACCATTTATTGATTTGGCTAGATGATTGACTGGTTCTGGATCCATTGGATTATTATTTTTTGCGATTAGCTATTTATTATGCTCTTGGAATTGATCAGTCATAAGTGAAAATTGAACCCAAATTAAACAATTTTAGTAAATGTAGTATGTAATTTAGTGTTTGAGGGAGCGGGCTCAACTATTGTAATGAAATGAGATTAACTACTTAGAATTCTATTTCTTATATGATTTTAACTTTGCTCTTTGTTGTTTCTTGGCGTCTGGCGAGGTCCCTCAAATTACAAGTCAAGAACGAAGTATGGATGACACTTCCAAGTAATTCGATAATTCGTTCAGGACGCGACAATTTTAACTTCGCTTTTTGTTGCTCTTTGTCGCTTTTTGAAAAGGGTAGGATTTAATATTTTAATCTAGAAGCCACATAGCAAAAATTATCCCTGTTTTTAATCGTATTAATTTTTTTTGTATATATTTTTTAAGACTTGTATTTTTTTTTTTTTGATAATAAATGAAGAAAGTTCAAAAGTTCTCCATCCATTTAAATAAATGCAAATTCGAGAGAGGTTATCATCAAAAAATTAAAAAATTGCTTCTTAATAAAGAATAACACAAATAATTAAATGGGTGTCAAGCGGTAAGACACCCAATTTTTTACTCAAAGATTGCATCATAGGAATCAACAAATATTGCATCATGAATTTCTTATTGAAAATAGGCTCGTTGTGTCGTCTCCGCATCATTCAAATCGTAGCTAAACACATAACATCTCGTTGCTTTAATTTCATCTTGATCATCCTTTTTCGAGTACATTAATGTTACAAATGTCATCAATGATATTTTTTTCTTTGAGAAGTCCTCTGATATTATTTATAAAGATATCATATATTTTTATTACTTTGTGTGATAGTTTGCAAATGAATTTATGAGCCATTAGACTTCGATGCATATTATATTATATTTTTTAATACATTTAGTAATACAAACATAATTTGTTAATTATTGTTTTGTGTCAAATAATAATTAAAAATTTGCAGCGAACCGCGGAATTTTTTTCTAGTATACTAAAACCGCATTTGTAAAGATATGAATAAAAAAATGCAAAAAAATAATTACTTTTTATTAGTTTGCAATTATAGTTTTTTTTTTTAATTTTCTTTGCAATTATAGTATTTTGCCACAGAAATGGGCAAAATCTCTTTCAACAACTTCAATTCAATTGACCATTTTTGCAATTCTCCATGTTTATAATTGATTAAATAATTAATTGCCATAGACAATGCGGACACATCTCCGATCATGGGACACAACGAAATCTCCAGTTTCGTTATTAATTATTATTATTATGGAAAGTTCTATCGTAGATCATATTTATCTTATGATCGGCCCATTTCTAATTAGATGATCAAATTAAAAATTCATCTTAATCTAAGGGTCACCATTAACTTTTACGTCATAATTTTCTTAGCAAAAAATTTAATAGACAAAAGTTTTTGTAAAAGACAAGTAAAATTTACCTGTAATAGTAAGATATAATAAAAAAAAATGGATCATTCTCCCACATGCCCTGAAAATATGTTAGCCATATATATTCTGTTAACTTAGTCTATAGCACATTTTTCTTTTTTATTGAAAAATCATTGTAAAGTTTTGCTCCAGATATTACATAGGTCACAGGTGCGAGTTAATAGTAATATTATGAATGGAACAGATCAGAATAAGCTTATAAACGTGTCAATAAAATAAGGAGCATTTTTACATATAATCATATTTGAATCAAAATTTAAAAAATAACCCCCTTTCTAAAAATATTCCAAAAATAACTGTCCCTATCATTCATTACTCCTCGCCTCACTCTTTTCTGACGCCACCAAGTTGTCATATACAATATATGAAATAAAAATTGAAATAAAAATATAATATATCCAATAATCATTACTCATTATTTTTGTTAACTTTGTATTGATTATTTTTTACCATCATGTCCATGGTAATTCATTCATAAATTGACGTTGGCTCGAACACAATCAATTCTAACACCAATTCCAGTTATCATATACAAACATAATGAAAATTCAAATTGGCAATATTAATAATAATAATAAATAAAAAATAGGAAATTAATTATTACATTATGCTTGAACAACAAATAAATAATACAAATTAAAATTAAAATAATAAAATTAAGCCTTAAAACAAAGCTGAGTTCTCATCGACAAGAGATAAATATTTTCTCGCTCCGACCTCAGTTGCCTCCGATCTAAATTTGAATATGATTGAGATATAAATAGACTAATCTTCATTGCTAACATCAATATCTTGAGTGGTTGGATAAGGACATTGAGATATCAAAAAGAATATTAATATGATATTTAGTTCCAAGAATTTAGAAGAGTAATATTTGAATTTGGATAATTTGCAAGCATGAAGTGTCAAACTATTTTAAGTCCTCTTAACAAGGCCGGCTCCGATAATTTAGGTGCCCTAACCCGAAAAAATACCAATGGGTTGCCTCGAAATGTTGCCCCATAAAGAAAATAGGACACTAAAATATACAAATATGAGTTAAACAAATTATATAATTCAAAAATTATTGAAGTAATATTTTAGTAGTATTAATACTTAATAGTCAGCATGAGAAACCAGAAGATTAATTAAAGAGGGGTCTTTCGTGTGAAAGGGTTGCTTGAACTTAGGGATTTCCAGGAACTTTTGATCATTTTTTTTTACTAATAAAATTTGTTAGTGGCTTAAAGATGTTTTTATCTTCAAAACCAAAGAATGCATTACCCTGAATTCAATATGGAAAAAAGAACTTGAATGAATAAAGATTTGAAATAAAAGAAAAGAAAAAACACTACCAAAACACATAATTTTTTGTTGTTGATAATTTCTATTGAACAAAGCTCAAGAAAATGGCTTGAAAATATAAATTATATATGCCTGGTTAGATGAATATTCATTTATTTATTTTTTGATAATTTCCATAGAACAAAGCTCAAGAAAATGGCTTACAAATATAAATTATATATGCTTGATTTAAATTAATATACTTAATTTATTTTTTTTCTAAATTAAGTCAATACATGAACATAATATGATTAATTTGCCAAAAAAAATGAATAAAACTCTAGTAATCAATTGAGAATATTCACCAAGAAGAAGTGATGTTTACCATGCCTGAGAAATGAGAAAGAGAGGCCAGAAGAAGAAATCCATCGCCAACATGAGGGTTTCTTCTCAAGTAAAAAATTTGGTAGTTCCTCCTGTAAATTTTCAGACCTGAAAAAAGGAATATTGAGAACAAATTTTGCTCTCCTGAGTAGATGAAATGGAGGTGAAGATTGCTCGTTGGTCTAGCTACCAAACAAAAACAAAACCGAAAGATTTGTGCACAAGTTGTGTGGGCTTATTTTTAACAGGCCTTAACAAATATTATAGGCTTATGTGTGCTGATATGGTAATCTTAGTTTGACCGGTGCCTAGTCCAAGGACTTGTTGGATTTGTCTTTGGATCGGCCACTATTATCCAGTTCCCTGATGATAGTTTTTGTATAACACTAGTTAAACTTAAACATATATGAGTGTGAGTCTATGTCTATGGATACTATGACACATTATGGACTAATGAGATATTAATATCCCAAGGAATTGGTGTCCTGTCCTAATTTGAGGCAATTGAGAATATTCATTGGTCTAATTATAGTGATGTAGGTACTAAATTGTTATTGTTATATAATTAATAGTCGAAAATGTATCTATCTTTTCTTTCTTTTTTGAAGCTAGAAAATGTATATATCTTAATAGTCATCTTAAGTTCTTAACACTTTTGAATGTATACCAATACCAATTACAAGCCAATATTCGTCCAAAATATCATTAACGTACAATTACCATATAGTCTATGTAATTGTAACCTACTGTTTCACAACTACAATATTAATTGAGTAAACCAATTGGAATAATTATGATACATTGCTACAATTTCTCCACTATTCGTGAAAAATGATCTAACAATTTTTTAATAAATGAAATGACTAAACATGTTTTTCCAAGTCCAAATATTATACCCACTGTTGGTTAAACGATCTCTGTGGACAATTTGTGTTAGAAGGCCTATTACACCAATTTTTCAACAGATCCTTTATGGTGTATTAATTGACCGTAAAGACAAATTGTCAGTAACTTTTTGAGATATGTAATGGGACAATTACAATTTACCATATAGGTATCACAACTTTTGAAGCTTTGTTTTCAGTCATTACCATTAGGATTTAAGGTATATGAATTTTGATAATCGACACTAAATATTTTGCTACTCATTTGCGTATATATTTTAAGGCAAGAAATTGAGGAAACCCCCCACGTGGCAACACCAATATTTTGAAGGTACATTTCAATTAAGACATGAAAATTGTTCTTCCTAATTGAGAAAGGGTAGCGCTATCGCGAAAGTTATCATGGCTTAAATAAGAGCATTTTTTAATATTTCTTATTAAATGATCATTTTACCCTTATTTATAATTACAAATCTTCCTTAAATCATGCAAAGAATCTTCTATACAAGGAAAAATACTATTTTCAATGGATGTAATAGTTTAAAAAATCAGGCAAGACAATACCATAAATTAATGATATCAAAATTAGAAAGATTAACCAACGTACAAAGTCACGAAAAAGAAATTGGGTAATGATATTGACAGGAAATAAAATTACTGGGAACAGGAAATTTAAACTTGAAATGGTAATTTTACTTTTAATTCATTCCAAATTTGAATAAAATTTCCTGTATCTAGTATTTATTTTTCCTATCAATATCACTGTCCAAAGAAATTTACCACTTGTATTAACATATTTTTAATTATACATCTTCCATTTACATTGTATTAAAATATTTTTTTCGAAATAATCTTCTCTAGTAATTAATAAAACAATCTTACACCAAATTTATCCAGAGACGCACTTGTTCGAATGAACCACTAATAATAATAATAAAAAAGTACTCGTAATCATTCAGCCAAAACATAACATGAATAATAAAAAATATTGATCCATAACAAAAATTACTAAAAAACACATAACAAACATATAAAAGTTTTAAAACATGTAAATATATTGCATCGTCTTGTATGGATTTAGATTTGAATATGAAACAAACATTAGTAATGAGAATTGAAATAAAATAATTTAGATTTAGTTTCATATTTATTATTTCATATTATAACTCAAACCGTATGGTCACAATGTGAATGGAAGATTCAAGTCAAACACAAAACATGAAGGAAATACAGTTTTGGATCAACGCTAAAATGGTACGTAGGACAAACGAACGTACGCGTTCGTGGGCATACTAAACAGATTAGTAAAACAGGTATAACTTTCAGTAGGTAACTCCGATTTGAATGATTCAAATTGGGTTAGTTAGATAATGAGATTATCTAGAACTTTCATGTTGTAAGATTTTCCATTTGAGCGACGTATCAGTGTCGTTCTAATGGAATACCGAAAGGGTGCGACGGTTTGACATACAGTCAGTAAAACGGGCGTAACTTTCTGGTCCGAACTCCAATTGTTCTGGATCCAATTGGGTTGGAAAGATAATAAGATTATATACAACTTTCGTAAATATTCAAAGTCGGTTGGAACGATTTGATATTTTCGTTCTGACAGAATACTGAAAGGGTGTATGCAATTTTCTGTTTGAAAAGGTGTATAGAAGATATACATACTTTTTGGCCCATCCTTATCCTATGGAGTATATATAGGAAGTTTCTCTCTCTCTCTCTCTCTCTCATAAGTTCAGTGCAGATAATTAATGGATTTTATCCAGAAATTATGAGACTCTAATCAGATGATGAAAGAGTTCGAAGAGATTGAGAGAGAGAGAAAAGAGGAGAAAAGAGTTTTCTCTGTCTTAGAGAATCGAAACGCAATCATGCAAGTTCGCCGGTGCATCGTCTAGGCAGATGCATCCGTGACCGAGGTGCTACGACTCACGGTGGATACGGGTAGAGGAGCGACATATGTGGCTCTTCGTTGTGATCAAACCAGAGAAGTAATCGAGTAACGGGCTGTGGAAGCGTGCGGGCATGGAACGCGCGAAGACAACCGGAAACGTGTCAAGATGGTGGGAGACGTGCGGTATGGAACGTACGGGCTAGTCACCAACATGACACCGAAGGAAGAGAAGGATGCGAGCGATCAACCCGTCGTGCGTGATCAATTTCACGCTGGTAATCGTCTATCCTACTTTGCATCGTACCCTCGATATCGAAGCGTGATCTTGGATTTTGGGAACCGGACCGGGCCTTCATATCCGCTGCGCGGGCCCGGAGACAGGATAATTCCCAACAGTGGTATCAGAGCGAGCGCTGAGATTCGAGGGTCGAATCATAGTCGTATATTGGATATACGCACGGGTTATCAAAGTTCGTACCCGTTTGCATGAAAATTGGTGATTGAAAAGGAATTTCGATTAAAATCACAAGTGAATTCATTAGAGATCAGTCATAGGATGATTGAGAGTATCTAGGAATGATCGTGAAAAGAGTTTCATGATCGATCGCTTTCGAAACGATGAAAAACGAAATCAAAATCAGGGCAGAATTGGCAAAAAACGCACGGTCAGTCATGACGCACCGAGCGGGTGCCACGGATTCGCGGGGGTGCTTTGATCAGTCATGACGCACCGATCGGTCAGTCATGACGCACCGAGCGGAGGCTGTTGGTCAGTCATGACGCACCGTTTGGTGAGTCATGACGCTAGGGCCCCTGGAAGTTTTTGATGTTGGTCAGTCATGACGCACCAAACTGCCAGTCATGACGGACTGTACAAAAATCCTGTGTAAAGAGTTACATGAGGTAGTGCATCATGACGCAACTTATGGTGCATCATGACGCACAAGCCCCTGGTTGCTGAAGGAAATACAGTTTCAGGATCAACCGTAAAAGTGTACACAAGGATAAACGAATGTAGTCGTACATTCGTAGCCATATCTTTCAGTAGGAAAATCCGATTTGAATGGTTCAAATTGGGTAAGATAGATAATTAGATTATCTATAACCTTCATGTAGAAATATATTTCATATGAACGAAGTATAAGTGTCGTTTCTGTGAAATACCGAAAGGGTGCAACAGTATGACATACAGTTAGTAAAACAGTCATAACTTTTGCATACGAACTCCAATTGGGCTGGGCCAAATTGGGTTGTGTAGATAATAAGATTATCTACAACTTTCGTGTTGGTTGATTTTCTGTCAGAGAAATTTATCAATTTCGTCTGGACAGAATACTGAACAGGTTCATACAGTTTTCTGTGTGAAAGGGTGTATATTGGATATACATGCCTTTTGGCTAATCCTTATCCTATTAGGTATAAATAGGATTTTCTCTCTCATCTTCACTAAGGAATTCAGAAGTAATTCAAAGCAATATTCTGCCCAAGACACAAGAAAAGAGCAAATTCAGATTTGATCTTTTGTGAGTGAAAAGGCACGAAGAGAGATTAATAGAGAATCGATCGAGATCAAGCAAGTGCACCGATACATCGTCTAGGCAGGTGTATCCGTGTCCGGCGTCTTCCGACTCAAGGTGGATACGTGTGGAGGAGCAACACTTGGGGCTCTCCGTTGTGATCGAACCGAAGGATCGAAGAACGGGAACGAACGGTGAAGGACGCACGGTATGGGACGCGCGTAAAGTCACCAACGTGACCGAAGGAATAGGAGGCAGCGATCAACCCTTCGTGTTCCATCAATTTGGAACTGGTATGGATCTAACCTTCTATTTGCATCGTACCCTCGAAGTCGTGGCGTGATCTCGGGAATCGGGGAATCGGACCGGGCCTACATATCCGCTGCGCGGGCCCGGGGCCGGGGATATTCCCCAACAGTGGTATCAGAGCGATCGCCATCGATTCGAGGGTCGAATCATAGTCGTATATTAGATATACGCACGGGTTATCAAAGTTCGTACCCGTTTGCATGATGTTACATATTAAGAATGTCAAATTCCATTAAAATCACAAGTGAAATTCGCTAGAGATCGATCAATAGTTGATTGAGAGTATCTAGGAATAATCGTGAAAAGGTTTCATGATTGATCGTTTTGGAAACGAGCGAAAACAGCAGTTCAAAAAAAACGGGCCCGGGGCCGGGGATATTCAGTCCGTCGCAACGGACACTGTAGCAGATACAGAAAATTGAGATTTTTTCGAAAAAACACATATTCCGTTATAACGGACTTGGTGTCCGTTGTAACGGACCCTGTATAGGATGCGGGGGTGTGAGGAGGACCGTGAAAACTGCATATTCCGTTGTAACGGACTTGGAGTCCGTTGTAACGGACCTTGTATCTGATACGAGGTTGCGGGGATGCCTAGGGTGTCTATTGGAGTCCGTTGTAACGGACTGGGTCCGTTGTAACGGAGCTCTACACAGTTTGTCCGTTGTAACGGACTGTATGTTGCGTTGTAACGGACTGGTCTCTGGAAATTTGGACGAAAGTTTGCAGAAAATAGCGTTGTAACGGACCTAGGTTGCGTTGTAACGGACATGTTTCTGGCAAAATTTGGCCAAACTCCGAAATAAATAGCGTTGTAACGGACTGGACTTCCGTTGTAACGGAATGCCAAGAATACTGGAGGTCCGTTGTAACGGACTATGTTGCGTTACAACGGACTGGTTTCTGGTTGCTGATTTTGTTTTCGTGATAACTTTGGCTACACAACTTGGAATATTGAGTTCTTTATATCGATTTGATCGGCATCAATCATACTAGCATATAATTAGATAATTATTTAGAATAATTAGACTCCCAAATAAATACATATGCATTTATGAAAATCTTGTGATAGTGATATAATTGGATTATGTCACGGATTTAGAAACGTGCAATGGCATGATCCCTCATAATATTTAAGTCATGGAAATGCCTTCCATATTCACAACCACTATGATCGGTACTACGTCTCACATGGGTTAAGGCCAAAGCCGACATGGGTTATTGTAGTCATCGACGGGGTGGCAAGCGTTAAATAGGGACTGATAAGGGTTAAGGCCAAAGCCGACTTATTAGTAGTTTATTTGAACGATACGATGAGTATGGTTGTGACTTAACCGTTCTAGCCAGTAAGGGTTGAGGCCAAAGCCGACTTGATTGGAAGTTCGGGGCATAGATAGGATGCACACACGGAACTGGGATTGTATTGGATACGATTCATCACCGAAATCCTATAAAGGTTCAAGAGTCGCATTGGATGCGATTGGATATAATCCTACCTAAATAGCGAGATCCCATTCGTCTGCCAAAGCAACTTATGGGAGGATCGTGATATATGGATCTTGAGTGTTATGGACTTGGAGTCCCGTATCGATATGAGGGTTATCGATTCGATAAAATAACACTATCATATAATTATCATATAAGCATATAGATTAAGTACGCACGGTTAGGAATTAATCTTCATCATCCGTTTAGAATTATGTTTTCAAGCAACACCAAATATATCGATTAGATCGATATGATAGATGGCTTTTGGGTCGGAATTACCGTTATTAACCTTGATAGTCAAAGAATAGTTCTTAGACTTAAAGGAACGTGTTGGACACGGAAATGGTAGATTCGGGGCTCGAGGCTTTGGCTTTAGAGAAGGCCGGGTTCGATAAACTTAAGAAGGAATCGAACAATATTACGTGCCTTGTGGTGGCATGTATAGACGCAAATTTCTCAAAATTGTTTTGAGAATTCGGGTGTATATGAAAGTAAAACACAACGCTCATGAAATAGTTTCAAGAGCTAGAGCGCGTTGAATGACTCAATGCGGCTCAAAGAGTAGGTTAATTTTGAGACGCCTTATGGGTCTTTGATTAACACTCGTGTGTTGATGGTACGAGATTTGATGTTCGTGACCGAATATCATATGCATTCGATAGATAAGTCGATCCCGAAATTGCATATGATGCGATTTAAATTTGAATTGGAGATGCTCAGAGTTTCCGTGGAATCCAATGCATATAGATGCGTGGATGTCCTTGTAATTCAAAAGCGGGATCGAAAGAAATGTATGTCTAAGGGTATTTTGGGAAAATGTTTTCCAAAATGGAAAGTTCGGACAAGGAGTTGTCCAAACTAGTGACTCAAAGAATGGTGAAATCCGAGGAGGATTAAACCTAGAAGTTGATTGCTTCTTTTGGCATTGCCGTCTTGGCCATATAAACGAGATACGCGTATCTAGATTCCATGTGATGGAATGCTAGAATCATTCGAATTAGATTTGATTGATTAATGCAATACTTATTTATTAGGCAAAACGACAAATGGCATCATTCTCCAAAGTATTGGAGAAAGATCCAGCGAATTATTGGAAATTATATTTACATATGATGTTCCGATAAGTTCTGAGGCAAGAGGAGGCTATCGGTATTTTGTTAAGTTTATGGATGGTTAAAGTAGATATGAAAATATCTATTTAATGCGTGCCGAAACAGAGACTTTTGAAAGATTCAAAGAGTTTCAAAAACGAAATACGAAATCAACTAAGCAAGAAAATCAAAGCTTTTCGATAGGATCGAGAAGGCGAGTATTTGAGCTAAACCTTTCGATAGGATCGAAGAGGCGATATTTGAGTTATGAATATTGATGATCATTTATGATTGTGGAATCGTTTCACGATTGCCTTTATTCGGAACATTGAGATGTGTCCGAAAAGAGGAAATGAACGCATGTTGGACATGGTTCGATAAATGATGAGTCAATAGGATCTCCCAAAAATGTTTTGGGGATACGCCCTTGAGACAGCGGCACTAATGAATGGTTGCATATAAGATATGAACCATAAACCTTCTAATCGGTACAAAAGACGCCATATGAGATATGGATCGGAATGGTTCCGAAGTTGTCACTTCTACAGATTTGAGGACGTGAGTGTATTTCGAAATTTGTTTCGGTTAAACTCAATCCCAAATCTGGAAATTGTTCGTTTATCCTTAAGGAAACTAAAGGGTATTAGTTAAAACGTCCCGACGAAAATGAGATTTTCGTGGCTCGAAGAGATGCCTTCTTGGAGGAGGACTAGATGCGCACAAGTTTGGAACTTGGTGCCATTTCTCTCTATGCGGGCTAGTGGGAGTAGAATAAATCTCGAAAGAGTTCGTGATTTAAAAATGAACATTGTACCGATGAAAGTTGACATGGGTTCATCAAGAGTTGATGAACGCAAGTCGAACACACAAAGGAATTTTTCGTAGATCAAGTAGGCTATATCATAAGCCGGTAAATACGGATTTATCGTGGCTAATGATGATAGATTGCAATCATATGATGATTCGATATCCTACAAGGATGCTATGAAAAGTTGATTCCACATGACATGGTGTCATGAAGTCTGAGATTCGATCCATGTGAATTATCAAGTTTAGAACTTGATTTCATTACTTTCTAGGTTAGACCCGTGAAATGTGAGTGGGTTTTTCAAGATGAAGAACCGACATGGATAGGAATACGCATATATGTAAAGCGAGGCTTTTTGCGAAAAGTTTCATGCAATTCATAGTCGGACTATGAAGAAACGTTTTCGCTTGTTGCCATGCTTTCCCATTCTCGAAATTCTGCTTGCCATGGTCGCGTATTATGACTATGTGATGTGGCCAAATGGATGTCAAAACCGAATTTCTTGACAGAAATTTTATGAAAGGATGTGTACTTGACACAACCTTACGGTTTTGTCGATTCATAAGAATCGGGGATAAGATATGCACGCTTTAACGATCCATATGATGGATTAGAGAAAGCTTCTCGGAATTGGAATATTCGTTTTGACAAAATTATAAACTGTTATAAAATTGTCGAAACGAATGGAAACTTTGTGTACACATGAAGGTTAGTGGGAGCTGCGCTATATTTCTTGTAACGACAAAGGATTTAGACGAGACCGCTTATGAATTAAGCGTGAAGATCTATAGGATAGATCTAAAAAGTTTCTCGTTCTATGTTATAGCACATATATCGACATATTGTTGAAAATGGTTTTCAACATGTAAACTCCTTGGAGGCGATAAATCGAAATGTCGAATGGCAGAAATTTTCAACGGCTCGATGTGAGACATCAAGCAGCGCGAAAAGTAATAATATGATGCCTTACATTTGATGTTAGGATCTATTATATCTGTCATGATATGTATGTGGCTATCTGTCATACAAATAAAGCGTCTAGTTCACCGTCAATAAAATTCATGGGAATCACATGAGTTTGAATGTAATTCGATTACATGAGACTAACTCTTGTGATTGTATAATGGTTATACAAATATATACATAATGGTTATGTATATTTAAAACCCATCGAGATTTGTATTGATAGAGGTGAAGTTTATCCTTGAATACTTTGCGAAAGAATTCAGGATTTATTATCTATAATGGTGTGGAGGACGTGTTGGTTATAAAGAGTTATAACAAACAACAGTTTCCAAAGATGAAGCACGTCCAAATATGTAGCACGACTTTCGATCACAAAGTGTGTACATGTTTTGCTTAAATGAAAACACGGTTATGTGGAAAGGTTCCACAAGACCAATAGTTTATGATTCTATTTACGGTGGCGAGTATATTGCGGTTATTAATCGCAAAAGGAAGTGGTATGGATCAAGGATACATGACCAAACTCTAGTAGTCACGAGTTATCGGATTTATGGTTGTTTATTGCGTTAGACGCAATAGTACAAGCCAAAAATGCCGAGGTCACAACCACTTCTAGCCAATACTCAGAAAATTTCATTTGATCCATGAAATTTTGTGAAAAGATGTGATCGTAGGTATTGGAAATGTTCCAATCCTGATGATGATTAACACTAGCGGGAACGTGCGGACCCGTTTACAAAACCGCTCTCTCTAGTCGCGCGTGACTGTCATGCGATGACTATGGGTATGGAGATACCTAGAGGAGGAAGAAGAGAGTAGAGTGTAGTTATCTAATACGATAGTCCTCGCAGGTTATGGGTATGGAGATACCCATAGGTAAACGTTGTATCACCCAAATACTTAGTCCATATGAATGCATCCCTTTTAAAATTTTGTTTACTTAAATTAATATGCATTCACCTTATATGAAAACTGTGTGCTGGGTTGTGTAATATGATTGTTACATGAACCTTGATTTGAACTTGTGTGGACGTCGACATGGTTGAGGACTATGTGCAGCGAAACCGTCACACTTAAAGTGTCATTTCTAAACATCCCTAGTCGCGGGTCAGTTTGCTTAAGAGAGAAGCATTACTATTACAAGGGAATAGACTGAACGCGTACACTAGTACGTTTGCCGAGGAGATGATTATGTTTTGCTAATCATGGGACAAAGGAGTTTGTCGAATCGGGAACGTAGATATATGTTAGGTTACATGTATTGGATATGACCGAAGCCGCGAGACCATGACATGGTTTAGTCATTATAGATGGACTTGCGACGGATGGGGTTTTAGATTCTTCAAACTTGAGGGGATCATTGATTGCGTTTCGTGCGTAACACAATGCTTTGATATGATCTTACGCTCACCGTAACAGGGAGTTAAAAGGGTCATCATTGGGTATTTTGTCCGAAACACGGAATTCAATGTGAGTCTCCAAGATAGGAATTGTTTATTCCGAAAGGAAGAGATATCTCTTAGGCGCCGCTCGATGAGTCGATTAACGAAACCTGCGGCCGCAGTCAATGATATTAATGGTTAATATCGATTGAAATTTGTTAACTCAACTCGGAATCGGGGAATAAGTATAGTTAATCAAATTATAAGGATGACTATTACCATGCCTTTTGATTAACGGATATCGCTAACAAGAGAACTAGTAACCGCTATTCGAGATAGGCACAATGATCACAATCATTATTCGTTTAACATGGGTAGCTATGATGGAGTGACTAGATCCCGCTCATGAGCTTGTAGGTATTGGAAACAACCTACTGCCATCGTTAAGTCGAACCTACATGGTCACACAACGAGTCGTACTAAGTCGGGCTTGATCATAAAATTGGCACATAGGATGTGCATAGCTTGGTATTTGATACGCGAGCTATATTCTCTAAAATCGTGCGTATTGGATATGCATGAGTACCTTTTAGGTAGATCTGAAATTGAGTGGGAGACTGAAGGAAATACAGTTTCAGGATCAACCGTAAAAGTGTACACAAGGATAAACGAATGTAGTCGTACATTCGTAGCCATATCTTTCAGTAGGAAAATCCGATTTGAATGGTTCAAATTGGGTAAGATAGATAATTAGATTATCTATAACCTTCATGTAGAAATATATTTCATATGAACGAAGTATAAGTGTCGTTTCTGTGAAATACCGAAAGGGTGCAACAGTATGACATACAGTTAGTAAAACAGTCATAACTTTTGCATACGAACTCCAATTGGGCTGGGCCAAATTGGGTTGTGTAGATAATAAGATTATCTACAACTTTCGTGTTGGTTGATTTTCTGTCAGAGAAATTTATCAATTTCGTCTGGACAGAATACTGAACAGGTTCATACAGTTTTCTGTGTGAAAGGGTGTATATTGGATATACATGCCTTTTGGCTAATCCTTATCCTATTAGGTATAAATAGGATTTTCTCTCTCATCTTCTCTAAGGAATTCAGAAGTAATTCAAAGCAATATTCTGCCCAAGACACAAGAAAAGAGCAAATTCAGATTTGATCTTTTGTGAGTGAAAAGGCACGAAGAGAGATTAATAGAGAATCGATCGAGATCAAGCAAGTGCACCGATACATCGTCTAGGCAGGTGTATCCGTGTCCGGCGTCTTCCGACTCAAGGTGGATACGTGTGGAGGAACAACACTTGGGGCTCTCCGTTGTGATCGAACCGAAGGATCGAAGAACGGGATCGAACGGTGAAGGACGCACGGTATGGGACGCGCGTAAAGTCACCAACGTGACCGAAGGAATAGGAGGCAGCGATCAACCCTTCGTGTTCCATCAATTTGGAACTGGTATGGATCTAACCTTCTATTTGCATCGTACCCTCGAAGTCGTGGCGTGATCTCGGGAATCGGGGAATCGGACCGGGCCTACATATCCGCTGCGCGGGCCCGGGGCCGGGGATATTCCCCAACAGTTGCCAGATTTGTTTTTTGACTACACACTTCGAAAATTCGTATTCTTTGCACCAATTTATTTCATATTTATTTAATTATTATTTAGAATAATTTAGTCTCCATAGATAGTGCATATGCATTAGAAAATCTTGTGATGGTGATATAATGTGATTATGTCACGAAATATAACATGCATTGGCATGATCCCTCATAATATTTAAGTCATGGAAATGCCTTCCATATTCACAACCATCGAGATTGATATGACATAGTGCGTGGTTTCAGGCCATAGTCGGGCACGTACTACTGTATATATTGGTGCGGGTGGTAAGCGTTAATTGGGGACTCACGTGGTTTCAGGCCATAGTCGGGCACGTGAGTAGTTCAATTGAACGATATGTTGGATACGGTTGTGACTTGACCGTCCAAGCCAATCAGATTGGAGTTCGGGGCATAGATAGAATGCACACACGGAACTGGGATTGTATAGGATACGATCCATCACCGAAATTCTATAAAGGAAAGAGAGTCGTATTGGATACGATTGGATTTAATCCTACCTAAAATATCGAGATCTCATTTGTCGGCCATAGTCACTTATGGGAGGATCGTAAAATATGGATCTCGAATGTTATGGACTTGGAGTCCCGTATCGGTATGAGGGTTACCGATTCGATAAAATAACATTGTCATATATTCATCATATAAGCATATAGATTAAGTACGCACGGTTAGGAGCTTAATCTTCATCATCCGTTTAGAATTATGTTTTCAAGCAAACACCAAATATATATCGATGAAATCGATATGATAGATGGCTATTGGGCCGGAATTACTATGATTAACCTTGATAGTTAAAGAATAGTTCTTTAGACTTAAAAGAACGTGTTGGACACGGAAATGGTAGATTCGGGGCTCGAGGCATTGGCTTTATAGAAAGCCGGGTTCGATAAACTTTAAGAAGGAATCGAACGATATTACGTGCCTTGTGGTGGCATGTATATACGCATATTTCTCAAAATTGTTTTGAGAATTCGGGTGTATATGAAAATAAAACACAACGCTCATGAAATAGTTTCAAGAGCTAGAGCGCGTTGAATGATTCAATGCGGCTCAAAGAGTAGGTTAATTTTGAGACGCCTTATGGGTCTTGGATTAACACTCGTGTGTTGATGGTACGAGATTTGATCTTCGTGACCGAATATCATATGCATTCGATAGATAAGTCGATCCCGAAACTGCATGAGATGTGATTTAAATTTGAATTGGAGATGCTCGAAGTATCCGAGGAATCCAATGCATATAGATGCGTGGATGTCCTTGTAATTCAAAAGCGGGATCGAAAGAAATGTATGTCTAAGGGTATTTTGGGAAAATGTTTTTCAAAACGGAAAGTTCGGACAAGGAGTTGTCCAAACTAGTGACTCAAAGAATGGTGAAATCCGAGGAGGATTAAACCTAGAAGTTGATTGCTTCTTTTGGCATTGCCGTCATGGTCATATAAACGAGATACGCGTATCTAGATTCCATATGATGGAATACTAGAATCATTCGAATTAGATTTGATTGATTAATGCGATACTTATTTATTAGGCAAGATGGCAAAGAGCATCATTCTCCAAAGGTTGGAGAAAGATCCAACGAATTATTGGAACTTACATTCACATGTAGATGATCCGATAAGTTCCGAGGCAAGAGGAGGCTATCAGTATTTTGTTATGTTTATGGACGGTTAAAGTAGATATGGAAATCTATAATAGTTCTAATCCCTTTGATTGGGCCTTTTTATCCTGCTTCCACGTCTCTTTTTACTGTTGGTTCTCTTTGAAAATAAATTCATGCGCTCCTTTTTTTTTCTCATTATTTCACGACCAAGAAGAAAAGGAAAAAAACCCCGCCCCCAGAAAAAACCCGGTTACCGAAACCCTAGCGGAAGGCTCGCCACGGAGAGGCGAGACGCTGGCGACGTCGCGAGAGAGAAAAGAGAAGAAGGCGGTGACGTGGCGCATAGATGGTGAGGGAGCGGCGCTGAGGAGGCGATGGCGCGACGCAGAGGAGGCTATGCACGAGGCGGAGCATGTGGCACGACGCAGAACAGGCAACGGCCGAGCACTAATGTCGCCGGTATGGAAGACGCGTCGCGCTTCCCAGCTTCTCCGTTTCGAGCACGTCCATGCGTTGTCTTCTCTCGATGACGAAACCCTAAAGGTGGCTGTTCGGAGTTCGAGGAGTGCGGCTATTCTTTTCGGCGCTCATTCTGTCTTCTTCGCTCAAAACGATGGCGATTAGGTGACGTGAGCTCGCTCAAAACGATGGCGATCAGGCGACATGAGTTGCAGGTACAGATTTCGGCAGGTGCTGGACGACATTTTCGCAACCTAACCCTACACACTATTTCAATCGAGTAAGAAGCGATTTTTTTTAAATGAAAATGAAAAATTCATCATTTATGTGCTTAATTTGTTTCAATTTTCAGGATTTTTTTTTCATTTCAGTTCGAGAACGCAAATTGAAATGGGACATCTCATTCTCTTGCGATATTAACTTATGGTGAACAAAGGAATTTTAGGTAAATTTCTATTTTATTTATTCCCTAATTATGGTTTTTTAAACATTGTTTTTTGTTAATTTAATTAGCGTTGAAACCTACCGGCCAGAACGTGACGGAAGGTTGGCCAGGATGACCTAGAGGCGACAGTAGGGCGACGGTGTTTGGCGAGAAATCCGTGAGAAGAGCCACGACATCGCTGGTTCCAGGCTGGAGACGGGCACTGACGGGCACGCGAGTCTAGGACGGGGTGGGGGCGAGTCTCGCCAATGAGGGTCTGGGATGGGCTGCAGACTGGTCCCCCTGATGCGGGCCTGGTACGGTATCGAGGCGGGTCTTGTAGATGCCAGCGTAGCGCCAATTCCTTGCACCAGTCTTGAAGGTTTGCAAATTTACTTTTTTACCCTTTTCTATTTCAGATTATTAGTTTTTGTTAAGTCATTTTTTTGTCTTATTTTTTTACTCTTATTTTTGTTCATTTGTTTAATAGGAACATATTATTGAATAAATTATGTATTAATATTTAATCAGATTTTGCATGATGATAGAATCTTGGATCATTCACTGGTACACAATGATCAATTTATCTTTATATTCTTCTTAATTCACAAAATAATTCAACACAATTTCATTTGTTTCGTAGGTTTATATTTCGGTACTGATTGCAGTCTTAAAATTACCAGGATTGCACAATTCTAAGCGCTGATGTCATTATTCGTCATCTTGGAGAATTTTTTGGCCCCAAATACGGAAATAGTATTTTTGGTAATTTCTTATGCTCGGTACTTATATTTTTACAGAAGATATATAAATTCAAAACTTGATTGGGTTTCTATATAAAATAGATATATGCGTGTGATGTGTATGACAAACCACCTTCAGATCCCAATGCGGTAATTCTAAGAGGAATCGGTCAGTACTTTATTTGTTTGCAAAAAGACTTTCTATCATTAGAATAAAAAATATATATTCTTACGAAAATTGCAATTTCAGCTTAATTTGTATAAAAGACATTGTTTTATTCTGAGTGTGTATGTTTCAATTTAATTTGTATTTGTATACAATACATTTTAAGGGAGTATTCCATATTTTCAGAAATAATAGGGGTATATTTGCTATTTTCCGAATCTATAGGGTATATTTGGCATTTTAGAAAATTATAGGGGTATATTTCAGGGTAGATTAGAGGTTTGCACGACTAATTAGGGTTTGATATATTCCGAATTTAATTTATAAAAAAGATTTTTTTTATTCTGAGTTATGTTTGCATGCGAAATGAACTCGATTACTGTTTTGGCATTGTATTTGATAATTTCAGACATTATAGGGGTTTCTAACTGTATTCCATATTTTCAGAAATGATAGGGGTATATTTGATATTTCCTGAAATTATGGGGGTATATGATTTTTACATCCATGAATATATCGTTTGTACATTCCTAATTGTACAGATACGATGCGTCAGCAATTTGAAATGA
This sequence comes from Luzula sylvatica, assembly GCA_946800325.1. Lineage (NCBI taxonomy): Eukaryota > Viridiplantae > Streptophyta > Magnoliopsida > Poales > Juncaceae > Luzula > Luzula sylvatica. The sequence goes on along the minus strand of OX326961.1, from coordinate 9,773,516 downwards.
ATAAAAAAAGTGGGATTGCAAGGACGATTCGGCACTAGGGACAGGGGCCTTTCTGCAATTTTGAGATAATACAAGGTTTTCTTTGCAAGTTTGCTAAAAAGAGTAGGATTTAAATATTTTACCCTTCTGACAGTCCTAAATATCAGATTTACCATTCGAAAAATTACAATATCATATATACCCTTCCAAAAATGAGAAATACCATGGATATCCCTAAATATTATTATTATTATTATTTATTAATTAACTAATTATAATTAAGTTGGTTATGTGTAGAAGGATATCCTTCACCATTGAATTACCGCGAAGATATGAACTGATTAATACAAAGGACTCTTGAAACACTCTTCGCTGTTAAAACAAGTAGTAAGTCCTTTATAAACAAAACTTGATTGAAATATTCAGTTTTAAGTTACCTATATTTATTTTGCATTCTGATATCTGTTTTTAAGGACAATGCAAAGGAAAGAAGAGTGGACCTTGGTCGAGTTCCGACCAACGCAAAGGAAATTTGTCGAACTTCGATGAAGAAGCGGGATTGCATGGACGACTCGGTACTAGGGTCAGGACCCTTTCTGCAATTTTGAGATGACACAAGGTCTTCTTTGCAAATTTGCTGAAAAGAGTAGGATTTACATATTTACCCTTCCAACAGTCCAAAATATAAGATTTACCATTCCAAAAATTAGAATATCATATATACCCTTCCAAAAATGAGAAATACCATGGATATCCCTAAAAACTATTATTATAATTTATTAATTAACTAATTAGGTCAAATTGATTATGTGTAGGAGGATATCCTTCACCATTGAATTACTGACAAGATACGAACTGGTCAATAGAAAGGACTGTACAAACACTCTTCACTGTGAAGACAAGTAGTATGCCCTTTAGTAAAAACAAATTTTGATTGAAATATTAGGTTTTATGTATCTATATTTATTTGTGCATTTTGCTATCTGTTTCGAAGGAAAGAAGAGTGGAGCTTGGTCGAGTTCCGACCAATGCAAAGGAAATTTGTCAAACTCCGACGAAGAAGCGGGATTGCAAGGACGACTCGGCACTAAGGTCAGGGGCTTTCCGCAATTTTGAGATAACACAAGGTCTTCTTTGCAATTAGAACATTGTGTTATTTATTGCATTAATTACTATCCAGAAAAGAAGTTAACAATAATTCACTCGCTCAAACTATTCTCAAATGGTTAATAAAAATCTATACAACATTTCAATATTTTCAGATAGTAAACATGGTCTTCGCGTGCAAGGCAAAAATGAGAGAGAAGAAAACAGTGAGAAGAAAAAATTACTTTTGGTTTTGTAAAACGCCGCAACTCTTAACGGTTGCGCAAACATAAATGCAATCTCTGCTTGCCATAGTTCTTTTGTTTTAAGGCTATTTCCTTTCATATTCATTTTGAGTCAACAACATAGTACAACACAAAAAAAATCAAAAGACAACCCCGCGCAAACGCGCGGGTACTATGCTAGTATCTATTTAATGCGTGCCGAAACGGAGACTTTTGAAAGGTTCAAAGAGTTTCAAAAACGAAATACGAAATCAATTGAGCAAGAAAATCAAAGCTTTTCGATGGGATCGAGAAGGCGAAGATTTGAGCTAAACCTTTCGATAGGATCGAAGAGGCGATATTTGAGTTATGAATATTGATGATCATTTATGATTGTGGAATCGTTTCACGATTGCCTTTATTCGGAACATTGAGATGTGTTCGAAAAGAGAAAATGAACGCATGTTGGACATGGTTCGATAAATGATAAGTCAATAGGATCTCCCAAAAATGTTTTGGGGATACGCCCTTGAGACAGTGGCACTAATGAATGGTTGCATATAAGATATGAACCATAAACCTTCTAATCGGTACAAAAGACGCCATATGAGATATGGATCGGAATGGTTCCGAAGTTGTCACTTGTACAGATTTGAGGATATGAGTGTGTTTCGAAATTTGTTTCGGTTAAACTCAATCCCAAATCTAAAAATTGTTCGTTTATCCTTAAGGAAACTAAAGGGTATTAGTTCTAACGTCCCGACGAAAATGAGATTTTCGTGGTTCGAAGAGATGCCTTCTCGGAGGAGGACTAGATGCGCACAAGTTTGGAACTTGGTGTCATTTATCTCTATGCGGGCTAGTGGGAGTAGAATAAATCTCGAAAGAGTTCGAGATTTGAAAATGAACATTGTACCGATGAAAGTTGACATGGCTTCATCAAGAGTTGATGAACGCAAGTCGAACACACAAAGGAATTTTTCGTAGATCAAGTAGGCTATATCATAAGCCGGTAAATACGTATTTATCGTGGCTAATGATGATAGATCGAAACCATATGATGATTCGATATCCTACAAGGATGCTATGAAAAGTTGATTCCACATAACACGGTGTCATGAAATCTGAGATTCGATCCATGTAAATTATCAAGTTCAGAACTTGATTTCATTACTTTCTGGGTTAGACCCGTAAAATGTGAGTGGGTTTTTCAAGATGAAGAACCTACATGGATAGGAATACGCATATATGTAAAACGAGGCTCGTAGCGAAGAGTTTCAAGAATTTCATAGTCGGACTATGAAGAAACGTTTTCGCATGTTGCCATGCTTTCACATTCTCGAAATTCTGCTTGACATGGTCGCGTATTATGACTATGTGATGTGGCAAAATGGATGTCAAAACCGAATTTCTTGACAGAAATTTTATGAAAGGATGTGTACTTGACACAACCTTACGGTTTTGTCGATTCATAAGAATCGGGGATAAGATATGCACGCTTTAACGATCCATATGATGGATTAGAGAAAGCTTCTCGGAATTGGAATATTCGTTTTGATGAAGTTATAAACTGCTATAACATTGTCGGAACGAATGGAAACTTTGTGTACACATATATCGAAATAAGCGTGACAATTTTAGGCGAGACCGCTTATGAAATAAGCGTGAAGATCTATAGGATAGATCTAAGAAGTTCCTCGTTCTATGTTATAGCACATATATCGACATATTGTTGAAAATGTTTTCAACATATTACTCCTTGGCGGAGTTAAATCGAAATGTCGAATGACAGAAATTTTCAACGGCTCGATGTGAGACATCAAGCAGCGCGAAAAGTAATAAAATGATAACTTACATTTGATGTTAGGATCTATTATATCTGTCATGATATGTATGTGGCTATCTGTCATACAAATAAAGCGTCTAGTTCACCGTCAATAAAATTCATGGAAATCACATGAGTTTGAATGTAATTCGATTACATGAGACTAACACTTGTGAATGTATAATGGTTATACAAATATATACATAATGGTTATGTATATTTAAACCCATCGAGATTTGTATTGATAGCGGTGAGGATTATCCTTGAATACTTTGCGAAAGAATTCAGGATTTTATTTTATCTATCATGGTGTGGAGGACGTGTTGGTTATAAAAAGTTATAACAACAACAGTTTCCAAAGATTAAGCACGTCCAAATATGTAGCACGACTTTCGATCACAAAGTGTGTACATGTTTTGCTTAAATGAAAACACGGTTATGTGGAAAGGTTCCACAAGACCAATAGTTTATGATTCTATTTACGGAGGCGAGTATATTGCGGTTATTAATCGCAAAAGGAAGTGGTATGGATCAAGGATACATGACCAAACTCTAGTAGTCACGAGTTATCGGATTTATGGTTGTTTATGGCGTGAAACGCAATAGTACAAGCCAAAAATGCCAAGGTCACAACCACTTCTAGCCAATACTCAGAAATTTTCATTTGATCCATGAAATTTTATGAAAAGATATGATCGTAGGTATTGGAAATGTTCCAATCCTGATGATGATTAACACTAGCGGGAACGTGCGGACCCGTTTACGAAACCGCTCTCTCTAGTCGCGCATGACTGTCATGCGATGACTATGGGTATGGAGATACCTAGAGGAGGAAGAAGAGAGTAGAGTGTAGTTATCTAAATACGATAGTCCTCGCAGGTTATGGGTATGGAGATACCCATAGGTAAACGTTGTATCACCCAAATACTTAGTCCATATGAATGCATCCCTTTTAAAAAATTTGTTTACTTAAATTAATATGCATTCACCTTATATGAAAACTGTGTGCGGGTTGTGTAATATGATTGTTACATGAACCCTGATTTGAACTTGTGTGGACGCCGGCATAATTGATGATTATGTGCAGCAAAACCGTCACACTTAAAGTGTCATTTCTAAACATCCCTAGTCGCGGATCAGTTTGCTTAAGAGAGAAGCATTTCTATTATCAGATAATAGACTGGACGTGTACACTAGTACGTTTGCCGAGGAGATGATTATGTTTTGATAATCATGGGACAAGGTGCTTGTCGAATCGGGAACGTAGATATATGTTAGGTTACATGTATTGGATATGACCAAAGCCGCGAGACCATGACATGGTTTAGTCATTATAGATGGATTTGCGACGGATGGGGTTTTAGGTTCTTCACACTTGAGGGGACCATTGATTGCGTTACGTGCGTAACACAATGCTTTGATATGACCTTACGCCTACCGTAACAGGGGACAAAACGGTCATCATTGGGTATTGTCCGAAACACGGAATTCAATGTGAGTCTCCAAGATAGGAATTGTTTATTCCGAAAGGAAGAGATATCTCTTAGGCCGCTCGATGAATTGATTAACGAAATCTCTGGCCAGAGTCAATGATATTATAAGTTAATATCGATTGTAATTTGTTAACTCAATTCGGAATCGAGAAATAAGTATAGTTAATCAAGACATAAGGATGACTACCACCATGTCTTTTGATTAACGGATATCGCAAACAATAGAACTAGTAACCGCTATTCGAGATAGGCACAATGATCACAATCATTTTTCGTTTTAACATGGGTAGCCATGATGGAGTGACTAGATCCCGCTCATGGGCTTGTAGTGCCATGGAAACGGCTTACTGCCATCGTTAAACGAACCTACACGGTCACACAACGAGTCGTACTATGTCGGGCTTGATTGCAAGTTTTTGCACATAGGATGTGCATGGCTTTAGCGTATATGATACGCGGGCTATATGTGATATACATGAGTACCTTTTAGGTAGATCTGAAACTGAGTGGGAGACTGAAGGAAATACAGTTTTGGATCAACGCTAAAATGGTACGTAGGACAAACGAACGTACGCGTTCGTGGGCATACTAAACAGATTAGTAAAACTGGTATAACCTACAGTAGGTAACTCCGATTTGAATTATTCAAATTGGGTTAGTTAGATAATGAGATTATCTAGAATTTTCATGTTGTAAGATTTTCCATTTGAGCGACGTATCAGTGTCGTTCTAATTGAATACCGAAAGGGTGCGACGGTTTGACATACAGTCAGTAAAACGGGCGTAACTTTCGGGTCCGAACTCCAATTGGGCTGGATCCAATTGGGTTGGAAATATAATAAGATTATCTACAACTTTCGTAAATGTTCAAAGTCGGTTGGAATGATTTGATATATTCGTTCTGACAGAATACTGAAAGGGTGTATGCAGTTTTCTGTTTGAAAAGGTGTATAGAAGATATACATACCTTTTGGCCCATCCTTATCCTATGGAGTATATATAGGATGTTTCTCTCTCTCTCTCATAAGTTCAGTGCAGATAATTAATGGATTTTATCCAGAAATTATGAGACTCTAATCAGATGATGAAAGAGTGCGAAGAGATTGAGAGAAAGAGAAAAGAGGAGAAAAGAGTTGTCTCCGTCTTAGAGAATCGAAACGCAATCATGCAAGTTCGCCGGTGCATCGTCTAGGCAGATGCATCCGCGACCGAGGTGCTACGACTCACGGTGGATACGGGTAGAGGAGCGACATATGTGGCTCTTCGTTGTGATCAAACCGGAGAAGTAATCGAGTAACGGGCTGTGGAAGCGTGCGGGCATGGAACGCGCGAAGACAACCGGAAACGTGTCAAGATGGTGGGAGACGTGCGGTATGGGACGTACGGGCTAGTCACCAACGTGACACCGAAGGAAGAGAAGGATGCGAGCGATCAACCCGTCGTGCGTGATCAATTTCACGCTGGTAATCATCTATCCTACTTTGCATCGTACCCTCGATATCGAAGCGTGATCTTGGATTTTGGGAACCGGACCGGGCCTTCATATCCGCTGCGCGGACCCGGAGACGGGATAATTCCCATCAAAACAAAAGATATGTCTTCGTCTCTAGGCATAGTCGGGATTTCTACCTCATGAGAAGAAGAGTTGTAATCGTGATGAGGATGATTTATGCAGCTTTGTTCCTGAGAGTTTGTACGCTGCGACGCTTCTACCAATTCAAATTTCGAAGGGTCGCGTCTTGTTGAGTTTTTTGGTATATTTTTTTTCAACAGTGATCGACCTTTATGGGACTGAATAGTTGGTTCAAAGAGCATTTTGGAAGGACTCACGAGTTCTTGAAATCACTCTTTAGCAAATTCTTTTTACTCAATGGCCACTTCTTAAAATTTCCACGAAGCTCGCCAATTAAATTTTCTAACTTATCGATATCGACGGTGTTATTTTGAGGTTCAAGAGATAATTCACTAATCCTCCATTGTGGATGAATAGAATCAACGGAAAGAATATAGTTTCCCAATTTTTCATTTTATGTGCACATGGAAGATCCATTGTCGATGTAAAATGTCCAGTGCAATTTGGTTGTATAGTTCCCGATTTAAAGCATATAAGGATATTTTTGTTACCGTTTCTTTGAAAAAAGGAATGGACCAGTTTCTTAAAGAGTTTGAGGAAGAATTCAAAAAGGAATGTTGCATTCGTGCGGTATTTTCATTTTTGCTGGCAAGTTGTGTTTTAATCTCCTCAAACTCATTTTTCACTGCGAGACATAATTTGGCCTTAACTTCTTGGAGGTCACCTGGGAAACTTGGATATATTTCTTCAGCTTTGCATGCGCCCCTTCTCCCCTTGAAGTTACTCGATTACTGAAGTGCAAATATCGATCTATCCACGCGACTGCAAATCTTTCTCTCAACGGCATCCAAACTTGATAAATCATAAAATTTAAATATGAAAAATTTGAAGATAAATCATATATTATTTTAAACTAAAAATATAGTGGCTACTTTTTTAATATATTCAACATCACTCTTTTTCTCATTATATAACTCCTCAAATTGGTCCCAAACTATATCGCTCTCAATTATACTAGAACTAGAAGCATATACCACTTTGTTCCAACATGATAAAAAACTATTCCAATTATCTTCTTCTTCATTTCGAAAACACGACTTACATTTTCAATATGCCATATACAAAGAACATGTTTTGACTCTGGGAAAACAATCTCCCGTGCTCCTCACTTTTTTTTGCGGAGAAGAGAGAAGATTCAGTCTTCAGAAGAGGAATTGCAAAGAGAGAGAAGAATGACATGGCAGCTCTTTGTTTAGTAAAAAGATGAACTAATTAATATGTAAATTAGATAATAAATAACAACAGTAATGGATGAAGGGTGGAATGGTCATTTAACAATAAATTCAAAACTGCTCTTATTTAAGCTATGTCCGCTCTTGCAATAGCGCCACCCTTGAGAAATTTTGTGTGTTAGTCTTCCACAATAATAAGATAATTGAGTTGTACATATATGTCAATTTTACATGTATTAAGTATATGCTTCTTATCAAATTTGTGTGAGTAGGAATAATTGCTAAAACATGAATATTACAAAGGGACAATGAGTAGGACATGGACAACAGTAGGTGTTCAGACTTTTTAAAAATGCAATTATTTACGGTAATTCTTGAATAGTTTAGTTCAAGCTGAGTCGATATATCGCCAAGTGTTAATTATTGTAAAGTAGATTACATATCAACTAGGATAATACTCGCATTTGGCTGTGGATTTTATAATTTTATTTTTTGTCTTAAATGTGATTTTCAACACATAATTTATAGAGAGTACTCATGCACACATAAAGTGAATTAAAATTAATAAAAAAAAGTACTACATAGGAAAAAAACAAATTTTCCAATAATTAGTGATGACAAAATTGAATATTTGAAAAACAAATCTTCATTTAACAAAACAACCATTTGAAAACATGAAAAATTGAATATTTAAAAGTTAAACATTTAAAATGACAAGCGACAAAAACAAAAATAATGCTCACAACAAATCATTAAAAAAAAGAAATTATTACTTTGACAGTCTATACTTATTCTTGTCATATAAATAGTGTAATTAAACATAAGAGAAATTGGTCAATGATCTTCTCAACTAGTTTGGGGCCAAAAAGGAGAAATTATATCATATTAACTAATTCTGCACAAAAATTTTTGTATTAATATTTAAAATTTGACAAAACTTTTGAAATTCTGCCCAACGTTTATCATGTGATTAGGTTCTGATTCTGATATGTATTTAAGCCTTTGGAAAGTTACCACATTCTGATTCTGATAATAATTTAGAGATCAAATCTAATTCCTCTCACAAGACATTAAAATCTCTTACTTTTCTTCCCAATGTCGTTGCACGATTTTCAATGCATCTAGTTGTGTAACGAATTTTTATTCGAATTCGTCATGTACAATTTTTCAAATAGATAATATTTATTTGACCAGAATATATTGATTTATACGTGTGTAGATATCATGGACACATTTTCGAGCATCACACGAAGAAAATTAATGACCGCTGGAGTGTGAGAGAGAATAAAAAATTATATTCGGAAGGATACATCAAATTATACTCAATACAATTATAACTTATAATTTTTTTTGTAAGAGAGGGGTTTATATATATCCCCACGTGCAGAGGGAAAGTGAACACAGCTCATTTAATAGCCTAATTCATGGAATTAGAATTATGCGCTGGTGCATAATTATTAATCAAGATAACAATGATGCATTAAAATTGACTAATTTGAAAGAATCATATTTCACTTTACAACTTCAAGCATAGCAATTTCAAATAATGACAATTTCGCATACTTTCTCAACAAAAAAAAAAAACCGTGCGATTTATTTTGACGAAACTGATTTTCAATGCAAATAAAGTATAAATACGGAGATTAATATTGGTTGGTCAATGTTGCCCAAACATAAGTAATAAATAGTCCAATGCTATGATGATCAATATGTATCCATATAAATTTATCCTAAAAGTATCCCAAACATAAGGAGAATATATCTAAAAATTTATCCTAAAAGTTTCACTAAACAAGAAAATGTATCCCAAACATAAGTATATAATATTTAATACTTGCTATTTTTTATAGGGAGAATATCTTGTATATCCTTATATAAATTTAAAATAACAAAATCATCCCTGTTAAAATATTAATATCATACTTGTCTTTCTTAATACAAGTTGTATCATATGTATCCATCAAAAACATCTAAAATCTAACAAAAATCCAATCCGTTAAGTCTCAGTTAAATTAATCATAAGTTAAAATTCTAATCAAATCAAATTAAATTAATAAATATAAATTTAAATGACCAAATTACCCTCTGAGATATTTACTGCAAGTCTGTAACTCTTCTCTCCCCTCTAAAATCCTAAACGAGCTTCTTCTCTCTTCCTGACTCCTGCCTCCAGTTTATACTACCACTGCTTACCCTCGCCACCCTTTCTCTGGCATCTCCACCTTCCTTACTCGTTCTCCGCCTTCTTCATCTCTCTTTATGACAATCTGTGGCAAGAGTAATTGAGAAGAAAAAGGTGTGGGTTTATCTGTCTATTCTGGTGAGGTGTATGAATTGAATGATTTGTACAAGTTTTTTGGCGCAAGTCTCGAACGTCGCCCTGTCTTGGGGATTTTTACGAGGAGAGAGAAATGTGCCTAATCAGCCATTGATGTATTCTAATAAAGCAGCAAATTAGAAGGTATATAATTTAGGATATGTTGAGGATTAATTACAAACTTGAAGTTTAATTGATAAGTTACAGATTAATTGCACAATCAAGGGCTTGATTTCTTTCTTTTATGAAGTATTTAACCTAATTAAATATGTGAATTTTTTTCTTCAGGTCCTTAGTAAACATTTTGTCGCTATCAGGGACGACTTATAAATCTCAGATCGGTTGTATTCTTGTCTATATTTGAGAATTATAATTCTATCAAAATTATTTTTTTCGAAGTTAATTTTTTTCCTTTTGTTCTAACATGTTTCATGGTATTTTTCTAACTGTCTTTTGATTCCACAATTTCTTTCTTTGATACCTATTACCTAACGTGATAAATTTGCATGATATTTGATAGGGATAAACATTATATTTTAATAAAATGTGAAGGGAACAATTTATAAAAATATTTATTTGAAAATATTATATGCATCATAAAAATTTGAAAATGAAAAAAAAAGACATAATATTTTTTTTTTAAACCGCATGGGCCGAACACCTCGCCCCCGCCCCCCCCCCCCCCCCCAAACACCCCCCAACACCGAGGTCCGGCCCCCGGCCAGACACCCCCCAACACCGAGGCCCGGGCCTGCTCTGGCCGGACACCCCCCCGATGCCCGGGCCTGCTCGGGCCGGACACCCCCCGAGGCCCGGGCCTGCTCGGGCCGGACACCCCCCGAGGCCCGGGCCTGCTCGGGCCGGACCCCCCCGAGGCCCGGCCCCGCTCGGGCCGGACCCCCCCCCCCAGGCCCAGCCCCGCTCGGGCCGGACCCCCCCCCCCCCGAGCCCAGACCCCGCTCGGGCCGGACCCCCCCCGAGGCCCGACCCCGCTCGGGCCGGACCCCCCCCCCCCCGAGGCCCTACCCCGCTCGGGCCGGACCCCCCCCCCCCGAGGCCCGACCCCGCTCGGGCCGGACCCCCCCCCCCCGAGGCCCGACCCCGCTCGGGCCGGACCCCCCCCCCCCCGAGGCCCGACCCCGCTCGGGCCGGACCCCCCCGAGGCCCGACCCCGCTCCGGCCGGAACCCCCCCCCCCCCGAGGCCCGACCCCGCTCGGGCCGGACCCCCCCGAGGCCCGACCCCGCTCGGGCCGGACCCCCCCCCCCCCGAGGCCGGGCCCCGTTTGGGCCGGGCCCCCCCCACGGGCCCGGTCCCTCTTGGGCCGGGCCCCTCCCTCCATGCCCGGGCCAACTTGGGCCGGGCCCCTCCCTCCGGGCCCGATCCCACTTGGGCCGGACCCCTCCTCCCTGGTCCCGGGCCCACTTGGCCCGAACCCCCTTCTCCTTGGGCCACACACACACACACACTACATTACACACATTCACATCAGACACACACACACACACACACACACTACATTACACACATTCACATCAGACACACACACACACACTACATTACACACATTCCCATCAGAGACACACATACACATCACACACGCATACTACACAAAACTTGCACACACACACACACACATGCTGAGCATCTTGTTCTCTGAGTTTTAGAAGCTTGATTCCTTAGCGCCTCCACTAAGTTCTCTGAACCGATTTGCAGACATATCTCTCTCGTTGCCCCTAATAAAAGAATTTAATGAAGTAAAAATTAGGCTTTGTTTCTATCATTCTAAATTATAGAAAAGAAAACAATATTCAGGTTCAAAAAGCAAAATAAAGGAAGAAATTGTAACAAGACTCTTCATTAGGTGCGAAATTCCAACTTGATTTAGACCCATTCATAAAATTCAAAAAGCAAAAGAATAAAAGGAGAGATTGCAAAACAACCTTCATTTAGTGTAAAATACTGTTTCAAGTCATAATCAGGTCCATTAAGTTCAAAAAGCTGAATAAAGGTAGAAGAAATTGTTTCGACCCAGTCATAAAATTCGAAATGCAAAAGAATAAAAGGAGAAATTGCAAAGCAACATTCATCAAAAGCAAATTTCGAAACCGTTCAGATAAAATATCCGTTCATAAAACTTAAAAACTAAAAGAATGGAAGGAGAAAATGCAAAAGACCCTTCATTAAGTGTAAGATATTGGGAATAGTTTCAGGTCTTGAAAATTTCATTCATAAAATTCAAAAAACAAAGGAGAAAGGAAAGAAAAATTGCAAAAATATCCTTCATTAAGTCCAAAATTGAAAAAACATACCTCTCCATGCAGTGAGAAGCAATGTATGGAGATTTGATTTGTTCATCTCGCAACTCGAGTTGCCACAAGACAATCAGGATCTTCTCGTTCATGAGCCCCGTTTTTGGTTTTTCTATGCATACAAAGAAGCGAAAATTCATTACGTGTTCTTAGTAAAAAGAAGAATTGAATATGAAGATACTAGCAAAGCAAGGTGTTTTAACATTAAAGAAACAGAGATCCACCTCAAAGATATTTCGTGATGGTCCAAGAGAGAAGGATTGGTGGATGTGCCGAGATAGTATTTCTGTGTCGACTCCAGCAAAGCTCGAAGGATCTGAGGATCGGAACAGAGGAAAGCTCGAAGGATCTGAGGATCGGAACAGAGCATGGTGTGTAGAAGAATATCTTACTCTTACGAGAGAGAGAGAGAGAGAGAGAGAGAGAGAGAGAGGAGAGGGGAGAGGGGTTTGGGATATGGGGAGAATATAAAGGGCTGGAGCGGCAGATCCAACGTTCGGATTCTGACAGAAATCTGACCGTTGCAGCAAAACTTTGGATCTTTTGTGGTTTTGTTTATATAATCATTTGTGTAGCTGTAGATTATGTGATCTACATGTAAGGTAACAGTATGTTTGTGGTGATGCCGATTTTGAAATAGGATATTACTAGTTTACTGAGTTTGAATGACGGTAGAGTCCTGTACTGTTAAAACAAAAAAATTTTGGAATTGCATGTCCAATAAATTTGGACGCAAGGAAAATATTCATTCAAACATTTTAATTTTAATTACTATTAAAATTAAGTTAGCAATAATTTAATAACAGATATTCATTCAAATTTTGTGAACAAATAAAAACGTCAAGATGAAAAACTCCAAACCTCTCAATATTTCATTAATACAAAATTTTTAATCAAATATAATAATAAGTACAAAATTTCCTTTCCTCTAACATTCATTCAGTTTTATGATTACAAATTTAAATCATTAATTATCTAGGGTTGTCAAGCATGAAGGGAAAGCAAGAATGTCTTCATTTGGCATAAAAATTGGCACACTTAAATAATAAGTAAAAAATTTCATTTCGTCTAATATCAATCACAGTGAAAAGAATATTTTAAGAATTTTGTTTTATTCGTTAGCCCATTTTTTGTGAAAATGTTGATATTATAATCTCAAAAAAATATGAAACTAGTCCTCGATTCGCTTCGGAGCAATTATATAATTTGTTTTAATTTACAAAAATAATAGTACTTGCATTTTCTTATACAACAATATTTTAAGCTATATTGTTTATTTTGTCATTTTACCTTGCACAACTTTTTACTTTATGAGAATTATTATTTTGTATGCAACATATTATTTTATATTTAATTTATAGTTCAATTCATTATTTACAGAATTTTTTTTGTAAAATATTGCTTTACCTTTATTTTATTATTTTGGTTTATTAAATAATATACAAAAATAGTTTTATCAATTTTCTTGATAAAACATTTTTTTTATCAGTTTTATCAATTTTCATGATAAAACATTCTCTAGGGGGCCTTTTTAATTTCTCTACATTCTTTTTTTATTAGGCTTTGAGGATCTGTTGGATATTCTTAAAATTGTACTATCTATTATACGTTGATTAAATTAAATAATTTACAAAAATAGTTTTGCATTTTGTACATGAACAATTTCCAAAACAAGTAATTTGAATTATTATTGTCCTCGTATTTTTTGTTGTTATTGTTGCAGACTTTAGAAAATGAAATTGTCAATGAAACCATAATGCAAATAGTTGGCCTCCAGTTATGGCACTCTGTTTCTTTCGTCTCTTTTTAGATATTCAATTGAAATTGATTAGGGGTGTTGTATAATTTGGGCTGAACAAGCGCCAAAATGAAGGATTTGTTTGACTGGGTTTTGCAAATCCTGATGAGTTCACGACTTTTCTATTTAGAACCTCGAATTTCCATTATTCTCATTTCATCAACTTATGTTTTATAATTTGCAGATTACAAGATTAGAGTGTGAAGAGGTGTCATGATTTGAGTATCGGATTAGATAATTTATCAGATTGTGAATTTGTATGTTATTTGTGTTGTATATTTCATATTTGATAATTTATCAGATTGTGATATGTATGATGAGAATTTTGTTTGAATTTTATTTTGAACTGGTACGCAAGATGTGGTACATGATTTTATTTGAACCTTTAATTTGCAAATTAATTTTTTCACCAATTCAATTTGTGTTTCTTTAAATTTCACGCAAAGCAATTGAATTAGACATGTGATGTGGTGGTGTTGCGGCATCCTTTTTCCCCACAAATACCTCACTCTTGTTTGTTTTTGGCTTTCATTTATACCATCCTAGATTCCTAGTATCCCACTCCCAAGGTTTAATCTGGTTTCGAGCTTGTATTACAAACATAAACATTTGTGCAAAGGGCTTGAACAAATCAGTGGATACAAAAGATTAAAATGGGGTTATATATTTGGAAGTAAATAAAATATAATTATATTAGAAAAGTTAACAGCGAAATTATAAAATCACATATGTGCAACAAATCTAAAATTCAGTACAAAAAAGTACAAATTACGATATTAACCAAAACTCAACACTAATTTTTCTCAAATGAACCTGCAAACAAACTCCTAAGTCCTAATTCATCATAAATCAGCCCCAATTAACCAAATGTCAACAAAAAACCCTAATCCAGTACTAGGCATTGATGAACTACAAAGAAATTATAATTTCAGATTTAATTCGTAATAACAAACGAAAAATTGAGAAATTATCAACACTTACTATCTTTTCACAGATCTAATCATAATAGAGGCGAGTGTGTGAGTTTCACCTGAAATACCTGAGCTTCGTCCAGAAAAAAAACACGACCTTCGTCGCCTTTTGAAGACAAATCTTTTCTTCAACTAAGCGAGGAGATTTTGTTGACGGTGAGCCTTGAGCATTGAATTAAACCTGAAGAGGAACTGGAGCTTCCGTTGAATTAACCATCAAATCCGAGTTTTGGGGATAAAACGGATCTGATTGAGAAAGGTATGAAACTCCTACATCGATCGAGAGAGAGAGAGAGTAGAGGGGCGGCTCAAGTAGGGAGGCGATCTAGGCGGTGGTCTAAGGCCTACAAAGATTAAAAGGCCCAATATATGATGTAACAAGTATACATTTTTTTTTTTTGTGCAGATAATAAGTATGTAAGTTAGAAGGAAAAAGTCAAATATATATCTTTCTAATTAAGTTCACACTGGAATCTTAAAATTCTGTCCAATGAATCTCTTTCCATTTCCAGATCACATGATTTATAGAATATTATATTATTTTCTGTTTTTAATTAAGACATGAAATTGTTGTAAATATTATGTTCCTAAATTGCTTCGTGGTTACACTGATCTTCATTGTTATGTACTTTGATCTTCAAATAGTTTTCAATTTCGTGACTTGAAAGCTTATTCATTCATTTTTTCTTTAATTTTTTCATTTCTCTACTGTTCTTATTTTTTCACCTTTCATTGAATATTATTGAAAATTATATTCATATTTCTTAATATTGTTTATCTTGATTTATGTATGTTTTTGATAAATCTTAATTTATTTGTGATCATATATAGATTTTGCTTTTCAAATTGTGAATTATATTTTGATATTTTGGAGCAGTTAATAAAAGAAATAATATATAGATATTTGGAATTTGGAAATGTCAATCAACTAAGCAATTTTACTTCAGTAAATTTTATAATTTCTTTTTTTGGAAGATGTGTGTTCATATACAAAATTATTAATCTTTTGAGTTTTTATAATGTGTCAATATATATTTTTTTAACTTCTAACAATCTTGATATAATATGAAAAAATAATCCTTTAATCCTACAAAATGACAAAAGTTTTGTATTTTTTTTGCCGAGAGCCCATAAAATTCTTGAGCCGCCCCTGAGAGTAGTGAGAAGTAGGAAAAATAAATAACGAGAGGGAGGGGAGACGGGACAAATATCGTCTTTTAAGAACTCCTCCGATCCGCATAAAT
Organism: Luzula sylvatica; assembly: GCA_946800325.1. Taxonomy (NCBI): domain Eukaryota; kingdom Viridiplantae; phylum Streptophyta; class Magnoliopsida; order Poales; family Juncaceae; genus Luzula; species Luzula sylvatica. The sequence goes on along the minus strand of OX326961.1, from coordinate 9,757,463 downwards.
TTACCATGTCAAAAAAATATTACCGTGTTAAACGTAATCTAGATTACTTAAATATTATCTTTTGGAACATCATTAAATTATACTTTTCTCAATTTTGTAGGATATAACTAACGGATAAGTATGCATCATATTTGATAGAGAGAAACATAGTATTTTTATGGAAAGTGAAGGGAACCAATTATAAAAATATTTATTATTAAATATTACATGGATAACAAAAATTTGAAAAAAAAAAAAAAACATAATATTTTTTTCCAAAAGATACATAATAAAAAAGATTTTTGAATAAGAGATAATCAAAATTAATGTTCGGAACAATCAATTTGTACTCATATAATTATAACTTAATAATATTTTATGTGTATGAAAGGGGTTTATGAAAAAAACACTGATCAAATTATACTCGTACAATTTACAAACAATCCCCATTTGACTTTACAACTTCAATAACAATTTCAAATAATGACAATCTCGCTACTATGTTGCGCGAATATTTCGAAAAATCATATGTTAAATTGTCGTATCGTCGTATCCGACACGCATAACCGTATCTAGGGATGTAAATGGTGCGGATATTGCCCGAACCGACCCGAACCGTATCCGAAAAAAATATCCGGATTCGAAAAAAAATATCCGGATCCGAATCCGGTTTTCGGTTTTAGAGTCGGATCCGAATCCGGATCCGGGTATTATCCGGATCTGGGTATTTTTCGAATCCGGTACTCGGATCCGGATACGGGTACCCGGATCCGGATCCGAATCTGAATATTATATATTTTTTTATGTTTCTTATTCCATATTAATTGGAAAATATATATATAATTAATGATTTCTGAATGATTTAAAATCGCAATCATAAAATTAAGTTTAAATACGGTAACTTTGATTGTTAATGTCGTAAATTATGTATATATATAATTAAAAAATATATTATATTATGATATAATAGTATCCGTTTTAATATTCGAAAAAATGTCGTATCCGTATTCGTATCCGACAATATCCGAACCGTATCCGGATCCGGGTTATTCCGTATCCGAATATCCGTATCCGAAAAAATATGGATACGGATCTGGTATGTGTTGGTTCAAATTTCCTAGGGTTTGATTATCTCAAAATAATGTCGATATCACTAATCTATATGTGGGAGTGACATTTATAGAAATAGAATACGTAACCCACAAAAAGATCAAAAGAAGAATCAAGACGTCGGAAGTCAAGACGGTGAAGAAACGATGGCACGAAAACGCATGATCAAGTGAAGACATCAAGACATCCAAGATTCCGCAAGTTGGGGTATCACATAAATCACCAAAACAACTTATAGGTATCCCTAAACTTGTTTATGTATTATTAAACTCAAGATTAGTCAAAGAAATATATTCGAAATCCATTAAAATGATGAAATAACAAAACAGATTTTCAGAAGCATGTCGGTTATAACGGACCTCAGGTCAGTTATAACGGACATACATAAATACTGTTAAAAAGAGCATGTCCGTTGTAACGGACATCATGTCAGTTATAACGGAACTCAGGTCAGTTATAACGGACTTACAGTAACCGTGTTAAAAAGAGCATGTCCGTTATAACGGACCTCAACTCATTTGTAACGGAGTAGGTCGGTTATAACGGACCTAAACTCGGTTATAACGGACTTGTGAACTCACTTCAGAATTAACCAATCACTCTCTTATTCCGTTGTAACGGAATCACCAATCCGTTGTAACGGACATATACTAACCGTTATAACGGAAGTTTCTCAGTTATAACGGAACCATAGAATAAATCTGAAGTGAAGTCACAGTAAGATGTCGGTTATAACGGACCTAAACTCAGTTGTAACGGAGTAGGTCGGTTATAACGGACCTAAACTCAGTTATAACAGACTATAGAATAAATCTGATCACAGTAAAATGTCGGTTATAACGGACCTAAACTCAGTTGTAACGGAGTAGGTCGGTTATAACGGACATAAACTCAGTTATAACGGACTATGGAATTTTCAAATATATTGTCTGTAACGGCTAGTTTGACTTTGAGTCCGTTGTAACGGACCTCAGGTCAGTTATAACGGACTATGCAGAAAAAACATATTAAGGGAAGGGTCTATGTGTTCTATAAATAGAACCCTTCCCTCATTCTCTCACATCATCTCAACCAATATATTTTCCCAATCAAAAGAGAGAATCCTAGCTTTAAATCTTGAGCTTAATCATCTAAACATTCTTAGAGATTATTAGATCCAATTTCGAATCCATTACTAAACGATTCCCAACTTGCGTGACCGATCACGACTGGTTCGTTAGTAGTAAATTGTAATAGGCTAGTCACTAATTGTAAAGCCCGCCATTGATCGATAAATTCGTGTAAATCGATCAAGGCAAACCTTGTAATTGTTTGAGTTGGGCATTCAATCGAAATCCGAAAAGGCGCAAGGGAACCCCGGAGACGTAGATACTTGCAATCAATCGAGTCGGTCGATTGAGCAAGTAGCCGGTGAGTTAAAGCTACAAAGCAATCACCTACCGAACTTCGTAAACAAATATCGCGTGTTATTTGTTTCGGTATTGTATTTCTTTCTCTAATTTATTTACGCTTCCGCACAAAATTGTAATTGTATCCATTACCGCGAAAATTAGACCATAGGACTACCTATTCACCCCCCTCTAGGTCTAAATTAACCAACAATATGACCACTATCCGAACCGTTTACACCCCTCCTTATCACCGTATCGACGTATCTGAACAACATCGGCATACCTTCTTAAATTTTTTTTTTTTTTTGTATAAGACCTATGGAAACGTGGTATTAATTAAAATGCCAACAATTACAACGAATATAAAGAATCGCATGGTTGTTATTATTATGATTGTTTTGTAAAGACTGAGCCAATTGGACTGAAGATGAATCACTGTAACTACCATAACTAATTACAAGGTAAAAAAAAAGTTGGACTATTATTTATTAGTTCGTAGTATATTAATAATTGGACTATTATCAGATGATAAGATAATTTAGTTGACACGCTCATGTAACTGTTTAGCAATTGGAAAATTTAAGGTCTCTGTTTTGATAATAATATAATAATAACCATTTTTCTGTATAGCAATCAATTAAATACAACTATTATTTTTCTTTGGTCCCTCGTAATTTTTATTTTGTTGGTTTTATTTAAGCATTTGGTGGGCATTAACTATTAAGTTTGATACTAATAAGTGATAATCTCGAGCTCATATTTTTGTTATTAAATAATTTCAGTTTTTCATTAAAGTTTTTTCAGATTTTATCACACACATTTGTATTTAGGGAAATTTTCAAATAAATCCCTAACTTTTCTTGAATTTGCAAAACAACTCTTAACTTTTCAAAAACTCCAAACTTTTCTTGAATTTGCAAAAAAAAATACTAAATAGAATATCAAGAAACAATATTAACAAATTGAACTAAAATCATTTAATAGATGAAGAATATAATGATATTGTTTTTATGAGTTTTTCTTAAGAAAATACACCAAAAGATTGTCAACCATTCATTTTCTCAAATGTCAAATCTATGGCTCGGATTAAATAAAAGAACCGGATTAATCTTATTCAGCCGCTGGATTCAGCAGGTTATCGAAATATTAAAAAAGGGTATAAGAGTAATTATATATATTCAATGTGCTCTCTTTCCTTCTCGTCGTACCCATCGCATTTACTTTTCTCCCTACTCAAAATATGCTGTGAACATGTGGGAACATGTGCCCGATAGCCCGATACATCATTTTAGATGTCCATCTACCGATATACTTTTTTACGGGACTATATATCATTTTATATGATTAGTACAAATTTTTAAGAGAAATATTCAAAAACACTCTTCATTTTTTAAGAGAAATCAGGGCCGGCCCCGGGGTAAGCCCCGCAAGCCCCGGGACTAGGGCAACATGATGATCAAGGGCAACTATGTAGGAGTAGAGTTTATATGATGAACATGTAAAAAAAGAAAACCTAAACAACTCAGTGAGAAAGAACGACGAGGAAGAAGAAGATTGCTCCATTATAGAAAATAAAATCTGATTTTATGTGGATATTAGATTTTAATATTTCGTGTTGTAGTATTAATAGATAAATTAGTACTTCTTACTTGTATACATGTAACTACCACAATAGATCAAGATATATATAGACCCATTATATTTGTTCACGTTAAAGTCCATTTTACTATTTTTACATTTAACACACTCATGATGATGTGGTTTTTGTGCATTAAATTATTAATTTGTTTTGGTTAATTCGTGACTCGTGAGAAATAGTAAGAATACTAATGTGATATAATAACCTCGTAAATGGTGACTCCATGAATTCTCTAGCATTAAGAGAGCACAATTATGACAGGGAATTTGTATATCTACCCTTCTCAATTCCCAAAATACAGGGAATTTGTATATCTACCCTTCTCAATTCCCAAAATATCATAGAGGTCTTCTACTGTGCTCCCAATTTCACCCAATTCATCGTGATGATGTTCCCAATGAAAATTGGGTGAAAAATATCTCCAATCTATACCTAAAATTTCTTTCAATTAATAAAATACAATTAAAAGTTCAATTAATTAATTTATAATTAAACTAATCAATGTTTTATTGAATTAAATTCCAATTAAAATAATTAAATTAAAATTACAAATTTAATTGGAAACAACAACATTTGGGTGCAAATTAGGAGTAGTTTTCACCCAACTTTAATTGGTGACAACATCAACGAAAAGTTGGGTGAAATTGGGAGACATAGCATAATATTCTAATAGCATATGTATACCTATAAAATACTATAGTCTGTGCTATAAAATATGAGAAATATTAATATATATTTCTTTTCTTAATTGTTTTAGATTTCATATTTTTATGTTTGTAAACTTAGTAGGGTAATGATATTGACAGGAAATAATATTATTAGGAACAGCAAATTTAAACTTAAAATGGTAATTTTACTTTTAATTCATGCTAAATTTAAATGAAATTTCCAATTCACACTTTTTTTTTTAAATTGAGGATGTCCATGGTATTGATGATATTTTTATATTATATAGAAGTATTGGTGATATTTTATATTTCATGTAATTTTTTGCGAAGAGGGCAACATATCGTACAAATATTTGGTGCAGATAACATCGCGGTCTAGGGCAACCAAAATTATGAGACCGGCCCTGAGAGAAATATTCAAAAACACTCTTAAGTTTCACTTCGAAAGACATTTAGCCATCAAAACTTTCCATACAATATTATACATATCAATCATAACATAAATTCATATCAACTTCACTTCAATAATCAAAACTAATCCAAATTTACATCACTAAATCCTAAATAAATCACATTTCCCCTTGGTAGCTCATTTCCAACATATTAAATTAGAAAAGTATTTCATATTCAGAAATGGTGGAATAATTGCAAAAAAGAAAAATCTTTTTAAAAGTTAACAAATAACTTAATAGTTAAAAGGGGATATTTTTATTCTTTTCAGAATAGAGTTCTTCTCGTCACACACGTGCAGTCTCTTGGTCGTTCTCCATGGAATCGCTCTTTTGTCATGATAGGAATATATATTTAATTATATCATTATTTGTATGCAATGGTTGATAAGTATATAATAAAAGTATGAAACATGTTTATATAATATTTCCCAACGAATAATGCACAAAGATGCGAAATAATATTATGTGCGATGGATCATGAAAAAAGGAAATTAAGATTCATTGATTGGGGTTGTGCCGATTTTTATCATCATGAGAAGTTTGCAAATATACCCCTTTTATTGTTAAATCGCAAAAAAGTCCTTAGATATTTTGAAATTTTGTGTAAATCAGGTCTCCAACAGTCTTAAGTTGGTAATGATCCCTTCCAGAGCAAGTTATTTTATCAATGTATATGTTTATTGGCAAAGACAACACATATAAATAATCGGCTAAAAATAAATGAAAGGAAGAAACATTTTTTTGAATCAGCAAATTCTTTGCAGCGGTCACTTTTATTTATTTTTGTTTTTTTTCGTTGCATAGCACATGAAAGGAAAGAATCATTCCATGTTTTCTTATTCTCTTTTTGTGTATAATTTGCAATTGATTCATCACATTTTTTGCATTTGATATACTTGTGCATTGTCGGTCTGAAGTATTTTTTTTATGTGTTTCATTTTTTTTTTTTTTTTTTTTTTTGTATGTAATTTGAAGACAATGATAATATTTCATGCGTTGATTATTTTTTTTTTAATTTCGCATATATGTACATCATTGATATGAAACAATAAATTATTCTTTTCATGGATATGTGTTTCATGTGTTTTTATTTTTTTTCCTATAATTTGGAAGCAATCACGGTACTTGATGATTCTTTATATATTTAACGGTTACGTATTGTGAAGAATTGCTTCAGTATATGTAAATATGTTAGTATTGAAAGACGGAAATATTAGGATTGTGCAAGATTCGTTTCTTTTAACAATACAAATATTTCTGATCTCGCAATGCACTAATACGTTTTTTCATACATCATACACGACACAATGAATATATTTGTCTTTCATGGGATACGTGTTTCATGTTTTTTTTGTTTTTATCACGATGCTTGATGATTATTTACATACTCAGTGCTTATGTGACGTGAACAATTGCCTCTCATTATAATGCGAATCCGTTAGTATCGAAAGACAGAAGTATTAGAATTGTTTAAGATCCGACTTTCCTAAAAAAACAAAATATTTCTCATTATATAATACACTAATATATTTTTTTTATACATCACACGCGGCGACACATGATCAATAGTTTGTACACATTTTTTGGATATAAAACATGGAAAGGAATAATATAAAGTATTTTGACAATGTGATTAGTTTTTAGTATATATAGCTATGTCTGAAATAACGAAACCAATGATATTAACAATCAACTAAAACAGTGTGGCGAAACGAATCGTGCGCCCATTAATTCGTTCTTAGGTTACTGCTAATTTATTTTCATGTACAAAAGGGCTTAGATAATTCATTTTTTTTTGGTCAATATGCATCTGATTGTCATCAAAGTAATTTGATATAAACAATTGGTAATGAATTAATTTTTTCTTTCAATGAGGGTAACATAAACAGTTTAGTTTGAACACATTTTTATATTTTAGATACTAATCTCATTGTCATTTATTTTTAATGGATATGTATTTCATGGCTCTTGTGACCAACGATTTTTTTCATGCACAAAATAATGTCAAAGTAATCAACCCTTGGTATAATAGAGGGAATAAGAAGCCTCCCCACAAAAACTTTTGCGAACAGATATCCATACAAAAGCTGACACGCGTACATGTGTATAGGATCTGCCTTTATTTTTCTAAATATCCAAAAAAAAATTAGAGATTTTTCAATACCAGCCCATTTGTTGAAGATAACACTATATTTTATTTTAATATAAATGATTACATTATAACGAGTAATAGGACTATGAGGGGCTTAGTGAATAATATATTTTTATTATATACTAGTAAAATCCTCGCGCAAATTGCTCGAGGTGTTTAGATTTACTCGCGTATTCAATACATATTCACTTACACATCATTTATAGCTTAAGTTTCACTTCGAAAGACATTTAGCCATCAAAACTTTTCGTACAATATTATACATATCGATCATAACATAAACTCATATCAACTTCACTTCAATAATCAAAACTAATCCAAATTTACATCACTAAATCCTAAATAAATCACATTTCCCCTTGGTAGCTCATTTCCTACATATTAAATTAGAAAAGTATTTCATATTCAGAAATGGTGGAATAATTGCAAAAAAAAAAAAACCTTCTTAAAAGTTAAGTAACAAATAACTTAATAGTTTTTTTTTTTTTTTGAAGGAGGTTTGACAATGTGTCGAAACCTCGAATATATTAGATCAAAGAAGTGAAACGAAAGAGAGAATTTGGGGAGAATATATAAGACAATATTCTTATATTTTTTTTTTTGAAGAGAATCCTATTTATATTGATGCCGCCGGGATTCGAACCCACAACCTCTACAACATGAGGGTTTATTGTGCTGAGCACTCAACCATCTAGGCTATGGGACCATTGACAAATAACTTAATAGTTAAGGGGATATTTTTTATTCTTTTAAGAATAGAGGGTCTTGTTGCATTTTAGGCATAATGTAGGGTCCTTTTAGCAAATTTATCCATCTGTGTTGATAAGTCAATCATACCTTTGTCAACGGCTCTGATGGCATGTTCGACTTTGACAGTCTTTGCCTTGACATAAATAAGCAATGAAATAAGACCATGTAAAACTACAAAATATCAAATATACCCCAAAAATAAAATTTGAAACTTAGGAGCAAGATTTAATATGGTCCCGAACCATAGATTAATCAAGGCAGATCCTACACACATGAAAATATAGGGTGTTATAAGCAAAAGCCACGTGGCAAGATGTAAAAAAGATATTCAACCAGAAATATACACAAGAAGGAATGTGATAGGTTCGTATTTTGAGTCAAATGTAAGTTTTTGTTTCTTTTACAATTTTGCATAGAATTTCTATTTTAAAACTTCTTTTTTTCTCTTTTTGTAAACTGAGTTTAAATTTGATATCGTTTCTTTAGGATGACATTGGTTATGCATTCGTAATATATTATTATTATTACTAGGATATTGCCCGCGCTTCGCTGCGGATATAGTCCATTTCATTATACTCATAAGAGTTGAAATAAGATTATTAATGAGTTCCAAAGATAACAGTGATTGTTCTTACTGTAAATTGACATGAAGTAAGAATCACATTTAATATTAAAATTCTATCACTTTTTCATCGATTATCTCAATTCTTTTCTTTGCCACTGTCAAACTCGTGTAGCAAGAGCATGTCATATCAAAATTAATATACCTCTTCAGAATCAATTAAGTACAAATATTTTTGTACAAAAACCATTCACAAATATAAACTAATTTATGCTTGGACTAAAAAACACAAATAAACTTCCTACAAAACATTAAGTATCCCAGTTCTCATTACCTTTTTTTGTACAAAACCATTCGCAAAACATTTATGCTTGAACCAATATTTAAAAATTACCTGAATTTCAACTTGGAGAAAATTGGAGATAAATCAACCCCTGTAGTTCTCATTACTTTTTGGATCACGAGTAATTATTTGCTGAAAACACCCAGCCTTATTTTAAAAATAACAAAAATGCATTAAAACTGCTGAAAATTGCTGAAAAGACATTAAAATACTCAAAAAAACATATACTTAACCAAATACCTAAATGGTTGAGCAATAGAAAACTTAGTTTTTAACAAAATTACGAAGCAAACTTACGTTGAAGAAATTTCGCAAAACCCATAAATGCTGAGAATTGGAAAAAAAAAAGAGCATAATATCCCTTCAATTAGCAAAAAGATATCTAATATTACACAAGAGTGCCAAAAGTCCTAAAATGTGAAAATACGACCAATAAAATTATAAATGTCGGAAAATTTCAACAAAACCCTTTTAAATTTTGAGAATGTCAAATATGTCTCGGATTGTAAAAAATTGTGAAGTATCAAATACACCCCTATAATGTGGAAGTATCAAATATAACCCTATAGTTTCTGAAAATATCAAACTAACACCAAGATACACATAACAGGACAAATTTCCCTAATTAACCCGCAATTCCGTATAATTGAAAATGAGAAAAATATCATAGATACCCCTGAATCTCATAAAAAAATTAAGAACACCCTGAAAATGTGAAAATATCATATATACCCCTGAAAAACATAATCTTTAAGAAATCATTACCCTTCAAATAATCTCATAAACTACCCCCCCCGAAAAAGAGTAAAAAAATCAAAAATACCCCTCAAAATGACAAGTATATTTATATACGAAACTGATTGGGATTTTCAGATATTTAGTGGATTTTTTTCAATCACAAACAGAACCTCTTTAAGAAGTGAATTTGCTAAAAATTCAAAACGACAGAACCTCCAATTTGATACAAATCAAAAATAAAAATTGAAGAAGTATTTATATATTGAAGAATTAATTTTTAATTTTTACTATCAATTACCTAATGAAAAGAAATCTAAAATAAACTTACAATACTTGTGAACCGATGTACATACCTTCCGAGAGCAATCCTCTCGTTTTTAATCCTCTATAGCCTGCAATTAATCAAATAAAATATTAAAAAAATTACATTATTTTGTTGGTAATGGATGAATGACAGGAGGGTAATTTGGTAATTTCACAGACCTCGGCTAGGAAAATATTCCATGATAAGTGCAAACAATCTAACAAATGAAATTAATTAAATTAAAAATCCTCAAATAAAATAAACAAATTAAAGAAGCAAACAAACCTCATCTTCATATTCACCTTTCAAAATCACTTAATTATGCCCAATTCCAAATTTGTAGAATGTAAAATAATAACATGGAATACAATTGATGCTTACGACAAAGATAATTTTTTCGAAAGTATTTGTTTGTTGATCGGCTTCGACATAAGTCATTGCAGCTTCTTTGCCTAATTGATTCATGTTTAATTTTCTGGAGATTATCTCGCTCTCATTTTCCTCTTTACTACCTTCACGGATGAATTAATATTTTTAGAATATAATTAAAATACGAAATTTGCAGAAAGGCCCCTCTATTATGCAAAAATTACAAAAAAAAAACCTGCATTACCTGAGCGTCGGCTTCTTGTCTGTGACGATCATATCGTTGTGCCACATGTCTCTCGTCCTCCAGAGGAGCGCTCAGCACCATGGCTCTCAGGATTTCTGCCACCTGTTATAACACAACTGATTTGAGATCCTCTCCATTATTGAGATAAATGGATATCTCCAGTCTAACCTGCCCAAGCATGTTGACTCGTTCCTGTAAGATAAAAACCAAAATAATTAAAAAGAAAAACAATCACATAACTATTTTCTAAAATATATTGGCAATTTTTGTTACTTCGATTTTTTTCTCGCTCATTATCAGCATCATGTTTGAATCTCATATAATGTTCCAACAATTCCATGACGGCTATTGCATTTGGTCTTCTTCTAGAAGCTTTATCGCCTCAGTTTCACGCTTCTCTTGTCCAACAATTTGCAAATATGCCCCTTTTTCAATTTGGTATTTATCTTCATATGCCCCTTTTTCAATTTGGTTTTTCTCCTCGGCACTAAGAGTCTTCCATTTCGCAGCGAGTGTATACGATACCTCTTTGAAATCCATTCCTTGGTTCTCTTTGTTGAACTACAAAAAGCGAAATAACCATTGACGAAATCAGAACTGAATAATTCTCATAATTAAAAATCATAAATACTTATTCCATAAAAATGTAAAAACAATATATTAGAGTCGCCAGAAATCACTCGTGACCTAAAAAGTTTGATATATCAAAATTCATCGAAGTAAATCAATTGTATTATGGGTATATGTGAAATTGCCATAAAAACAATTTAAAACATTAGTGAATTCAGTTCAGAACCTGAAACAATCTTGAGAAGAAGGACATCATTACCTTGTGGGAAGACTGAAACGTAGATTTCGACCCTTTATCTTGCTTTATTAACCCATCAAGCATTTTGAGCGTAATTAGAGCCCACAATTTTCTGAACGAAGAGAAGGAAATTGCAATTCGTGACAAAAAGGATAGAGACTGTGAAAACCAAGATAAAAGGCGATAATGTTCTAAAGCGGAAGGGAAAGAGAGAGATGTACAAATCTGAGATTTTAAGCGTGAAAAAGGGGTTGTATCTCCTTTCATCAGATTCGAAGCGCCAAGAAAGAAGTGTATTTCCCCCCATGAGATTCTGAGCGGCGGCAAGATGCGTGAAAAAGGGGTTCTCTCCTTTGAGAATCTGACCGCCAAGAAGGTGTCTCTCCTTGAGATTCTGAGCGGCTGCAAGAGCGGCGGCAAGAAGGGGTGTGTCTCCTCTTGAGTTTAGGAGTTTAGGAGCGTCAAGGAAGAGGCGTATGAAGAATGTGAAGGGGGCTGCAATCTGCATAGTACAGTACTGCCGTATGAAGAGTTGGGGACTTTGAATACATCTCATAAAAGGCGTAATTAAAAAGACGAAGATACATGCAATTTTATTTGACACCCATTGGCTACAAAAGATGACGTGGCACAATGGTATTGCAATAAATTATTGAGGCCATTTACTATGCCCCCCAAACCCATCACCACATCCTTGATATCCTATCCATTTCCCAAAAATTACCCACTCGATTAACAATGCTTTGAATTAGCTGTTAATTGAATTAATGAATTATTAGGTACTAATATGATGTGTTAATTGACTCACAAATTAACTGTTAATTCGAAGCATTAATTGCATTAATTAATTTGGAGAGAGAGTGGGGTGCAAATTGGAGTTGGGAATTAACACCCAACCCAACCCAAAAAAAATCCCATACCCATCGTGGGTGTTGTGATGGGTTTGGGGGGCAGGGTATAATTTCCCTAAATTATTTGTAAAATATTATAGTATGATTAATGATTAATGATTATTTTCATTTCATTTTATTAATAAATATATGGTGGCAACTGGCAATAAGTCTTTAGGTACTGGATTTTTAAATTTCACTGTAGTATTATGTTGTGCAGTAATTACTTACTATAGTAATTCCAAAGTATTGACTATTTTTAATAATACCTGTTGATTGCTTGATTGCCAATCAGATGATGGTGAAATATTGGCAGCTTGGTTTGAGAGGAAATTTCTTGATGTACTTTCAAAATATTGAACAATATTTAAAGTCAAATAAATTAAAGTGGTTTTGATAAAAAAAAATTATATAGTTCCATAATTACTATATTTATATGGCTGCTTTATAGTTATGATATAAGTATAACACTGTAGTTCGATAATTACTATCTTTTTAATATGCAGTATATTATTTGTTTATGGGAGTGTTATTATGATCCCCAGATTCTTCAAAATTATTATTTTTTATACAATACTCAAAAAGTAACATGAAATTACTTCAACCGGGAAGCTTCTATCATGCACCTTCTTGACAAAAAAATAATTTGGATATTAAATACATTAACATCAATTATTTAATTTTTATCATCCATTGTCTTCAAAAATAGAGTTCTCTATTTAGTGCCATTTCAAACACATTTACTTTCCTCCTTCTATTTCTCTCCTTCCATTTTGAGAAAATTTCTACATATACATCTTAATTGAATTATTTACAAAAAGAAACAATCAATTTTTGAAAGAATTTATAAAAATGGCAAATCCAGAATACACACTATGTATGCCCGTATTTCATCAAAACACATGGATTAAAATACGCTTAATCGACCAAAACACATAGATCAAAGTTCAAAACACATCTTAGTTGAATTATTTTCCACTTCCCCTCACTATGTATCCCCATATTTCACCAAAACATCATCCATGCGCTTAATCGACCTAATTAATTAATACATGGATTAAAATACGTCATACAATTAACATATAAATTATATAGTTTAACACATGTAATAGTTCAAGATGTAATTGACTATGGTTAATAAGCAGTGAAATAAGGCCAATTATACTGAATTAGAATAATGTGGCTGGATTAGGGTAAATCATAAATGGTAGTCTTAAGTAAGATAATTTGGGAATTAATTATGCCGAATCACGATTAATTGGGGTCGAATTAAGACCAATTATAACTTAATCATATCCAAAATACTGATTAGTTCATGTTAAAGTTAAATAAATTATATTAAGATGTTGACATAAGTAAAGTTATAATTTTGCTTCACATAGATTTGATGTAGTACACAAGGCAAAACAAAAATGAAATTTCGCATTTTCTAAATGTTCTAATTTTGTTTCATAATGCATTTCTTATCAGGACTGGTATCGTTTGGTAGAAGGAGGGTGTTCAAACAGTTTGGTTTATTTGGTTACCGAACCGAACCGGTCAATTTTGATTTATTTGGTTCGGTTTAGTGGATTATTTGGTCTGGTTTGGTTTAAAATTAGTGTTATTCGATTTTTATTGGTTCGGTTCGGTTTAAAATTAGTGTTTTGAAAACGAACAAAACCGAACCGACCATTATAATTATCATGTGACATGCAAAAATATATGGTATAATAGAAATTTGGAATGCGTAAAATATTTGAATGGACCATGTTCATAATAACGTGACTTTATAGGTTTGAAATGATAGAGTTAGTTTTTTTTATTTAAAAAAATTGGTGAAATTTTGCATTCGAGTACTAAATAATCGTGAATTTTAGTTAATGGATTTGATGTTATTTTGCACTGACATATGTTGTCTTTTTGGTTATTAGTTTGAACTGGATTTGCACTGACATATGAATAAACTAGTTAAATCGTTTGGTTCAATTGATTCGATTTTAGTTTTGTTAAAATATTTATTTGGTCGGTTCGGTTTAGATTTTATTTGGTTCGATTTAAATTGATTTTACTTTAAATGGTCCGATTTGATCCGAACCGACCATTTGAACATCCCTAGAAGCGAGCTTAGTTGAAAGCGAGGGATGTTTTTTGTTTTTCTTCGCAACAAATCTAACATTTGTTTTATGTTTTCGCAAGAAAGAAAAAACAACACACAAATTATACAAAATGAAAGAATAATCTCAACACCAATTTCAGTGTTTCAATTCGGACATGAAACGTAACATGTACATTTCATATATTGTTTCAAACCAAAAAGACACAAATATTTCGTCTCAATGTCAAACAAAAATAGTAGTTAAAAATAATGAGATAAATAATAACATAGTAACATGCTTAAAATCAATAACTCAAATATAGCCAAAGCAATTGATATGATGTAATTTCTTCGTAACATTTAAAAATGATACAAAAAAATATTTTAAAATTTGATGAGTTATATAGTTTCAGGGAGAAATTTTAAAATTTGATATGATTTAGTTTCAGGACTCGCCCGAAACGACAAGGAAATAACTCGATTCTATTCGAAATTCACGATACTAGTCGAAATTCCGGTTTAGCAAACCCGAGATTTGAAATCCCGAATTACATGTTTGAAATCCAGTTTATGATCACCGTGATGTTAATATATACACATACATGGATCCATTATAGCCACCTTACTAATATACCATGCGAAATAATACTTACATAATTAATTAATAATCCAAAAAACCCTCAAAAAGACGAAACAAAAAATCACCGTTCATTTCATGCCAAAGATCGCAACCAGCCAAGAAGTTTAAGAAGAGCCGAATCCAGCACAGGAGATCGCTTCTCGAATCCTTGAATAATTTCTCGAAATTAATTATCTTTTCGAAACTATTTTAATAACATGAAAATAATATGTTTGTATTTATTACCAATATCTGCAGCGACTCGATGAGCACACATCACGCCAGAAAAAGCAACCGCAATTACGCCTTGGCCTGGAAAACAACTATCTCCTACGCAATACAGCCCCTCTATAGCCTACAAACAAATAAATAATAAATAGAGGGGAATTTACGTAATTGTACTATGAGAAGAATTGAGAGAACTAACGGTTGTGTTGAAAGGCATCCCAAGTAAGCCTTTTGGGACGCCACGTGGCATCGGCCCATAGGTTCCATTTTCTCTAGCTAAATATCTTCTATGAGTTTTTGGCGTTCCTACCTAAGGGGTCAAAACCGTCATTTCATATCTAAATATATACAGGTTCTCCGAAATATTCAGAAAAGTTAAGGGTTTTATGAAAAAATTCCCAAAATTCAAAATAATTTCTACCTCTTTGAGAACAATTGAATTTTGGAGACCTGGAAAAAGCTTATTCTCAAGCCTTGAAATGATTTCATTCGCCACGAGCTCCTTTTTCTCCTCGTATTCCTCTCTTCCGAGTCCCTACACCAAATTGAAAACTAATCAAATTTCCATATCGAAATTTCTAAAATCAAATTTTTAGAATAAAAATATCATTACCTCCCAATCTTCTATACTCGAAGTAGTGAAAATATGAAGAATATGACGCTCTTTTGGAGCCAACGAAGGATCCAATACAGTAGGTATACTTAAGAATATACTTCCATATGGTTTCTCCAAATTCTCCCAATTATCCTAAATATTCAAAAAAACAATAATTATATTAATAAAGATTTGAGGTACGTATTTGCATAATTACCATCGAAATACCTCGAGTATGAAATGGTGGCAATCAGTATCGAGAGGCAAAACAGAGGCTTTGACACCCATGTGAATTGATAGAAATGAAGGGGCCTTTACGTAATTTTCTTGGAACTTTTTCTCTTCTTTTGGAAGCTCTTCTTGTTTAAGAAGCTTTCCTATTGAAATTAATTAACAATACCAAAAATACCAAAATTAATATAAATTTAGATTAAAAATCTATATACTGAATACTTTCAGAAATGATATACTTCTATTCAAAAATGTGTAATGGTCATTTAAAAAGACATGTTATTCAAAAATATATACCACAAAAAAGATATAACATACATCTAAAATAATATATTCAAGAATAATTTGGCAATAATAAATAAATATGAGATGTTATTATATACCAAATGTATCCCATCTAGTGGCATTAGATATAACTTTTTTCGCAAAATATTCTTTTCCGTTTGAAAGCCTCACTCCTACCTATAAATACAGAAAATCTTTTATTCAAATAAATAAAAATTGAGATATAAATTAGCTAATATTGAATTGAACTCACGGCTTTGCCATTGCGAAGAATAATATTAGTAACATTTGATTTGTATTGAATTTGACTGCCTTTATTAACCAATCCATTTGCCAAAGCCTTTGCAATTCCACCTACTCCTCCAATTGGATAATTTATTCCACCGAAATGTCTATCGCATAATACCTGTTTGGTTTCAATACTTTCAGGGGTGTATATGATATTTCAAGATTTTGGAAGGGGTACAAATGGGAGTTCTTGAATAAAAATAAGTACTACTTACCATGCTTGCGTTAATCATAGGAGTTTGTAAAGCATTGACGGTGCTCACGATGAAACACTGAAGGATTAGTATAGATTATTTTATTTTATGCAATAAAAATAAGATTTTCAAATTTCTTGAAATTTAAGAGAAAACTCACAACTAGTTCACACCTCAGCATCTATGAAAGACAATAAATTCTGATCCTTAATGTACTTCCTAGCTATATGTCCTGCATTTTGTGGCAAATAATAAGCTGCAAAAATAAGATAAAAATGAGGGGTCAAATTGTAAATTTACCAATAATATGACTAAAAATTAGGATTTAAGTGATATTCACCAAGAGTTAAACATTCCAATGGTTTCTTTAAAAATTGTCCAAATAGGTATAAAGGCTCCTCTAGTGATTTGAGCTCCATTGCATTTAACGAGTTGAAAATCTACTAAAAATATTGTTAATTCATGATGAATAACGAAATATTGCAACTGCGAATTTAATAATGTACCTTCCAACAATCTCCATAGAATTTAAGAATTCCTTGCTTTTCATGAGGAAATTTGGTAATTAATTCATTGACGAAATCATTATACTCTCTGTGTACAAGAACAGAGAGTTGATTTGGCAAGTGAAAATGAACCGTAGAAGGATCGGGTATTACTTCCATCTTTTGACCAATTGCTTCCAATGCTCGTGTGATCAAATTCAAGTTTCCCTATAATACAACAAATCAAATCAATGTTAAAACGAAATTCGAAACATCAAATTGGCTCCTTTTCTTCAATAATTAGAAATAAAAATGCAATGATTGTTGTGAATTTATGGAACCTTGTCACTGAATCCAAACATGACGGACGAACCAACATCAAAGGTGAATCCATCTCTGGTATAGTAACCAGAGCTTCCGCCCGGAATAACATACTTCTCCAGTACCAAAACCTTAGCTCCCTTAGTAGCAAGCTGAGTGGCCGCCACTAAACCACCAATACCAGACCCAATCACTATCGCGTCATAATTTTCCTTTTCTCGAATCGACCCTGATTGGTTCTTCTTATCCGTGCTCAACACCGCCTTAGAGTTGATTCGGAGGGTTCTACGACGGGAGAGAACTGGAGAAGCTGTGAGTGGGGAGGCAGAGGCGAATTGAGAGGTTGTGAAGCCTAATCGGAGAAGAAAGCTGGCCATGGATAATACGCCCACCCAGTGGAATCGAGACTGAAAGAGAGTGCATTGGTTGGGTTGTCAAATTTGGGAATTGAAGTCTCGGATTAGGATTAGGAGATGGATTGCCGGGTTACCCATAATTGAAATAGTTCATAAGGACAAAGAAAGTAATCAAATTTTGGTATTATCCAGATATGAATTTCGGTTAAGATATTATATGAGAATGAACACGGTTTGGATATTATGACATATAAATAAATTAATATTGAGTAATAATTCGGAATTTTTTTTTTTTTAAAGGTTACATGAAAAAAAATCCTATTATATTGTGATCTTCTTCCTTTCTATTTTTGTAGTTTTATGTACTATCAAATATATTTTTGTCCGAATAATTGTTCTTAATTTTGGATTTCGAAATAGTTAATATATCCTAGTCATATTTTTTCGATAACAAAATCAAAATATCCTAATCATATTAATAACTTCATTTTTTTTAATATAAAACACAAATTTCATTGCAAATTTATGCTAAATATTATTAGTAAATAGTAAATACAAAAATGTTATCAAGTATTTCTTCTTCGGGATATTTAAGTATTACTAATGAAAATTAAAGAACATATACTAATAAAAAGAAAATAAAATAACATAACAACAAATATATGGTGATATAATATATAATAACTTTAGTATATGAATATATTAATATTTGACTATGATATTTATATATGTATTCGAACACCTAAATGCACCACATCAAAATAGTAAACTTTATTATTTGTGTTATATCTTTCATTTCAATTATCTTCATATTGAAAAAATTATATATATTAGATAATTCTGTAGCGGAACAAAATACCCGCTAGTTCACATAGAAGCTTAAAGTTGTTAGAAAAATAAAAGGTTTGTATTAATTATTACTAGCTTTATCCCCGCGCAATTGCGCGGGACAACATATATATATTTTTTACATATTTTTTATATAATTATTTAAATATAATTAACGCGTGTGCGAATTAACGCGCGTGCGTTTGAACTAAATTAATCTAATCATGACATATTTACAAAAATCATGATGTCAATAGATGCATATGGTTCATGAAATTAGTCTATCACGGATATTATTTTCTGATATAATTTGTATAAATAACATTTGTTCAGGTGCTTTTAAAATCGATTAATATAATCAGGACATATTGCAAATATATTTGATGTCAATAGATGCATTATAGTTACGGTTCATTAAAGAATCGTAACGTGTCATATAGATACAACGGACAAATGACAATTTTTTATGAAAACTCGCATAAATTTGAGGTTACAAAATTTCATATATACCCGTGCAAAATAGGCAAATACAAAAAAAATTTGATAAGCAAAAAAATGACCAAATGTAAAAAGGGAAAAAAATGGGTAAAACAAAAATTACAGAAAAAATTGAACTTACAAAATTGCATACATAACCCTGCCCAATGAGCAAATTAAAAAAAAAAAATAGGAAAAAATGATCAAAATATAAAAAAGGACCAAAATATAAAAAAAGGATGAAAATGTAAAAAAGGACCAAAATGTAAAATAGGAAAAAAGATCAAAATGTAAAAAATGACCAAAATGTAAATAATTTTTTTTTGGAAAATAGGAAAAAATGTAAAAAATGTAAAAAATGATCGAAATGTAAAAACAGGATCAAAATGTAAAAAATGACCAAAATGTAAAATCGAAAAAAAGGATCGAAAAATAAAAAAGGACCAAAATGTAAATAAAAAATGTAAAATAGGGAAAAAGACCAGAATGTAAAAAATGACCAAAATGTAAAATAGGAAAAAATGATCAAAATGTAAATAAAAAGGACCAAAATGTAAATAAAAAAGTATCAATATACTCAAAAGGGAAAATATACTTGGCCCCCAAAACTCACTCAAACACCTTTGATACGTCAATCGAGGGTGTTTAAATGGATTGATTCAATTAAGAGGTCCAATCAATCCATTTAGGAGTCTAATCAATCTATTTAAACATTCTCAATTGACGCATCAAGGTTGTTTAAGTGAGTTTTGGGGGCCAATTATATAACCCCTACTCAAAACTCATGGTTGGTTTGATTTGATAGATCCAAGTATCTGAACTAGCAAATTCATGTATTTTGGAGAACGAAAATGTTGGACATACCCCCAACTTTCTCCCTAGAGGCTTGATGGCGTGGATATGGTTTAACACGTTAAGAATTAACACATTAATTCATGATTTAACGTCTTTATTGGGTGTTCAATCATAAATCAAGATAATCATAAATTAATATGTTAAATCAAGTATTTATGTGTTAATTTGTAAGGTGTTAAACCATATCCACGTCATCAAGACCTTGGGAGGAGAGTAGTAGGGGATGTACATCACTACTCTTTGTATATATATATATATATATATATATATATATATATATATATATATATATATTAGTTAATTAACAAGATAGTGTATTATGTAATACCAATTTTATATATATATATATATATATATATATACATACACATCGGTTATAATTAATACAAAATAAGACTAAGTAATTATATGAAATTAATATTTCTAAACAAAATAAATCAAACTATATTTTGACATATGTGATATATAATACAACAAATCAAACAAACAAACAAACAAACAAACATGATTCCTTCAAATACATGTATTTGAGAATTCGTATACAAATGAAATGTGTATATATATACCTCTGAGAGGTGGTGCAATATTACAAATGCACGCCTCCATAAAACCATTAAAAGATCATAAAAAAAATCATCAAATAGCACATCACATTAAAGTTAGTGATCATTAACATAGTATTAGTTTAGCATGATCAATTACATGAGATTGAATCACAGGAAGAAGAAAAAAAATGCTAGTTTGCCCTTGACTTTTTTATAGCATTAGGTTATATTGATCCAATAATAATACTCGACCGAGTTAGTTATGATCGAGAAGCTTCGGAAGTTTCTTTTTCTTTTATCGTTTCTACTAAATTGACTTCACTTCATACTCGGACCAATTTTCTACTAAATTTGGTACTAATTTGAAAAAATTTCGCATTAAATTCTGCCGTTACTTGCTTAATTCGATAACTTGATTTTGATTCATTTGTGTAGTTGATTAAAAAAATCTACAAAATGGACTCGTGATCCCTTATAGGCCTAAAAAATATGATGGCCTAAATATCCGTTGGCCTTGTAGTTAACTCCCGACTGCCAATACCACTTGTCCGTACCATATTACGATAATGAAGAAAAAAATTTGTTCAAAATTGTTTCTACTAAATTATTTAATTTTCTTCGATATCTTAAATATTCATTTTTTTCCCCTTGAAATCTTTTTATCTCTGAATATTTGTAAAACCTTGGTACAGTTGAGGAATCCTCATCGTGACATTATTATAAAAAGATATTGCACTGCACTCACAAAGCATGCTACTATACCCATATTTTATAATCGAGATCACAAGTTTTGAATTATCTCCAAAACGCGATAGTTACGAATCAATCATGTTGAATGAAAGAAATCATTGAAATGCATGTCATTTCTTATTTTCCATAAATGTGAAGCACCTAAGATGAATGATTATTTAATTTTAGTATATAAAATTTTGAACAAAATAAATCATGAAAGCTGGTTTGCCCGAGTGGTTAAGGGGGAAGACTTAAGATCTTCTGCACATAAGTGCGCATGGGTTCGAACCTCTGAGAAGCGCGAACCGGGTGCGGCACCGAGCTGAACTCAGAAATTTTCATGTTTTGTTAATTTGTGGGGTTTCAGCTAAAACTTTGGATTTTTGAAATTTGAATATTTCACTCATTTGGTTCAATAAGATTGTCTTTTTAACTTATTTTATGAATTGGTGTTTCGCAGGAAGCGTTACAGGTTCGATTCTTCTTGTCGCCGGCACAACGGTACAAATTCTAAGTAGGAAATACCAAATGGGAAATTTCATATGTACTGTGCAAAATCTGAAAATATCACTTACACCCCTACAAAATGAGAAATTGAAATATCACATATGCCCCTGGAGAACTAAAAAATATCATTTCAAAAATCCTCTTGTTTCGTCATTTTCTTATTTACCGATGAATGAATTGAAAAGACGGGTAGTTAGACAGTTTTTTTTAAAAGAAAGGGTATAAATCATATTGTCGTTTCTACTCCGTCTTCTACTATTTCCCATAGTACGTGTGAAGTTCGTGATCAATGCATGTTCGTGGGAAATCATATGATGGAATAATCATATGATTGAAATCGGAGGGCAATCACGGTATTTGGACAGACTCTCTGTCCAAATGGTTTGGGCAAGTCCTCGTCCCTCTGCAAAATACATGAATTTGCTAGTTCAGATACTTGAATCTATCAAATCAAACCAACCATGAGTTTTGAGTATATCATATGTCAGTAAATAGTAAATACAAATTCATCAAGATCCACCAATATAAAAGTTGCAATTGCACTTTGAACTAATTACATAAGTTCATAACAAAATGTTTAAACAGAGTATGTATGTATGTATGTAGGGATGTCAATGGTGTGGATATTGCCCGAACCGCCCCGAACCGTATCCGAAAAAATATCCGGATTCGAAAAAAATATCCGAATCCAAGTGGATCCGGATATGGATCTGGTTGCTATTTTTAAGATCCGGAACCGGATTCGATATTCGGTTTTGGTGCGGGAACCGGATCCGTGTTCCGGATCCGGGTATTTTTAGGATCCGGATACTCGAAACTAAATTCGAGTATCCGAAATCGAATCCGAATACTCATATTATATATTATTTTTATGTATTATATTTGATATTAGTTGAAAAATCATATACAAATTAATGATTTGTAAATGATTTAACTCACAATCGTAAAATTATGTTTAAATATAATCATATTTATCGTTCATGTCACAAATTATATATATTTATAGCTAAAAAGTAAGTTACGTTATGATAACATAATATCCGTTTTAATATCCGAAACAGAACCATATCCGTATCCGTATCCGACAATATCCGAACCGTATCCGTATCCGTTTATTATCCGAACCGTATCCGGATCCGACAATATGGATATGGATATGGTATGACCACTATCCGAACCAGATCCGAATCGTTGACACCCCTATATGTATGTATGTATGTATTTTATTTAATAATATTATTAATATTTTGGGGCAGAATAATTATGTTAAATAAATAAAAGTATCTAGAATATGTGTCTACAATTAAGGAGGATGTATATTAGATAGATAAATGTGTCTGTTTGATAGGGTGTGACTCTTGGAGACACTTAGTTATTTCTATATATATATGTGTGTGTAATGTATCGTAGGAAGTGAGTGAAATAAAAAATAACTTTGCCAAATCTTCTCTGGTGTTGTGCATGAAATAATACATAAAAGGCAGAAGCCATTTTTCTGGTTCTCATTTCGTGAGATTGAGTAGATTTCTTTCATCTCTTTGATATTAATCCCCAAACTAAAAATCCCCCACACACTCTCTATTCTTCTATAATCCAAGCCTAAATTCCAACAAATTGGCATCAGAGCCAGGTTATTGAAAGCGACAGTTATCGAGTTTAGTAGAAGTCGAAAAATGAGTCACCACGACAACTAAGGAAGTTACGTACTTGGGCTCACACGAACTTCACAACTCATTTCCGATTTATCAAGTTTAGTAGAAGTCGGAGAAGAAGATCACCATGACAACCGGAGAAGGTGTATTTGGGCTCTCACGAACTTCACAACTTATTTTCGACGGCGAAAATTATGATTATTGGAGTATAAAGATGAAAACTCTTTTGTGAGTGCAGTGCAATATCTTTTTATAATAATATCCCATCGACGGCGAAAAGAGTCTTCATCTTTATAATAATATACCTATGAGGGATGGTGCAATATTACAAATGCACGCCTCCATGAAACCATTAAAAGATCATAAAAAGATCATCAAATAGCACATCACATTAAAGTTAGTGATCATTAACATAGTATTAGTTTAGCATGATCGATTACATGAGATTAAATCACAGGAGAAAAAAAAATGCTAGTTTGCCCTTTGACTGTTTTATAGCATTAGGTTATATTGATCCAGTAATAATACTCGACCAAGTTAGTTATGATCGAGAAGTAGGGATGTCAATGGGTTGGGTAATACCCGTGCCCGACGGGTATCCGACCCGGGCGGGTCGGGTAATACCCGATTAAGCCTACCCGCGGATCGGGTATTACCCGATTAAAAAATACCCGGCTCGGGTCGGGTAGGGTATGGATGAGGTCGTACCCGACCCGTGGGTATACCCGACCCGAACCCGATTCTTAATAACCCTCATTATATTCATATTTTTATATATTTATTATTTTTGGTTGGTTTTTTATTGATTTTAATCTATGTTTTCTACTGATTATTTATTATACAACTTATTTTTTTATTTGTTTAGTAAATAAATAAAATAAATAATTTCCTAGATTTATGTTTATTTATTTTCGTTTTTACTGTTATTTTACGTTTCTATCAATATTAGTTTTATTATACAATTTCTGTTAATTCACGGTCCAAAATTTATATTTAAAAATATTTTGTTGTCTATTTTGTGATTTTGTGATATTATTATGTTATATGAATCTATGATGATATTTTTAATTTGAAAAAATATATTTTTCGTTTGTATATTTTAATGTTTTGTATATGTTTAGGTGTGGGTAAAATTTCCCGTGGGTAATCCGAAAACCCGCGGGTACTAAACGGGGCGGGTAAAATTACCCGTTTAGTTGACGGGTCGGGTACGGGTATTACCGATTAAGATGGGTAAGGATATGGGTGAGCCTATACCCGACCCGATCCCGACCCATTGACATCCCTATCGAGAAGCTTCGAGCACACTTTTATATATGTTTCTTTTTTCCAACTCCGCAGCCGCTTTCTCTTGAGGGTTTTCACCATTGCTACCAACAATCTTTCGATCTAATGCCTGAATCTGAAACAAACAAATTAAATTATGATCTCACGAGAACAAACACCACTGCCAATAATATTAATTTGAGAGAGTTTGATCAAAAATATTAATTTGAGAGGAGTCTGTTCTGTGGACCTTTCTGCTTGGCCAGCGGTTGAGATTATTTTTGCGGCAGATCCTTTTGAGCGCAGTAGTGCTCAACGAAAGACTTTCAGCAGCTTCCTTGATGGGAAGATGGAGGTACTGTATTATCTCGTGCATCTTCATGCTCTTAGTTCTTTCGCGCTGTTAGTTCCACACATCGATCAATTTCATATATTCATTCCTACTTTTAAATCTATGATTCTTATGTAATTAAAATGGATAATGTTGAGTTTACCTGAATTGCATGTGGTCTCCTTTCGAACCCAGTTGCGGCATCATCATGATTCGAAGTGGCCCCAACAGAAATAATGGGTACTTCCGAATGATTCGAAGTGGCCCCAACAGAAATAATGGGTACTTCCGAATGATGGATGCGATGAATTATTTCATACAATGAGAAGAATTTCTTGTTATTATTCGTGTTGGAGACTCCTGCAATTATATATAATATAAAATACATGTGATTAGTTACAACGATATGCATGGCATGCATGAGAGAGAAATGGAATTCAGAAGAAAAGTAAGAAGTAAGTATAATTTTGCAGGTCTTTCTTCCCGTTATAATTACCGAGATTAACACTTGGCGTTGGAGGAAACCATGCTAATGGCATTTGTGATGGAGGAGGTGGTGGTGGTGGAGGAGGAGAAAGAGGAGGAGGAGGAGGAGGAGGAGGAGAAGAAGGAGGATCCAGGATATCGAAAATTGATTGTGGTTCAGAGTGGTCAGAGAAAAGAACATCGAAATTATCGCAATAATCCATGGCTTATCTCTGTGGAAAGAAAAATTGTCGCAATCTTTTCGCTCTCTCTCTCTCTCTCTGTGAAAAGAAGAAGATAACCGAATAATTTGATTTTTCGAATGAAGGGAAGTCAGTTATGTAGTTGTGGGAGATGGATACTTTAGTGAATGGACTAGGTGAATGGATGTTACATACAAACTTGTATTTTATCTTTCCAAAATATTAATGAACCAAGTCCATACTATATTACTTTTTGTCTAAGTTCTGATAACCGCGTTTTTTCAAAATATTTATGAATGGACATAGTGCATGGAAGTGATGTTAATGATCATTATCATAGTATTTTTTTTTTTTTATCGTTCCAAAATAATAATGAACCGAGTCCAGGTCCAGACTATATTACTTTTGCCCAACGTGGTAATCACCACATTTTTCAAAATATTAATGGATGGACTTGGTGCAAGGAAGTGAGGTTAGTGATCATTGACATAGTGTTAGTTTAGCATGATCAATTATATGGATTTTTTATTTTATTTTATTTTGAAAAAAATTAACATGGATTGAATCACAAAAATAAACATGGATCATATGATTAGACCATAAATCACCAAAAAAATACAAAATCATGAATCAGAAAAATAAAAATAAAAATCATATCATCAAAGATATTAATATATAATCGGGTGTTAATATATTGAATATCTAACATAATAAAACATATTAATAGATAATTCTGAAGCGAAACGAGATACCCGTTAGTCATTCAAGTTGTTGGAAAAATAAAAGGTTTGGAATAATTATTATATGATGATTAATTGCATGAATTGCAATATGAACTGTACTATTTTACTCTAAAATAAATGATAGCTAATGGATAGGAACTTAATTAAAACGGAAGCTTGTTGTTATTATTACAAATATCATTACGGTTTTTCTCCTAATTTTTCTGTATTGCGATATTCTTGAAAGAATTCCTATTATATTGCGATATTCTTCGTTTCTATTTTTTTAGTTTTCTGTACTATCAAATATATTTTTGTCCGTATCATTGTTCTTAATTTTGGATTTCGAAACAGTTAATATATCATAATCATATTTTTTTCGGTAATAAAGTATCCTAATCATATGAATTACTTAACTTTTTATAACAAAAAATACAAATTTCATTGCAAAATTTTATCCTAAATATTATCAATACAAAAATAAAAATCATATTATCAAACATAATCATTTCTAGGAAGAACTCGAACGCGTCTCGTGCCTCACGCAAACGAGATCGTCGAGTTTATTCCCATCCATTTTGTACATCGAAACTCTGCCCATTTCCAAATAATGCTCGCGAGCCTCCTTTCTCAATCCACCAATCGGCATCAATTCCCACTTGCTATAATTCGATTTAATCCTCCTTTCTGCCGAACTCGGTCCGTACACCTGGTCCACCGTGCCCCAAACTTTACAATTACTAAAAGGGCTCAATTCGTCCTTTTGCCCAATTTCTCTCTTTTTTTAGCCGAAACGCTGCTTCGTGCGCCTTTCTTATCGATTCTTTACTCGGCACGTCCGTCCAATTCTCGATTCTCTTCGATCTCATCGGTGAGTGGATTCGGATTACGCCGAGACATTCAAGGAGTTGGTAATATGCGCGGCCTTGTAACGGATTGTGCCCCTTTCTCGGCTCCGAGAAATACCTCGTCCTGAAAATAAACGAAACGTTAAAACGGTATATTGTATTTAATAAGTTAATATTTGTTTGTACCATTCGGTGTAGCCTGGATCGACGGTGAAGCCGTACATGTCGACGATATCGCACATCGAGAGAGCCAATTCGATGGATTTCATTCCGGTTCCTTTTGCGCCTTTTCTCAGAACGATGCCTTGGAATAAATATATTGGATTCGGTAAATTCTGGTCCAATGCATCATCGCCGTTAATTTCATCATGATATTATTAGAATTATTTTTTAGTTTTTTCTTTTTTACCCGTATCATTGTGTTGAAATCTCTGTGCGTCAAGCTTTTTATTATTAGCACCTCATCAGCTACGCTTCGACAAATAGTAATATTCATTATTAAGAGGGGTTTCTTTCAAATTTTCAATAATGTAGGGGGTTTTATGCAAATTTCTCGGTTAGGAATGCTTACAAGATCCTTTTAAAATATCCACCATGTTTCTAGCACCGCCTCTCACCACCAAACGAAAATCCCTTTTCAGTCCCA
Source organism: Luzula sylvatica (assembly GCA_946800325.1). Lineage (NCBI taxonomy): Eukaryota > Viridiplantae > Streptophyta > Magnoliopsida > Poales > Juncaceae > Luzula > Luzula sylvatica. The sequence continues at coordinate 9,729,308 of OX326961.1, read as the reverse complement.
CATGTTTTGCATATTTCTACACAAACTATATATAATTAAAAATACCAATTATTTACTTCAATAAAATTAATTACCTGATTAACGGGGGCTTCATTATCTCTGAACACAGCATCGTGAGAATCGATTTCATCCCCAAATTTAGTTTTCAACAAATCGCCTGAATTACCAACCACAGCACAAGTCTTGAATTGACGAGGGTGAAAAGGAGCCTTAGCTGGCAAAATTGGGTGAAGAATTTCCTCACACAACGACTTGTTATAACACTTCTTAGTTTCCCTGTTTTCCCAAAATGGCAATTTCGTTATTTCCAAAAAAAATGGTAATTAGATAAATAAATTTGTATATTTGTAAATTGGTTAAAAGAGATTACAATTGTGAAATTCTTTTCGCAGCATAGTCGAACCATCCATCTGGTCTCACGTCCAAGTACTCTCTTGTCAGTACTGTCGTCATGTTTCTGATGGGGAATATCCCCGGCCCCGGGCCCGCGCAGCGGATATGTAGGCCCGGTCCGATTCCCCGATTCCCGAGATCACGCCACGACTTCGAGGGTACGATGCAAATAGAAGGTTAGATCCATACCAGTTCCAAATTGATGGAACACGAAGGGTTGATCGCTGCCTCCTATTCCTCCGGTCACGTTGGTGACTTTACGCGCGTCCCACACCGTGCGTCCTTCACCGTTCGTTCCCGTTCTTCGATCCTTCGGTTCGATCACAACGGAGAGCCCCAAGTGTTGCTCCTCCACACGTATCCACCTTGAGTCGGAAGAAGCCGGACACGGATACACCTGCCTAGACGATGTATCGGTGCACTTGCTTGATCTCGATCGATTCTCTATTAATCTCTCTTCGTGCCTTTTCACTCACAAAAGATCAAATCTGAATTTGCTCTTTTCTTGTGTCTTGGGCAGAATATTGCTTTGAATTACTTCTGAATTCCTTAGTGAAGATGAGAGAGAAAATCCTATTTATACCTAATAGGATAAGGATTAGCCAAAAGGCATGTATATCCAATATACACCCTTTCACACAGAAAACTGTATGAACATGTTCAGTATTCTGTCCAGACGAAATTGATAAATTTCTCTGACAGAAAATCAACCAACACGAAAGTTGTAGATAATCTTATTATCTACTCAACCCAATTTGGCCCAGCCCAATTGGAGTTCGTATGCAAAAGTTATGACTGTTTTACTAACTGTATGTCATACTGTTGCACCCTTTCGGTATTTCACAGAAACGACACTTATACTTCGTTCATATGAAATATATTTCTATATGAAGGTTGTAGATAATCTCATTATCTATCTAACCCAATTTGAACCATTCTAATTGGATTTTCCCACTGAAAGTTATGGCCACGAATGTACGACTACATTCGTTTATCCTTGTGTACACTTTTACGGTTGATCCGAAACTGTATTTCTTTCAGTCTCCCACTCAATTTCAGATCTACCTAAAAGGTACTCATGCATATCCAATACGCACGATTTTAGAGAATATAGCTCGCGTATCAAATACCAAGCTATGCACATCCAATGTGCCGATTTTATGATCAAGCTCGACTTAGTACGACTCGTTGTGTGACCATGTAGGTTCGACTTAACGATGGCAGTAGGTTGTTTCCAATGCCTACAAGCTCATGAGCGGGATCTAGTCACTCCATCATAGCTACCCATGTTAAACGAAAAATGATTGTGATCATTGTGCCTATCTCGAATAGCGGTTACTAGTTCTCTTGTTTACGATATCCGTTAATCAAAAGGCACGGTAATAGTCATCCTTATAATTTGATTAACTATACTTATTCCCCGATTCCGAGTTGAGTTAACAAATTTCAATCGATATTAACCATTAATATCACGGACAATACCCAATGATGACCCTTTTAACTCCCTGTTACGGTGAGCGTAAGATCATATCAAAGCATTGTGTTACGCACGTAACGCAATCAATGATCCCCTCAAGTATGAAGAATCTAAAACCCCATCCGTCGCAAGTCCATCTATAATGACTAAACCATGTCATGGTCTCGCGGCTTCGGTCATATCCAATACATGTAACCTAACATATATCTACGTTCCCGATTTGACAAACTCATTTGTCCCATGATTAGCAAAACATAATCGTCTCCTCGGCAAACGTACTAGTGTACGCGTTCAGTCTATTATCTAATAATAGAAATGCTTCTCTCTTAAGCAAGCTGATCCGCGACTAGGGATGTTTAGAAATGACACTTTAAGTGTGACGGTTTTGCTGCACATGGTCCTCAACCATGTCGACGTCCACACAAGTTCAAATCAAGGTTCATGTAACAATCATATTACACAACCCAGCACACAGTTTTCATATAAGATAGATGCAAAATGAAAAATTTTAAAATTCTGAAATTGCATTACTATAAGATAAGTTTGGGGTGATACAACGTTTACTAATCTATTAGACTAATCTCGTCCTACGAAACTATCGTTTTAGATAACTAACTACTCTCTTCCTCCTCTAGGTATCTCAAATCTATAGCTTTCGCATGATAATCGTGCTTAGCTTGCGAGAGTGGCTTAGTAAACGGGTCCGCAACATTCCTGTCAGTATCAATCTTCTCAATGATCACATCCTTCCTTTGCAAAATCTCACGGATCAAGTGAAATTTTCTGAGTATGTGCTTGGAGCGGTGATGTGCCCTCGGTTCCTTGGACTGTGCTATTGCGCCCGTATTGTCGCAATACACAACTACAGGTTCCGAGATGCTCGGGACTACACCAAGCTCCGACACAAACTTCTTGATCCAAACCGCCTCCTTTGCCGCTTCGGAAGCCGCAATATACTCCGATTCAGTTGTAGAGTCTGCTATCGTGGGTTGTTTGGAACTTTTCCAAACTACCGCTCCACCATTTAGACAAAACACGTATCCGCTTTGTGATCGAAAGTCATCGACACATGTTTGGAAACTGGCGTCGGTATATCCATTGATGACCAACCCGGATGTCTTTCCACCATAAATTAGAAATTGATCCTTAGTTCTTCGTAAGTACTTAAGGATGTTCTTAACCGCGATCCAATGCATATCCCCTGGATTAGATTGGTAACGCGAAACGACGCTCAATGCATACGACACATCGGGGCGCGTACAAATCATGGCATACATAATTGATCCAACCGCCGAAGCGTATGGAACAATACTCATCGCATTCTTATCTTCGCTCGATGTCGGACATTGAGCTTTAGAATACGATATGCCACTCGACATTGGTAGAAGTCCTTTCTTCGAATTTTGCATTGAAAACCGTTTCAACACTTTGTCGATGTACGTGCTTTGACTCAAGCCGAGTAACTTCTTGGATCTATCTCTATAAATCCTCACGCCTAATATATAGGCGGCCTCGCCCAAATCTTTCATAGCGAAATGAGTATTTAAATACTTCTTAACATCCGTAAGCATCGGAATGTCGTTTCCTATGATCAAGATGTCGTCTACATATAGTACAAGAAATACTACGCGGCTCCCACTAACCTTCTTGTATACACAAGGTTCTTCTACGTTTTTCACGAAATTATATTCTCGTATAACTTCATCGAAACGTATGTTCCAACTCCGAGAAGCTTGCTTCAATCCATAAATGGATCGTTGCAACTTGCACACTTTATTCGGACTCTTCGAATCGACAAAACCCTCGGGCTGTGTCATGTACACATCCTCTTCTAAGTTCCCATTAAGGAATGCGGTTTTGACATCTATTTGCCAAATCTCGTAGTCATAATACGCAGAGATAGCAAGTAAGATCCGTATGGATTTAAGCATTGCTACGGGAGAAAACGTTTCTTCATAGTCTACACCATGAATTTGTTTGAAACCTTTCGCCACAAGCCGTGCCTTATAAGTGTTCACATTCCCATCCATGTCGGTCTTCTTCTTGAAGACCCATTTACATCCCACTGGTTTAACCCCGGGAGGTGGATCAATCAAGTTCCAAACTTGATTATCGTACATTGATTGAATCTCGGATTTCATGGCAGTTTGCCACTTATCGGAATCCTCGCTTTTCATAGCCTCGCGATAAGATGTCGGTTCATCATCTATGAATTCGACTTCATCGTCATTTGCCACGATAAAACCATATCGTATAGGCTCTTGACGAATCCTACCCGATCTACGAATTGCGCCTTATGCACTTGACTCCGGATCCTCAACATTTGAGGAAACCGGATCAACGTTCATCGGTTGAACGTTTGTTTGCGGTTCTCGAATTTCTTCGAGATCTATTTCATATCCATCCATTCTTTTAGATATAAATTCCTCCTCTAAGAAGGTATCTCCACGAGCAACAAACACTTTGTTCTCGTATGGATGATAGAAATAATATCCCTTTGTTTCCTTGGGATAACCTACAAATAAACATTTTTCAGATTTGGGATCGAGTTTATCCGCGATTAATCTGCGGACATAAGCTTCACATCCCCAAATCTTAACGTAAGACAATTTCGGAACTTTTCCGGTCCATATCTCATATGGTGTCTTAGGTACCGATTTAGAAGGTATGCGGTTTAATAAGTAAGCCGCTGTCTCTAGGGCATATCCCCAAAACGATTTTGGAAGGGAAGTTTGACTCATCATGGATCGAACCATGTCCAACAAGGTTCGATTCCTCCTCTCGGACACGCCATTCCATTGTAGCGTTCCTGCCGGAGTCCATTGTGGAACTATTCCACAATCTTTTAGATGATTTTCAAACTCATAGCTCAAATATTCGCCACCTCGATCCGATCGAATGGCTTTAATTTTCTTGCCAAGCTGATTTTCAACTTCGTTTTGAAACTCTTTGAATTTTTCAAAGGTCTCCGCTTTCGTACGCATCAAATAAATATATCCATATCTACGATGATCGTCCGTAAACGTAACAAAGTATCGATAGCCTCCTCTTGCCTCGATGCTCATCGGTCCACATACATCGGAATGTATGAGTTCCAATAGATCGTTGGACCGCTCTCTGACCTTGGAGAACGGCGCCTTACTCATCTTGCCAAGTAAACAAGATTCGCAATTCCCAAATGAATCCAATTCAAATGAGTCTAGCATTCCATCTTTATGGAGTCTAGCAATGCGTTTCTCATTCACATGACCGAGACGACAATGCCAAAAGAAAGTCCGATTATCAACTTTAGGTTTAATCCTTTTTGCATTAACGTTATATATGGACTTATTATTTCCGTGATCGAAATCCAACACATAAAGACCATTTTCTAACAGAACATTTCCATAAATAATAGAATCCTTACATATCGAAAACTCATTATTCCTAATAACGAATTCATAGCCATCATTGGCCAATTTCGACACACTTATTATGTTCTTACATAATGTCGGTACATAATAACAATTATTTAGTACTAAAATAAGTCCACTAGGTAAAGTCAAATTAACTACTCCTACGGCAAACGCAGCAACTCTTGCTCCATTCCCGACGCGTAGATCGACTTCACCCTTTTCCAACCTTCGACTATTTTGAAGAACCTGCATATTTCGACAAATATGAGTCCCACAACCGGTATCCAATATCCAATTAGTCATAGTTGAAATATTAACTTCAATAACGTTAATACCTGAGAGGCCGGTCGCTGAAACCGCCTTGCCCTTCTTCACCTCCTCGAGGTAAGACTTGCAATCGCGCTTCCAATGTCCAGCCTTGTGACAATGAAAGCACGTCTCATCCTTGGATTTCTCCTTTCCCCTTTTATTCGGCTTCGAACGTTTCTTAGCCGAACCGCCCTTGGACTTTGATCTCTTACGATCCTTATTCTGAATTGTGAGAACATTTCCGGCAACTCTTGCCCTGTTCTCTCCGGACGACTTTAACGTCTCCGATTCAAAATTCTTGAGCATTCCGTGAAGCTCAGGGATCGTCTTATCCATCGAATGCATGTGATAGTTTGTCACGAACGGAGAAAACATTGGAGGAAGTGCACACAAGATCAAATCTTGTTGCATAATCTTCGACAATTTCTCTCCTAGCTTCTCAAGACGGTCTATGAGAGCTTGCACCTTCAAAACGTGAGAGCTAACCGAAGACCCCGAAGGCATCTTGCAGTTTACCAACTCTTTGAGCGTACTGAACCGTTCAATACGCTCCTGCTCTTGGAACATTTCCTTGAGCACAACATCTATGATGTGCGCATCCGAGTCCTCAAACTGCTTTTGAAGACTAGCGTCCATACATGCCAACATGAGGCACGTAACATCATTTGAGTCCTTCTTAAGTTTCTCAAACGCGGCCTTTTCTTCGACCGTAGCATCGGGGCCCGGTTCCACTAGTTCCGTATCCAATACGTGACTCTTGCCCTCTTGCCTGAGAACTATTCTCAGGTTTCGGTGCCAGTCAAAGTAGTTCCGACCCACTAGCTTATCCTTTTCTAAAGTCGATCTAATCGACATGGTGTTGGTGTTACTAGAAGACATATTCTACAAATGAAATAAAAGATTGATTACTAACGTTGCGTACTTATCTTATAGGGCTTATATGATGATTATATGATAGTGTTATTTTATCGAATCGATAACCCTCATACCGATACGGGATTCCAAGTCCATAACACTCAAGACCCATATTTTACGATCCTCCCACAAGTTGCTTTGGCAGACGAATGGGATCTCGCTATTTAGGTAGGATTATATCCAATCACATCCAATGCGACTCTTGAACCTTTATAGGATTTCGGTGATGGATCGTATCCAATACAATCCCAGTTCCGTGTGTGCATCCTATCTATGCCCCGAACTTCCAATCAAGTCGGCTTTGGCCTCAACCCTTACTGGCTAGAACGGTTAAGTCACAACCATACTCATCGTATCGTTCAAATAAACTACTAATAAGTCGGCTTTGGCCTTAACCCTTATCAGTCCCTATTTAACGCTTGCCACCCCGTCGATGACTACAATAACCCATGTCGGCTTTGGCCTTAACCCATGTGAGACGTAGTACCGATCATAGTGGTTGTGAATATGGAAGGCATTTCCATGACTTAAATATTATGAGGGATCATGCCATTGCATGTTTCTAAATCCGTGACATAATCCAATTATATCACTATCACAAGATTTTCATAAATGCATATGTATTTATTTGGGAGTCTAATTATTCTAAATAATTATCTAATTATATGCTAGTATGATTGATGCCGATCAAATCGATATAAAGAACTCAAAATTCCAAGTTGTGTAGCCAAAGTTATCACGAAAACAAAATCAGCAACCAGAAACCAGTCCGTTGCAACGCAACATAGTCCGTTGCAACGGACCTCCTGTATACTTGGCACTCCGTTACAACGGAATACCAGTCCGTTACAACGCTATTTATTCCGGAGTTTGGCCAAAATTGCCAGAAACATGTCCGTTGCAACGCAACCTTGGTCCGTTACAACGCTATTTTCTGCAAACCTTTGTCCAAATTTCCAGAAACCTGTCCGTTACAACGCAACATATAGTCCGTTGTAACGGACAAAACTGCGTAGACATCCGTTATAACGGACCCAGTCCGTTACCACGGACTCCAATAGACACCATTGGCATCCCCGCAACCTCGTATCTGATACAGGTTCCGTTACAACGGACTCCAAGTCCGTTGCAACGGAATATGCGTTTTTCACAGTTCTCTTCACACCCCCGCATCCTATACAGGGTCCGTTGTAACGGACTCCAAATCCGTTACAACGGAATATGTGTTTTTTCGAAAAATTCTCAATTTCCTGTATCTGCTACAGTGTCCGTTGCGACGGACTGAATATCCCCGGCCCCGGGCCCGCGCAGCGGATATGTAGGCCCGGTCCGATTCCCCGATTCCCGAGATCACGCCACGACTTCGAGGGTACGATGCAAATAGAAGGTTAGATCCATACCAGTTCCAAATTGATGGAACACGAAGGGTTGATCGCTGCCTCCTATTCCTCCGGTCACGTTGGTGACTTTACGCGCGTCCCACACCGTGCGTCCTTCACCGTTCGTTCCCGTTCTTCGATCCTTCGGTTCGATCACAACGGAGAGCCCCAAGTGTTGCTCCTCCACACGTATCCACCTTGAGTCGGAAGACGCCGGACACGGATACACCTGCCTAGACGATGTATCGGTGCACTTGCTTGATCTCGATCGATTCTCTATTAATCTCTCTTCGTGCCTTTTCACTCACAAAAGATCAAATCTGAATTTGCTCTTTTCTTGTGTCTTGGGCAGAATATTGCTTTGAATTACTTCTGAATTCCTTAGTGAAGATGAGAGAGAAAATCATATTTATACCTAATAGGATAAGGATTAGCCAAAAGGCATGTATATCCAATATACACCCTTTCACACAGAAAACTGTATGAACCTGTTCAGTATTCTGTCCAGACGAAATTGATAAATTTCTCTGACAGAAAATCAACCAACACGAAAGTTGTAGATAATCTTATTATCTACTCAACCCAATTTGGCCCAGCCCAATTGGAGTTCGTATGCAAAAGTTATGACTGTTTTACTAACTGTATGTCATACTGTTGCACCCTTTCGGTATTTCACAGAAACGACACTTATACTTCGTTCATATGAAATATATTTCTATATGAAGGTTGTAGATAATCTCATTATCTATCTAACCCAATTTGAACCATTCTAATTGGATTTTCCCACTGAAAGTTATGGCCACGAATGTACGACTACATTCGTTTATCCTTGTGTACACTTTTACGGTTGATCCGAAACTGTATTTCTTTCAGTTTCTATACTGAAAATTATGTACTTGTTCATATATAATCAAAAGTGGAATATAATTAAATGATTATTTGAGAAAATGAAATATACCTGTTCCCAAAGAAGGATCGTGTCGCAAACGTTGAATTTGTATTCTAAAGGCTCGAATACTTTGAATTGTGAATTGTACTGCATGATTTTGAAAACGAAGTTAAATGAAATGGTAAAAGAAATATATAGTTTATGAAATTGATATGAAAATATAAGAGGGGAAATCGGTACCCAAGTGCTGTTGGTGCCTTCAGGAAATTTTAGTACCAAATTGCAATGATCGATTATCTTAGCAGTCAATCCAAGCCCTCTTTTTGACTAGAAAATTATTTGCAATTTCAAATTATAGTACATAAAATCCACAATTAGGATTGAGAAGCACATAATGAAGTTAAGAAATTTCTCTACTTCAGAAAATCGAACAAAAAAAGAGATGGAAATTGAAAAAAATTGGAACACGATTCGTCTAAAACAAGACCGAAAATGCAAAAACAAAAAGAAATAGAAGAATACCACGCATTGTTGTACATCAGATTGAAAACCATAAAGGGTCCGGATCTCCTCATCATTCCTCTGATCCGATGGTTTCCCTACAATTGCAAATAAAAAAAATCCCAATCCGCAATTCAACAAACCGAAAGAGAATCAGAAAAGAAAATCGAATACGAGAATACAAAAAACCGAACCGGTGAAGAACGAAGACTGAATGAACAGGATGCAGATTGTGAAGACGACGGCGACGCCGAAGAGAATTACGACGGTACGACCGCCGGGAACCGGAGAAACTTTTGCCATGTATACGATTCACTACTTATTCAGTGAGCTTCTTCTCTTATTCCTTTCTTTTTCTTTTTCTTTTTCGTTCCTCTCTGCTCACTCCTCAGGGGACTTGTTTTTTAAAAAAAATAATATATATTATATAATATTATTTTCCTCCATCCATTAATATTATATAATATTAATTTTTTAATATTTCTTATATTCATTTTCCATAATTAATTTATATCCACATTTAATCATTTTTTTCAAGTTAATGCAAAATGATAATAGAATTAACTAAGTTTGATGTAAGTTGAATTTAACAAATGATAATAATACAGATGTGGTTCCTAAAAATGTTCAAAGATGATTGTAAAACAATAAACACATAAATAATATTTATAAGTATGAGAAAATAATCTAAATTTTGTTAAATTTTCTAATACAAAAAAATTCACATATTCTAAATTTTGTCATCTATCATGATCTAACGGTCAAAATAATGATGTGATATAAAAAAATTATACAAAATTTGGTGAAAATAAAAATTTGGACGAATAATAACTATAAGAAAATATTTTATAGAAGATCTCTATAAATATCAATAATTGACTGAAATTTTGATTAAAAAGCATATTTGTCCAGAAATCAGGGACTAAATTGCAAAAAACAGTCAGTATTACTTGCTTTAGCCGTTAACTCATTAATCCAATGTTCCTATTTTATTTCGAACTTTTTGAAAATATGTGACATTAGCAGATACTTATACTCGAGAAATTAGGTTGGATGTGTTTCTCCCAATACACTGCTCCTATTTTTCGAGTCATGTTCTTCTCTGATTTCTTTCAATATTTCTTCAAATCAGGCTATAACTATGGCAGGATGGGTCTGATGAGTGGCAGAATTTCAATTAATTTTTGTGATTTAGAATTACAACGATTATGATGTGTAACATAGATGATCCATATTTTAAATTTATTATTGACATTACATTTTTACTTGGATTAGTTAAAATATTTACAATAATAATTTTATTTAAATCAAGCTATAAAATAAAGACTGCATTTACAGCCAACCAAACATAGACGTTACAAATTACAATTACAGCAGTTCCAAATTCTTTTATCCAAACATCAAAAAATAGATTGCAACTACAGCAATTGTATTCTCAGTGATTCGAAGTCTTCTAGGAATCCCTAACACATCCATCCAAACAGCCCTTAAATCACACAAGAAGCAAGGCAGGATCATTGAACAAAATAGATACACACCAAAGTTCAAAACAGCAACACAAAACATTTGAAAAAACGAAAATCTAGCACATGCGAAGAGCAGGGTGAAAGCTCGGTATGACAAATATTACAAACTAAACCAAAACTCGAAGCATTAATCCTACTATTACATTTTTTTTTGAAAAAAAATAGAGAGGGCTCTTATGTCCCCCATCTATTATGTTATATATCATTTAAGCTAATATCTCATAATTATAACAATCAACCACCAAACCTGAAAATTACATCCTAAACACATCAATAACTGGAACAGGAAAACCTTTGAAAAAAACCAGTAATTGAAGTCCAGGTGCATAATTAGGAGTTGAATTCCCGATTTTTTTTACCCTAGTAATTGCCGTCCTCTATTCTTCCTCTCTACAGAACCCCATTGCCTCTCCACCGTCCTACTATTACATTTGACAAACATTTTTCTCAAATCTCCTGTTGCCACGTCAATTTTCATCAACTCTTGTGTCTCTTCTTGGAACGTTTATCTGCTCCTTAAGGCGCCTCTTTATAGGGCCTCCTTTATTTCTCTGATCATTCACATTCCTTTATTCTTACCATTTACGTTTCTTCACATCTTTACATTTCTTCCTTCCGTTCCTATTTTGTCTTTCTGCTCTCGCACATAAAGCCGCCTCCTCTTCACTCATCTCGCACGACGGTCGAGAAGCACATCGTGCAGATTTGAAGGCGATTGAAATCGATTTCAAGGCGATTGCAGCCAATTTTCAAGGCCGGTAAGTAAGACTCCATTTTCTTTGTGGATTTCAGTTTTTTCTGAGTTTTTTTCGTTTGGTGGTGCTGGTTCAGGCGGTTTGAAGGCCAGCACGAGTGAAAGGGCCTTTTTCTGAGTTTTTTACGTTTTTACAAGTCCCAAATCTCTCACAGATTAACTCTAGCCCATCACCCGATTTGTAGTCAGAAACTCGGTATGTTTATTTCCAATTTGTATCCATCTATTGGATTAATATTTTATTTTGTCTTTTAAGGGATTGAATTATTGTTTCAATGCCAATATTTGATAGAAAGTCAGTGATTTTTTAAGTTTTGGTGATTTATAAATCACGCCTATTATGTGTTCGATGAAATGCCTATTCATTTTTTTGACAAGTAACAAATATACATGCTAAAGAAATATGTATAATAATGCATTTGTGAAATTTGTTGAAGAAATTTACATCATGATTAGATTCATTCCAAATTCAGATAGAAATTTGAACTTTTTGGGACAATTTGTTTTATAAAATTTTGAAATCAATGATTTATTTTTTGTAATTTTCTGCTTAGGAAGAAAATAGGAGGAGAATGCCTTTGATGATAACAATCGGCACGACCAATTGATGTTTATCGCAGACTCAAGGAGCTTTTTTCAAGGATTACATATGTGGTAAATTTATCAATCCGTTACTAAATATCTAATTTATATTTTTTCCTTATTTAATATATTTCTTAAGAAGTGATTTCCTCAATACCGATATCTTTTTTTATTTTTTCATCTGAAACTGAACATATTGTTCAAAACTGTCACGATTGTGCAAATCCTGTCGAATCGAATGTTTTGACAGAAAGTTACTTTGAGCAATGCTTCTCTTCGTGAAATTGTAAGATCTTAAACTGAAAATATTTTCATCGATTAAACGTATAGTTTGATGCCGGTTCTGAAACAAACTTAACCAAAATTTTGCCAATATTCGATTTTGATTTCAGCCCAATATTCGAATACGACTTCCATGGTTGAGTGGGATGCCAATCAAAAGAAATGTCTTCTCTTTACATGAATGTAAGGGTAACAATGTAATTTCATCCAACCAAATTTATACTCTAATTAAATGAAGTAGATAAGCTGTAATTAACTTCAAGATTGATGCATTTTTAGGACGTGAATTGCGTGAAGGTCAGTTGACCGAAATTTCTGGCCCTTCTTCCGATAAAACCAAAGTAAGCTTTTCGTCATTAATAAATAATCATTGTTGTCCTAAACCCAAAACCCTAATGATGAAGGGTATTTTGGTAAATTATAGGTATGTTTACATTCAGCTACAAAGATTGTAAACAAACAATATGGATCCATTTTATATTTGGATACATGCAATTCATTCTCACCGAAACGTTTTTTTCGATTTTCTAAGCAATACCCACCCTCTCCATTGAAAGAGGTAATTTACTTCAAATTACATTTATGCCCTTCTTATATGTACAAATTTGAATTGAAAGATCGAAGTGACTGGTATGAAATTTGTAAATTCAATTCTAATTACTCATGGAAATCTTGATTTATTTTTTTCATATATAGCTTTTTTCAATTTAAGAATTAGGCCATAATAATTTCAGATCAGAGGATACTTCTCTGACCCTTGTAATGCATCAAACAACTTCAAGTAAATAATGAAAATAGTAAATAATTTCACCAACCAGATTGTAAATTTTCATATTAACTTAAACTTTATCTTATGCTAACTGGACTTATTATCAATTTCTGGAGATGGCGCAATTCATGTGGTACAATTACTTTTTTTAAGGGAATTTACATAAAGAAACCCTGAATTATATCTAAATTATAAAAATACCCCCAGAATTTTATTTCGTATATATTCTTAAAATATTGTATTTCTATTTATACCCTTTTTCCCTTCTTTTCGTTTGGCATGCTATTAAATATATCTACAGATTTTTAGACAGCGAGGGATATAGAAGAGAAGTTATGTTACTTGTGAGTATTTCAGTTTTTTTTCTTTTCAGTATTTACAATTTTTCTCCTGATATTTATTTATGATTATATCATTTAATTTTCAGCAATGATTACAGCGTGAATATGAACTAACTAGGACTCGAAACCACCATTCTTGTCAAAAGCTACACTGTAAACACCAATTCCTTTTTTTTATTAAATATTTATATAAGATTAATTTAATTATATGATATTTATTATTTTTGTGCTTATTTAATTTAAGATGCCAAATAGAACAGTAATAGAAGTTGGTACGGAGCAATTTTTTCTTTCAAACCATTTATGTATGCATAATATCGTTTTTCTAAGCAATAATGTGCGAACAACAAAGTTGGGGCTGGTTGTTTTGTAATAGATCATCAAAATGAGGTATGAAATATTTGAAATTATTCCATAATAAGGTAGTTAATTAAATCATGTGATGTGTGGTTATGGCTATGTATAATCCAACTTATGATGTTATATAGCTTTGGTTCATATCAATTAAAATCTTAATTGTATAAATGGTTCGTATTATTATTTTCTTCTTATAATTTGAACTGATTGTCTGATCCTTGCTATGATAGAAAAAATGTTATTTGGCATTATATGGTACTTGAATATTTCCTTATTTATTTATGACCAATTTATTTGTATCTAAAAATATTTTCCCATCAATGGATACAAATGGTGTTTTGGGGATGTTTGAAAATTTCTGGGTACAAATGAAAAAATGACTAATGAAGATGTTATTGATTTTAAAGAAAATTTTGAAGAAATAAGGTTTTTGAGATTTTGGGAATTCTGATTATATATGAAAATTTACAAGATATACGTATTTTTTGGATAATTTTGTGGGCATATATATGCAAATTTACAAAATATAGATATTTGCTGGGTATATGTGTAATGTGACAGCGAGAAAAGTAGAAGAATTAATAAGAAATTTTGAATTTGCGAGGGTTTTGTGAAAAATTGTTGAAGAAGGTGAATAGGATAAAATATAGCCATATAGGGATATGTATGTGAAAGTGCTTGCTTAGTTGTATGTATAATTTATAAATGGTTGCTCAACTGCATGATCTGCCATATTTTAAGATTGGAGAAAATTCAAAGATATGTATGTAAAAGTGCTGAGTAAGTGGGTGAAGGGATAGGAGAGACTTTGGTAGTGAGTAAGTGGGTGAAGGGATAGGAGAGACTTTGGTAGTGAGTAAGTGGGTGAAGGGATAGGAGAGACTTTGGTAGTGAGTAAGTGGGTGAAGGGATAGGAGAGACTTTGGTAGTGAGTAAGTGAGTAAGTGGATGAAGAATGGTACCGGTACTGAGTAGGTAAGATGAAGGGACGACTCAGCTTGCTATGTCTTGAACCAGAGAATAAAGGAAATGTTTGAGAAATTATTTTTGCGTTTTTAGGCTCTTGATATTAAGTTTATTTTATTAGGTCAATAAAATATCATATGTTGTTTAATTGATTGATTTGGTAAAAACGAGTAAAATAAATGTGTGTATTATTGTTACAAATATCTTTTAGTTACGTTCAAAAGATACTAATCTAAAGCTATATTCATGTGTAATAGTTTGGAAGAGGACATCCAAAAGATACTAATCTAAAGCTAAATTGAATTCTAAATTCTAAATTGTCATATTTGTTTTTAATTTATTTAACGGTACACATATCCTGAATCCTAATGACGGTTCATATTAAAATATTGTTACCAAAACCAATGAGAGATTGAAAATAGTACTTTTGAAGAAATAATTGTAATTATTGCACTTATTTCCAAGTACAATATTATTAATTTATAATAAATAATTATGGTAAAATCACTTCAAAGGGGAAGAATATTTGTTAACCAATCTTGTGGTTTCATAGTAAAAACTCTATCAACTACTATGGTTTTGCTTTTCCTTTTGGCTCTTGGATTTTTTTTATATGCCGGGTTAAATCTTCTAAGTCATACTATAATATTTATTCGAGATTGATCTTTTTTACTACGGGTATTCCATATTTAATTTTTTCAAGATCTTAAAAGGTTCGAAAATCTCCTTTTCAAAATTAAAATTTGACGATAAAGATGAAAACTTAAGATGATATGATAATCAAACAAATTTGACATTGTTTGCAAGGATAACAAATAAATAAAATTGCAAGAAATAAATGCATGTTGAATATATGGATCATGTTGGTTTTGATTTTTTTTTTCTTCTAAAAGGGTCATGTCGGTGTCATAATATTTTTATTCATTAAAATAAATATGTAAATATTTTGATTCATTTTAATATATTGATTAATGCTCGAGGAATGCTACCATATTATAAAATAGTTTAAATTTTCTTGTATGTAATTATAACTTTAGTATTAAAATATAGAAAATAACAACAAAATAAAAATCTCCGCGGCGTAAGCGCGGGTATTTTCCTAGTAATAAATATGCTTCATACATAACATTGTAAAATAGATAGATACGTCGTTAGCAAAGTTCATCTTTTTCTCTTTCCCCCCGAAGTAGAAGCTTTTGATTTATTACTCGCTGGAGTCGTCTTTTTTCCTTTCGAAGATTCGCCCGTGCTTTTCAAATCAAGCTGCACTCGAATTCCTAGTACAAAATGAAATAATATCTCAGTAACATATTTTGAAAATAAATTTTAAAATAATGTAAAACAACCTTTAGATTTATCACTTTGAAGATCGAGCTTCGGCTTGGATTCACCACCAATAAATTCATCTGAAAAGTGCAATATTTCATAAGAAATCATTTCATAGAAGATTTTTATGATGTTAAAAAACGAACCGTTGTCCTCGGCATCATTCTCTTCATCTTCATCTTCGCCTTCAGCCAAGACGGGCCCATTTTCACCTCCGGTTTCGGTCTCAACTGCAGGCTCCAGTATGGCCGCTATATGTTTTTTGGGTGCCTTTTTGACACCAGGTAGATTGATCATATCAGCAGCGCGTACCACTCTCATACTACTACCTAGTTTATACGCTTTTGTTAATGCAGATTTAACTGCTGGTGGAATCCCCTCCGTTGGATTTGGACGCCCCTATAATTTAAAAAAATTGAAGAGATTGTTTTCTTTGGGTTTTCCTTTTTTTCTTTGGACGCCACTATAACTGCTGGTGACCAATGGAATCAACATTAGTTAAAAAAATATATCAGTTTTTTCTTTGGGTTTTCCTTTTTTTTTTAATTTTTTTTTTTTGTTTCTGTGTGTGTTTTAGTTAATTTACTTATTGATATTGCTTAGTTGAATTTGTAAATAGAACGATGAAGTATTTTAATATGGAAAAATATACTTGTCTGATGTGTTACGTGTTAAATTAATATATTTTATATTTTAAATCAAAAGCATATTTACTTAATTGTTATATAGGTACTCGACATTTCAATCAATTGAAGGGATTGTATGAAAATTCCCTATCACCACTCTTTCAATAGTAGCAGGTAATATAATTACTTTATTTAATTGTATCTTCGTAATTCACATTTCGTTTGTACGGATACAACGAACGTATCGGATATGATAATATACATTTTAGCATATGATTTTGAAACGACGACATGACATTTTTAACATATGATTTAAAAAACGATTCGGATACAACGGTACGAGTAAATCGGTTTTTTGAAATATCCGTGTAACATAACATTTCATGTCATGTCTTGTTTATATGCTTAATGAAAGTTGTAGTAGTTACGAATCACGTAAAGTCATATTTTTATCGTTGATGATATGTATCATGCACATATTTCCAAACTTGATATGTGTATGCGTGATTAATACAACATAATCACTAGTTTATGAACATACTAGAACTAGTTGGTATGAAAATATAACTGAGGTTTGAAGTTTGGAAAAAGTAGCCATGACATTTTTATTATTTCTTCGCTGGAACAAAAGACACTTTTCTATATGAACCATCAATATTGTTGTGTATAGTTGTTACTGTTATTCGAATCATAATACTTTGATGCTACTCATATATATATATATATATATATATATATATATATACACACACACACACAATACACATACATATCAACATACATTAGCCTGTTGCTCAATATTGATGAAGATACAATGAATTGCCATGTCATTTATTTTCTCTCTTATTTTGTCCAGACAAGTAAATCAATTAATTCATCATTACACAAAGTAAAAAACAATTAGAAATAAATGAAATAAACACTCTTATCATTGCAGGGAAACATAAACATCTCAGCACGATGAAGACGACACAACCAATTTTGCAAACAGGATGAACAACTCTGCTAATTCAACCCTCTCCTAATTCTAGCCCAAATGATTCTCTCACTCTCTCGCGCGCTCCGACCGCGTTCCATCCTTACCCTAATCTATTTCTTCGACCTCTCTTTCTCTCTCTAAATCGCCGATGCACGCAATAAGACGCCGTTTCTCTTTCGATGTCACTGCTTCTTTTCGATGATTCTCTATCCTAGAAACTTTACTGACAGGAATGACGCGAGTTTGAGGGAGTGTTCAGAAAACGATACTGAAATGGGGTCGTCCATCTCGTTCTTGTAATCATAAATGCGAGGCAAAATATTTCTATGTGAATTGAATTGTGCTCCATTCCTAATTACCTGATTGTACTTCTTGACATTTTCTGGCTTGCTTGAAAGAGGAAAGGGGTCAGTTTTTTACTGTTTCTTCAGTGGCTGTTAGAGGAAGAATTGACAGAAGTCAATGACTCAATAGTTACTATCCTTCAGTTAATAATGTAATTAGAGTTAATTAAGTTGTAATTTCGTTCATTAGGGGAGGATTTCAGCCTTTTTGAACAAGCAAAATAACCAAAAAGTTGTGTTTGGTACTAAAAAGTTAAAAACTTATTTCACATTTGAAGTTGTTTTTGAGTTATTGTCGTTATTGTTTATGCTGGTAGATGCATCAACAATATCAACCTAGTGGCCTACATTCAGTCAACATGAGACACAACAAACACACCGGACTGGCGAGCACACGAAACTCTACTACAATGCAGACGAAAAATGGAACAAGGAAGAAGCCTGGAAAGTCACACAAGCAGAACAAACAACCACGCTGCAGACTGCCTAGCAAAGTTTGCGAAACTCAACGACGAATGGTTAACATGATCTACCCAATAATACAAATTTACAATCACATAACCAAAGCATAGGCTGATGAGTTTAGGTCAAGTACACAGGAAGGTAGAGAGGTTTAAGGTTAGTGATATATTCATGGTGAAATTCTGGATGAGTCTTTCCAGCCACCTCCAATTTTACATCGCAAATGGAACCACAATCAGATGTTAGCTCCTGATATTACAATGGTCTTCTTTGTTACATTGATTTTTTTGTTTACAGCTTTAGTATAGAGAGAGCCATGGAGAGATTGATAAACTTAACATTGTATAAATTATACACCGAGTACATTTATGAATTCATTTGACATCAATTTATTTGAGATTTTATTTTGAAAAATTACAAAAAAAAATAACATGAGAATTTGCTTTACCAATTACATGCTTATACCCCCCCCCCCCCCCCGGGCCGGACCCACGGACCCCCCCAGGTCCGGCCCCGCTTGGGGGTATAATTGATATTTTGTAGTTTATTCATGGTCTCTTTATGTCAAAATTAGGTTTAGTGAGAAGATGATATAGAGTTCGTTTGGATTGACTTTAGATAAGGTCAAAATTAGGTTTAGTGAGAAGATGATATAGAGTTCGTTTGGATTGACTTTAGATAAGGGCAAAAATGAGAAAAAATTCGGGGATTTAAAGGAAAATATTAAATATGTCTCAATTAATTAAGCTACAATACCCAAAAAAGTGTCGAAATATCACAATTTCTCTCAAGACAAAGAGTGTCAAAGTCGAACACGCCATCAAAGCCGTTGACAAAGGTATGATTAACTTATCAACAAAAATGAGTAAATTTGCTAAAAGGACCTTGTATTATGCCTAAAATGCAAGAAGACCCTCTATTCTTAAAAGAATAAAAAATATCTCCTTAACTATTAAGTTATTTGTTACTTAACTTTTAAGAAGGTTTTTCTTTTTTGCAATTATTCCACCATTTCTGAATATGAAATACTTTTCTAATTTAATATGTAGGAAATGAGCTACCAAGGGGAAATGTGATTTATTTAGGATTTAGTGATGTAAATTTGGATTAGTTTTGATTATTGAAGTGAAGTTGATATGAATTTATGTTATGATTGATATGTATAATGTATGGAAAGTTTTGATGGCTAAATGTCTTTCGAGGCGAAACTTAAGCTATAAATGGTGTGTAAGTGAATAAGTATTGAATACGCGAGTAAATCTAAACATCTCGAGCAATTTGCACGAGGATTTTACTAATATATAATAATAATATATTATTCACTAAGCCCCTCCTAGTCCTAGTACCCATTACTGTTTAATCATTTATATTAAAATAAAATATATTGTTTTCTTCAACAAATGGGCTGGCCTCAAATATATTGAACCAATATAGAAGGAATATTGACTTGTGAATGAATATGAGGGCATAAATATATTAATTAATCGTATGTCAAATAACAAATATTTAACTGGGCCTAAAATTTGCAAGAATTTTGAAAAGTAATACTATGGATCTAATAGTTTATTTGTTTGAAAGAATTGTGTCATATATTTATTTTATTTGATCCACGTCAAATCAACCTTCTCATTAAATTCAGGAACATTTATGTCACTAATCATGTTTGAAAAAGTAATTCGAAAAAGAATCCTGTTTCGAAAAATATTTCAAAAATAGCCCAAATCGAATTTTAAAAATTCGATACCAACTAATTTAAAAAATTCGCTTGATTAATTAAGTTAAAACAAAATAATTACCATGATGGTATACAGTTTATAAACAACGGATTTATAAAACCAGGTGAAAAATCTTTTCAAATTTACATACTACATATCTCCAATAAATAGTCCAATTACTAATATACTATAAATTAAAAAATAATAGTCCAACTTTTTTAACCTTGTAATTAGTTATGATAGTTATAGTGATTCATCTTCATTCCAATTGGCTCAGCTTTTACAATACAATCATAATAATAACAACCATGCCATTTCTTTATATTAATTGTAATTGTTGGCATTTTAATTAAGACCGTGTTTTCATAAGCCTTATACGAGATTGTTTTTTTTTTGTTTTTTTAAGAAGGTATGCGAGATTGTCATTATTTGAAATTGTTACTTATACTTGAAGTTGTAAAGTCAAATGTGGATTGTTTGTAAAATTGTATGAGTATAATTTGATCAGTGCTTTTTCATAAACCCCTTTCATACACATAAAATATTATTAAGTTATAATTATATGAGTATAATTTGATCGTTCCTAACATTAATTTTGATTATCTATCATTCAAAAATCTTTTTTATTATGTATCTTTTCGAAAAATATATTTGTATTCCTTTTTTCAAATTTTTATTATGCATGTAATATTTAATAATAAATATTTTTATAATTTGTTCCCTTCATAAAAATATCATGTTTATCCCTATCAAATATCATGCATACTTATCCGTTTGCTATATCCTACAAAATTGAGAAAAGTCTAATTTAATGGGTGTTCCAAAAGATACTTAATATTGAAGTAATCTAGATTACGGTTAACATGGTAAATATTTTTTTGACATGGTAAATTACAAAAAGTCTATGCTGCAGGAAATCAATTACCGAAACTTTACCGAAATGTCACGTGGAGACCAATATTGCTTGGTGTGCCACATCAGCACAAACAATTTAGCAATGGACTAATGGTCTCTTCCTTCCATTTACATAGTTTTATTATTTTCTCTAATATCCTTCCATTAATGGCGTGATTCTTTTTTCCTTTTCTTGATTCTATCATTACGAAATTGATTTTCCTGCTCTTTTCCTCAACTACGCCAAGTTTTATTTCATTCAGATAGAAAATGTATATATTGCTAATTTTAGCTTCTTGTGTGTTGGAAAAATGAACAATAATTCATGATTCAATATAAATACTCACCTCCACATCTCCAACAGAAGCAAGGCTGAAAATCAGCACACTGAAATTTCTCTGAAATCTCTATTACTGCCCCAGATCGAACCAGATCTATGGAACTCGACCTGACCTCAACAATCATAGGTAAATCTCTTGACGAGTGGTGAATTTAGAGAGGTGAAGTCTCACGTGCAGGAAATCAATTACAAAAAGGATACAAACTCAATGAAGGTTGTGTTTTCTCGACAAAGCTCGAATTTCTCGAACAAAACTCCCACACTCGCCTCTATTATGATTACATCTGTCAGTGAAAAGATAGTAAGTGCTGATAATTTCGCAATTTTTTGTTTTTTTTTTTTTGAGAAATTTTTTTTGGTGACATTTGGTTAATTGGGGCTGATTTATGATGAATTAGAAGTTTGTTTGCAGGTTCATTTGAGAAAAATTAGTGTTTAGTTTTGGTTAATATCGTAATTTGTACTTTTTTTGTGAATTAGGCACGTTAAGACTGAATTAGGGACGTTAATATCGTAATTTCAATTGAATATCTAATATCTAAAAGGAGACGAAAGAAACAGAGTGCCGTAACTGGAGGCCAACTAGTTGCATTATGATTTCATTGACAATTTCATTTTCTAAAATCTGCAACAACAACAAAAAAATACAAGGACAACAATAATTCAAATTACTTGTTTTGGAAATTGTTAATGTAGAGAAACTATTTTTGTATATTATTTAATAAACCAAATAATAATAGATAGTACAATTTTAAGAATATCCAACAGATCGATCCGCAAAGCCTAATAAAAAAAAAGAATGTAGAGAAATTTAAAAGGCCCCCTAGACAACAATACACTCACACAAATTAAAACTAGTATATACTATATAGAGAATGTTTTATCATGAAAATTGATAAAACTATTTCTGTATATTATTTAATCAACCAAAATAATAAAATAACGGTAAAGCAATATTTTACAAAAAAAATTCTGTAAATAATGAATTGAACTAAATTAAATATAAAATAATATGTTGCATACGAAATAATAATTCTCATAAAGTAAAAAGTTGTGCAAGATAAAATGACAAAATAAACAATATAGCTTAAAATATTGTTGTATAAGAAAATGCAAGTACTATTATTTTTGTAAATTAAAACAAATTATATAATTGCTCTGAAGCACATCGAGGACTAGTTCCATATTTTTTTGAGATATATAATATCAACATTTTCACAAAAAATAGACGAACAAATTAAAAAAAAAATCTTTTCACAGTGATTGATATTAGACGAAAAGAATTTTTTACTTATTATTTAAGTTTGCCTCCGCTCAATTTTTATGCCAAATGGAGAAATTTTTTCTATTAAGAAAATATTGAGAGGTTTGGAGTTTTTCATCTTGACGTTTTTATTGGTTCATAAAATTTGAATGAATATTTGTTATTAAATTATTGCTAACTTAATTTTAATAGTTATTAAAATTAAAATTAAAATGTTTGAATTAATATTTTTTGTCTTGCATCCAAATTTATTGGACATGTAATTCCAAAACTTTTTTGTTTTAACAGTACAGGACTCTACAGTGATTCAAACTCAATAAACCAGTAATATCCCATTTCAAAATCGGTATCACCACAAACATACTGTTACCTTACATGTAGATCACATAAGCTACAGTTACACAAATGATTATTTAAACAAAACCACAAAAGATCGAAAGTTTTGCTGCAACGGTCAGATTGTTGTCAGAATCCGAACGTTGGATCTGCCGCTCCAGCCCTTTATATTCTCCCCATATCCCAAACCCCTCTCCCCTCTCCTCTCTCTCTCTCTCTCTCTCTCTCTCTCTCTCGTAAGAGTAAGATATTCTTCTACACACCATGCTCTGTTCCGATCCTCAGATCCTTCGAGCTTTGCTCTGTTCCGATCCTCAGATCCTTCGAGCTTTGCTGGAGTCGACACAGAAATACTATCTCGGCACATCCACCAATCCTTCTCTCTTGGACCATCACGAAATATCTTTGAGGTCGATCTCTATTTCTTTAATGTTTAAACACCTTGCTTTGCTAGTATCTTTATATTCAATTCTTTTTTTTACTAAGAACACGTAATGAATTTTCGCTTCTTTGTATGCATAGAAAGACCAAAAACGGGGCTCACGAACAAGAAGATCCTGATTGTCTTGTGGCAACTCGAGTTGCCAGATGAACAAATCAAATCTCCATACATGGCTTCTCACTACCTTGGCATTGAATCGCGTACTGGAGAGGTATGTTTTTCAATTTTGGAATTAATGAAGGATATTTTTGCAATTTTTCTTTCCTTTCTCCTTTGTTTTTTGAATTTTATGAATGAAATTTTCAAGACCTGAAACTATTCCCAATATCTTACACTTAATGAAGGGTCTTTTGCATTTTCTCCTTCCATTCTTTTAGTTTTTTAGTTTTATGAACGGATATTTTATCTGAACGGTTTCGAAATTTGCTTTTGATGAATGTTGCTCTGCAATTTCCCCTTTTATTCTTTTGCATTTCGAATTTTATGACTGGGTAGAAACAATTTTAAAATTTACTGTTAACGAAGGGTCTTGTTGCAATTTCTTCTACCTTTATTCAGCTTCTTGAACTTGATGGACCTGATTATGACCTGAAACAGTATTTTACACTAAATGAAGGTTGTCTTGCAATCTCTCCTTTTTGAATTTTATGAACGGGTCTAAATCAAAGTTGGAATTTCGCACCTAATGAAGAGTCTTGTTGCAATTTCTTCCTTTCTTTTGCTTTTTGAACCTGAATATTGTTTTCTTTTCTATAATTTTTAATGCTAGAAACAAAGCCTAATTTTTACTTCATTAAATTTTTTTATTAGGGGCAACGAGAGAGATATGTCTGCAAAATCGGTTCAGAGAACTTAGTGGAGGCGCTAAGGAAGCAAGCTTCTAAAACTCAGAGAACAAGATGCTTAGCATGAACAGAATGTGTGTGTGTGTGTGTGTGTGTGTGTGTGCAAGTTTTGTGTAGTATGCGTGTGTGATGTGTATGTGTGTCTCTGATGGGAATGTGTGTAATGTAGTGTGTGTGTGTGTGTGTGTGTGTGTGTGTGTGTCTGATGTGAATGTGTGTAATGTAGTGTGTGTGTGTGTGTGTGTGTGATGTGAATGTGTGTAATGTAGTGTGTGTGTGTGTGGCCCAAGGAGAAGGGGGTTCGGGCCAAGTGGGCCCGGGACCAGGGAGGAGGGGTTCGACCCAAACGGGATCGGGCCCTGAGGGAGGGGCCCGGCCCAAGTGGGATCGGGCCCGGGGGGAGGGGCCCGGCCCAAGTGGGCCCGGGCATGGAGGGAGGGGTCCGGGCCGAGCGGGGTCGGGCCCGGGGGGAGGGGGTCCGGCCCGAGCGGGGTCGGGCCTCGGGGGGGGGGGGGTCCGGCCCAAGCGGGGTCGGGCCTTGGGGGGGCCCGAGCGGGGTCGGGCCTCGGGGGGTGTCCGGCCCGAGCGGGGCCGGGCCTCGGGGTGTCCGGCCCGAGCGGGCCGGGCCTCGGGGGGTCCGGCCCGAGCGGGGCCGGGCCTCGGGGGGGAGGCCCTGCCCGAGAGGGGCCGGGCCTCGGGGGGGAGGTCCGGCCCGAGAGGTGCCGGGCCTCGGGGGGGGGGGAGGTCCGGCCCCAGAGGCCTCGGTGGGGGGGTCCGGCCCAGGCCGGACCGGGCCTCGGGGGGGTGTCCGGCCCAAGTAGGGCCGGTGGGGGGGGGGGGTCCGGCCCAAGCGGGGCCGGTTGGGCCGGGCATGGGCTGGGGGGGTCGGCCCAAGCCTGGCCGGGCCTCGGGGGGATCTGGCCCAAGCGGGACCGGGCCTAGGGGGGGTCGGGCCCAAGCGGGACCGGGCCTCGGGGGGCGGTCCGGCCCAAGCATGGCCGGGCCTCTGGGGGGTCTGATGTGAATGTGTGTAATATAGTGTGTGTGTGTGTCTGTGTCTGTGTCTGTCTGATGTGAATTTGTGTAATGTAGTGTGTGTGTGTGTGTGTGATGTGAATGTGGGTAATGTAGTGTGTTTGTGTGTGGCCCAAGGAAAAGGGGGTTCGGGCCAAGTGGGCCCGGGACCATGGAGGAGGGAGGGGCCCAGCCCAAGTGGGCCCGGACATGGAGGGAAGGGTCTGGCCCAAGAGGGTCCGGGCCCGGGGGGAGGGGGTCCGGCCCGAGCGGGGTCGGGCCTCGGGGGGGGGGGTCCGGCCCGAGCGGGGTCGGGCCTCGGGGGGGGGGGGGGTCCGGCCCGAGCGGGGCAGGGCCTCGGGGGGGCCCGACCCGAGCGGGGCAAGGCCTCGGGGGGGTCCGTCCCAAGCATGGCCGTGGGCCGGGCCTCTGGGGGGTCCGGCCCCGCCGGCCCCAGCAGGGCCGGGCCTGGGGGGGTCCGTGGGTCCGGCCCGAGCGTGAGAATCGATTTCATCCCCAAATTTAGTTTCAACAAATCGCCTGAATTACCAACCACAACACAAGTCTTGAATTGACGAGGGTGAAAAGGAGCCTTAGCTGGCAAAATTGGGTGAAGAATTTCCTCACACGACGACTTGTTATAACACTTCTTGGTTTCAATTTCCTCACACGACGACTTGTTATAACACTTCTTAGTTTCCCTGTTTTCCCAAAATGGCAATTTCGTTATTTGCAAAAAAAATGGTAATTAGATAAATAAATTTGTATATTTGTAAATTGGTTAAAAGAGATTACAATTGTGAAATTCTTTTCGCAGCATAGTCGAACCATCCATCTGGTCTCACGTCCAAGTACTCTCTGGTCAGTACTGTCGTCAGAAAAATACTCAATTTTCAAGTCGTACTCAAAATACTCCGTATTTAAAGACTTACACACACAAATTTGTATATTAGTAAATATATATTTTTTTAATTACTACATATGAAAATAAAACAGTATTTTGGTCAAAATTTTTTTTAACACAATCCATGGTTAGATTTAACCCCTATAGGGAGGTATTTGAAAATAAAAGTTTGGTAGATGAGGTTTTTTGGAGTTTCCAAAAAAATAGAAAGTTTTATAAAATATCCAAAAAAGATAGGTGGTTTTTTGAAAATTTCCCTATTATATTGATAAAATACCGTTGTAAGTTTGGAGGGTCATGATTTGATTCCATTTAAAAAATAAACTAAAACTTTGATGTATTAAAATGAATAAATTCAAAATAAATAAATAAAGAAGAAACAATATTCTTAAATCTGGTAATTTTTTCATGATACGTGAATATGACCATCTTAATTAGGCCAGCTACCCGTTGCAATTTTATGGACTTAAAAAGTATGCTATTTTTTATTTCAAATAATTTATATAAGCTGAAAGAAAAATAGATTTATTTAATACCAATTATTTCGTTTCTGATGGGGCAGAGTGAGATCGAAATCATCACATTTTATTTATATATTATTTTTCTGTTTGAGTATATAATCTTAATTACTTAATTACATGAACTAATATATTTATGTTTTAATAAATAAATATGTCAAAAGTGAATTTGACAAGTCATGCACATGCACTAGACAAATGGAATGGGACAATCGGTCACTGTCAGTTCCGCACTGCTCGTCGGATCCTGCCAACCTCATTTCGAGTAAATGGTACTACGCTACAATTCGGGATAATTTCATTCATTCGTTTTCTTATGTTAAATGACCCCCGTCCCGTGTAAAACATATTTCCTTCATTTTTTTATAGTTTCAGAATGGCACATAATTCTGTCTAGTTAAGCATGTTTTCTTCGTATTTATTTCATTTGGTAAATTATAACTATATATATTTTTTTAATGTTCATGTATTATTTTTGTTATGTCTAAATTTAAATAAATAAAATCATCAAATGTGTTGTCCATTATGTTGCGCGGATACTGTAAAAAATTGAATTTATTCATATCGTCGTATCATAAATCATATGTTAAATTATCGTATCGTCGCATTCGATACGCGACATCGTATCGACATATCCGTACAACACAAATTGTACTTTTACATGTATTCTTGATTTGTATTACTAATTTTTAATTGATCAAAATTTTAGGAGGGGAGAAAACTGGTTGGGACTCGGGGACACGTTGAATAACTGAGAATAAAGGCATGATATTGATATTGATGGACCTAAAATAGATCTTATTATTATTACCAAAGTTTATATTAATATTAATAATAACACTTATGCACTGAATTAAAATTTAATGAAACAGTTTCACATAGACCAAAGTTATATGTTGTTATTGTTTTATATGAGCAAGGTTCATGGAACATTTATAGCCGAAGCAGCACAGTGAAAGCGCATGTAAAATAAAATAATATAAAATATTGGAAAATAAAATAACATACTACATCCCTGAATCCATGATCCACTGCGATAAACCAAAGTTGTATGTTATTATTAATTATTAATTAATAATTTCCCATCGTCAAGTCACTCACTCATCTCGATCAAACATATTCAGTCACTCACCTCGATCAAACATCCATGGCTGCCAAGCGAAAACCAACGAGCGGTTCTACTTCTCGAGTCGACGAGGAAGAGCAACAAATCGCCAAGCTAACAAATCTTGGTAATCTTGGAACTCCCAAGAAACCTTCCGAATTCTGAACCTCCTCAGTCGGAGTCAGAAGACGAGACCTCCAAGAAGACGGACGAAACCTCCGAAGAAGAAGAAGAAGAAGATAAGGAGGAAGATAAACGAGTACCAGCCAAAATGGTCTCTGCGATTAAGAAATCTGATTTCGAGCCCGAGAAAAAGAAGATGAAGATGAAGAAGATTGCATCCAAGTCCCACGGAAAAGCGTCAGCGTCAAACCCGTTTCAAAAAATTTGGACCCATAAAGACGAGATAATTTTACTGAAAGCTGTATCGCAGCTTCTTCCCCTTGAAGGAATTTATCCTACAGGCAAGCAGTTCGAGTCGATCTTGTTTTCTTGCAAGGATCAACTGAGTTTTTCTGCTATGGCGAGCCAGTTGTATCACAAGCTACGTGTGTTGAGAAAAAATTACCGCAGAACGATTGACAAAGGAGCCGACTGCCGAGGATAGCTTCTCTGATTCCAAAGAGCGGTCTATCTTCCATTTGTGTCAAAAGATATGGGGTAGTGATGATAAGGAGGAGAATGGTCAAACTTCCAGCGATGAAGATGAAGATGAAGATGAAGATGAAGATGATCGAGAAACTCAGACGAAGGTGCAGGATGTATCGAAATATTCGTATCTGAGTGAGGTTGTCGACGAGCTGAGCAAAAAG
Source organism: Luzula sylvatica (assembly GCA_946800325.1). Lineage (NCBI taxonomy): Eukaryota > Viridiplantae > Streptophyta > Magnoliopsida > Poales > Juncaceae > Luzula > Luzula sylvatica. The sequence continues at coordinate 9,700,547 of OX326961.1, read as the reverse complement.
AATCAAGGTTTCGATTTGTATTATCAAGATGCATTCAGAGGGCTCGATGAATCGACTGCGGAATTATACGAGTCCGCTTTTGAAAAACATAAAAGGAAAGAAGGTAACTTGGGATTTAAGAAAATTGAATTGATTACGAAGTTTGTGAGATTCTTGTCCAAGCAGAAGCTGGTGGATTGAGATTGTTGTCTCGTGTTTTGCTTATTTTGATCAAGGATTTGAGGATTTGGGATTTATTTTAGGTTTTGTTAAGTTAATGGTGTGTTTTTGTCTGTTTAATTGGGATTTGGGATGTTTAGGATTGGTTGCATTTTGGATGTTTAGGTTTTAATTATGGTGGGGGTTTATTGTATGGTTTAATGGTAATTTTAAATTTTGGTTGGTTTTAGTAGTATGTTATCTGTTATCTGTGGTTTAATGATGGGGTTTATTGCAGTGATAATATCCTCAAAGTTTTTTAATTATGAAAAAAATAGATTCTGAAAATCACAATTCTGTTTTACTTATTCGGAAAAGTAAGCATTAGTTTCCATATGAATTCATTCACAGGTATTAAGATGATTACGAGTCAAATTGACTATTGTTTTTTATCTTGTGCGTATTCGGGAATGATTTCGTGAATTTGATTTAAATTTGGGAAATTTCTCAAAAGACCCCCCTGTATTTTGAGATTGTTTGTTTCAGTCCAGCTGACACATATTTCTTATCTTTTTAGTTTTTACCCCTTCCGTCAATTATTCTATCCATTCACAGTTTTCGTTTTTAATAAAGACAAAAATACCCCCATTTCATTATTCTTTGTATTTTTTTGTGCCATTTCATCTGTCAAACAAACAGAGCAATAAAAAAATAAATAAGAAAAAAACCGTCTGTTCGTCCATCCATTCACACTTTTCAGTTTTTCTAATACCCTCCAATTACATTTCAAACAAAGCAGAAAAATCAATCAACTAATTACCCTTGCAAAAAAATGAAGTGATTGGAAAATTATAATTAATAACCATAAATAAATATTTGTTTCCATAATCAGAATTCATATTCATTGTTCATCATAATTCTAAATTAACATCATAAAATAATATTACTCCTAAATCTAATTATAGATCACCACAAAAAAAAAAGTAACTACGATAACTCGTAAACTCTAATTATATGGGTTACAACAAAACGCAAAATTATACCTATCTATTATAAACAAACTAGACACTAATCAGAAGAGTCTTAAGCTTCATCGAAATCTGCAAAAAGTTATAAACAACAATATCATGAAAAAAAATTATAACAAACATTAGTTTTTGATTGATCGATTAGAACAAATAGTACCAAAATATATTATTTTGTGTGACAATATACATGGTGCATTTAATCATTTAAATTCATTATACAAAATACAATACCAACAAGTTCATTATACTAAATACAGTACAAACATAATGCAAGGAAAATTAAACAATACCAAAACTAGTACCTGCTGTAGCTAAATTTGTCATCCAATTAGATTTATTGAGAAAACTAATAAGAAAAATAAACCTATCGATTTGGGGGAAACGAGTTTAGAGAAGAGGAATCGTGCACATGAAGGCGGGAGACAGGCGAGTTCGACGGGTGCAGCAGAGCTTTCACTTTGACGGATTTTATTTTTGTTTCTTATTTTGCTTTGTTTGTTTGACATGGATGAAATGGCATCAAGCAAAACAAAGAAGTAAGAGGTGGGGGTATTTTCATCTTTATAAAAAAAAAATTGTGAATAGTTAGAATAATTGACGGTAGGGGGTAAAAAATGAAATAAATGTCAGAGGGGCTGAAACAATGAATTTACAAATATGAATGGTTTTTCACAATATTAAAAAAAGTTAGGGAGTTTTTGAGAAATTCCCCTATAAATTTTGTGGACTGAATTTTTTGTACCGCGACATTTTTTTGATATTTTGAAATTGAAAGACCTTACAAGCTACAGATCAATTTAGGCTTTCTTGAAGTAGGTAATTCTTATATGTAGAACGCAAAAAAAGAAAAAGGGAAAAATATTCTTAAAATTGTGAAAACATCAAAGATTAAGCAGCATAGAAAAAATATTATAAAAAAACAAACACTGATCATCTCATCTTATTTACGCCAACAAAGCTTACAAGACATACTACTAGATCAAAGGGGCAAAAAAGCATTCGAGGATAATAATAATATATGCATGCGATCCTGTATGGATATAAAATTCGAAAAATAATTCGTTTCTGAAAAATATTTCAGAAATAATCCAGATCGGGTTTTAAAAACCCCGCTTGGGCCGATACCCCCCCGGGGCCTGGCCCCGCTTGGGCCGGTAGGGGGGGGGGGCACACACATACACACACACACACACCCCCCAGGGCCCGGCACCCCCACCCACCCAGGGCCCGGCCCGGCACACCTGACATACATCTCTGCGCGTTCAATCATCCATCTTTTTCCATCTCTTGAGTAAATCGATTTGATCATCCATTTTTTTCCATCCCTGCAGAATTAATGAAATAAATTAGAGTCAATAATTACAAAACCTATTGGATTATTAAGGAGGGAATAAAATTGAAATTTACCTCTTGTACAGGGGTAAAGATTGTCATCGAGTTTGTAATCGATTTAAGTGAGCCGTATTCATGCAGTAATCCACTTCCTTTCTCAGTATATGGACTCGGTTCTCCTGCACAAAATGAAGATAAAAGCATGGTTCTGAATATCGGACTCGGACTCGGACTCGGTCGGCTCCGGAGACTCGGGACTCGGTCGACTCGGACAAGACTCGGGCGAGTCAAAAAAAAAAATCGGACGGTTCGTAAAAAAATCGGAAAAAATAGAAAAAAAAGAAAAAAATATATTTTAAAAATATATAAACATTCATAAACATGATACACACTAATTCAACTCATAAAATCCAAATTACTACTCATAAAGCCCAAATAGTGTGCAAATAGTTACATACAGCGTAATATTTACATTAGTAGACATTAGAAGAGTGCAAAGAGTGCAAATAGAAACATACATCATAATGTTTACAAAAAGTGCAAATAGTTACATTAAAAGACATACAACATATTTACAAAGAGTGCAAATAGTTACATATAGCAAATAGTTACATTCGGCATAATGTTTTTTTTTTCAAAGAGCCTTCAAAAAGACATTGCTTTCAAATAGTTATACAAAAGTTACAAAATAGTGCAAAGAAATGGGAACATAGAGTAATAATATTCAAATATTACAAAAGAGTGTAACTTTTTGTAATTTTTTTTGAAGTTAAAAAAAATGAGAGCAAGAAATAGAAGCATAATATTCATAGATTAATTAAGTTTATTCTTAAAAAAAAAAAAAAAAAAAAAATATATATATTAATCTCAAAATTGTAATATATTAGATAGAACAATGTGCGCGCGCGCGTGTGTGTATATATATAAGAAAATATATTAATACCTATACAGCAATATATTTATTAACAATTTTTTTACAAAAATAGATTACTTAATTAATATAATATCTTTTTTATGAAACATATGGTGTATAACGTGTATACTGTACATTCCCAACTTGGGTAAAATGTGGTGTATAGTAGCAATTCTTCCCAAAAGTTGCTTGGCTGAGATTTTGTATGGTTATTTTGCTTGTCTAAAAAGAAAAAGTCAAGCAAAATTATGGTAAATGTTGAAGTGTACAAAAAATAACAAACAAATTGCCATAGAAGATCCTATCATCTCTCTCATTTTTCCAATCACACCTCCTTCCTTTTCTTTGCTGTTCAGCCATGGAAAGCTCGTAAACTCAAAAATATGAACCCTAAATTTCATATTCCGACCAACTCGTCCTTCTTTTTAACTGGAGATTCAGCTTGCGAAAACTATGAACTGTGGTATGCACTATCTTGAAAAAAAAAAAAAAAAAAAAAAAAAATTTTCGGTGACTCGGATCCGATTTTATCGGGTCAGACTCGGCTCGGTGGCCACCGAGTCCGAGAATATCGGCCGAGTTTTTTTAATCTCGGCCGATATTACGAACCATGGATAAAAGTTAATATTTTGTAGAAAAATAAATAATTTAGTTGGTTATGTTTTGGACCAGATCGAGTTTCATTTTGTTTGATTCTGCCTCGCCGATTCTTCCTTAAATCCTTGTTGTTGCTCTGATCGTTGACTATTTTGGATTAGATTTCGTCGAGTGCTAAATCGAGTGTCTCGATTTAAACTGGTTTAAGAGTATTGGCCACTATTCATCATAAACCTGAAAAAACAGCACGAATTAGCATTTAAAAAAGGGAAAGAAATACAAAATTGAACTTGAATAGAAACACTTGTCCTGCTATATCTAATAAAACTAATTACAGTGATTATTCCAGCTTAAATGTATTAATAATGCCTCAGCACGAAATAAAACTTGTACAAAAATTTCCTACATTTTAGTAAAAAAGTCTAGTACATGTACTTCAGGTTGTGTGGGTAGATACTGATCCATTATTTTATTTTTTGAGAGAAATGAAATAGGCTCTCATGTCCTATGTTCATTTATGAGTTAGGATAAAAGAATCCAATGAATCATTTTTCTCCATTACAGAGTTTGAAATCTTGGTTTTATCTCACACTAATTATATCCCTCATTAACCAAGAATGACATTCCGTGCTTTTAAACAATCAGATCCATTAATTCTTCAATACAAGAAAAGGATAAAATTGAAATTACATTGTACAGGGGTAAAAAATCCATGAGAAATTTTCAATCATAGCAGGTAGAAGAAATTAAAATCACAGAAGAGAGAACAGAAAACAAAGCAAAACAATTTACTTGCTTGATTTGGGGGTACTAAAAAACCATCAATTTTGATTAAAAAAAAACAAAAAAATAATGGACGAAAAACACTTACGTTGTTGTATCTGTCCTGTAACGAACGTTTTCCTGTCTTTCCAGTAACGAATCTCACGTCAACCATGGAAATCGTCCATTGAAGAGGTCTCCGTCCACGAATTTAGGGTTCTTCTCGAGTGAGTGTCGATTTGCAATCTCGTCTCCCAGTCGAACAATCTCCCCAATAGAAGTTTTGTGTTGACTGTGGAGTATCTGGATGTAGGGTTTCATAGAGGGACATAATAGAGAAGAAGGGAGAGATGAGAGAAGAACGACGATTTGTTGGAGACGATGAATGATTATGATGAGAGAGAAGATGAAGATAGGCGGAGGTGTATATGGGAAAATTGTTGTGCTCAGTTAACTCTTTCCTAAATGCGGCGTTCAGATTGAAATATACACCAAATCCGAATGTAATACTCAGGAGTTGACATTAAATCGTGGACCATGTTCATTTTTCATTAATATTGAAATATTAACGTTGAGATTAGATCTAGCTGGATTTTATTAACGTTACAATTAAGATTTTTGAAATTTTATTACCGTTTGAATTTGAAAATTAGGTGAGATTATGTTAGATAATCAGATTTGTTATTTTTAGAAAATTTGATTATTCATTTCAAAAAAAAAAAAAAACTGTGATTATAATTTATTTTACATATGTGGGTTCTGAATTATATAAGACAAATTAATATAAGATTAATATTATAAATAAATAATTAGATATTTGGGCATAAAAATATGCTGAAATAATTGGTAAAATACAAAGTTATTTCAATAATTAGTATTTAGTATGTTATGCCCTCTAAAAAGTTTGGAATTTTGGATTTTGTAAGAATTATTTTTCAAAAGTGTCTACTGTAGAACTGAGTTCTTGGAATTTTAAATAAGTAGAGGGGCTTATGTGAAAAATTGGTTTTAACCGGGTTGAATTGTTCTCAGAAGATAAAATATGGAAATTTTTGAGAAAAATAGAATTGAGGGATTATGTAGCAATTGTTTTCATAAATTGAAATTTTTAGAAGTATTTGTGTACTCAAAGGACTGAAAAGCAATTACATAGAATTTTATGTAAAACTGCCAAAGAAGAAAGATTGCATTAGTTTTGCAAGAATTTCATGATTACGACATTTTGGATTTCGTAAAGATTATTTTGCAAAAGTGTCTACTGTATAATTGAGTTCTTGGAATTTTAAATAAGTAGAGGGGCTTATGTGAAAAGGTTGGTTTAATTAACTGGTTACCGGGTTGAATAGTTGTCAGAAAGAAAAAATAGATGAAATTTTTTTTGTGAGAAACAGAGTTGAGAGATTATGAATGGCTTGTAGTTGAACTACAAAGGAAGATTAGCACTTGGTGCCGAATTTTTGGTATCAAAAAACCGGTATCCTGGATTGGTACCGATTTTGCAAACCAGTTTTGCTCGTGCGGGTGTGGAGAACATGAATAGAACAGCAAAAAAGAACAAATTTTCATAATTGAAATTCCTTAATTATATTTACAAACTAATCCGAAATTGATCTCCGTGGCGCCGTAGTTTCTCCCCCATGATAGTAGATTAAAAATAGAAGAAAATATATATATTAGGTGCGTCACGATGCTACACAATCCATGCCACAATTTCTCTTTAGGTGCGTCATGACAGTGTTTGTTGTGCGTCATGACGCACTGTAAGATAAAACTTAGTAAGGCTTTAGGTACGTCATGACAGTTATTATTGTGCGTCATGACGCACCATGATTCAAGGCAGTTTTTATTTTGTTTTATTTATTTTGAACATTTCCAACTTATTTTTCTTGAGTTTAATAATTCCAAAGACAACTTTAGAGATACCTATTGGATATTTGGTGTGATGATTTGATATCCCAATTTGCGGAATCTTCAACTTGATCTTCGACATCTTGATTCTTTATTTCCTTTGATCGTCCTTTTGTGTCTTGCTTTATCTTTTGATCCTTTTGCGGGATTCGTCTTTTATCTCTATAATTGTCATTTACGGAAATTGATTAGTAGTATCGACATTATTTTGAAATAATCAAACCTTAGGAAATTTGAACCAACGGTAGCGACCGTCTGGCCCCGCTTTTCATGGCTTCACCTCCTTTTTCGCCACCTAGGGTTCGCTCGAGTTTCTTTTTCCTTGCCGCCGTGAAAATGTGAAGAGAGAGAGAGAGAGAGAGAGAGAGAGAGAGAGAGAGAGAGAGAGAGAGAGAGAGAGAGAGAGAGAGAGAGAGAAGGGGTTATGGCATGAGCCGTGCTTTTCGTTGCATGGACTCGGCGTACGTGTTCCATTTGAAAGTAGCCAACACTGGTCCACGAAAAACGGGTCCATTCAAATCTCAATCGTCGGATCTCGATCGAATGGTCCATAATTGATGGGCGACGTGGCAAAATGTGAGAAGGGCAGCCCAGTTGCATTAGAATAATTATAATATAATATACTCGTACAATTCACTAATAATAAATGCCGAAAAAGCGTTAAAAAAGTAGGAAAAAATATTATGATCCGAGGCCTTTGGTCCAAATGACATGGATAATGTGAGACGAGAGGTAAGAAAAACTTTAAGACTTCAATTGATAAATATCATATTTAACCTATTAAAAACTCCTCCCTTTTTTATACTAAAAAATACATCCTCTAGTTAAACATTGTTTCTCAAATAATTCTTATTGGGATTTAATTTAACTCTGGACAGTCTTAAATATTTTTTTGACCGAAATAGTTTCTATTTTCATACTTAGTAATTAAAAAAGTTTTTTTGTTAATTTAAAAAAATCATAAATAGTTTTTAACATATAATAATTGTATTCTATGTTTACAAAATTTTAGCATTAATTCATTATATGTTTTTGACTCCTCCAATATTTGTCATGAGAAAGTAACATAAATAACAATTAAAAAACACCTAGAAAATATTGAAATAATAAAAGATCGTCATACTATTAAAAAATACATAAAAATAGAATGAAAATAAAAACTAGTTGTTAAAAAGATAATTTTTTACCTATGTAATTTCAAGATGTTTCTTTTAATATTGTTAGTAATGTTATTATGAAAATTTTCAAAAAATCTCCTAATGTTTTTGGATATTTAAAAAACCCGTTATCTTTTTGAAAACTCCAAAAAACTTCTCTACCAAACCCGCTATCTTTTTGAATACTCCTTATAGGGGGTTAAAACTAATCATGGATGATGTTCATTTTTTTTGTGACTAAAATACCCTTCTTCCTATTACATATTTTTATTACTACCAAATGATTTTTATATCAACGTTTAAAAAAAATAATAAAAAAATAACAAAAATATTTTTTGTAATTACTACATATGAGAGTATAAGGGTATTTTGGTCAACAATTTTTTTTAACATCATACATGCTTAGTTTTAAGTTTTTAACCCCTATAATGAGATTTTTTTTTTTGAAAATAAAAGTTTGGTATAGAGGGTTTTTTGGAGTTTCCATAAAAATAGGGGTGATTTTAGACTATCCAAAAAAATTGTGTTTGAAAATTACTCTTTTATTATTATTTGATGTTAGTTTTTGGTGAAAAAATAATAAATAAACACTAAAATTATATAAATATAATTTATAATAATTATTTTTTTGAAATTATTATATGTTAATAAATATTTACGAATTTTTAAAAATTAAAAAAAATAACGAAAAATATTTTTGTTTAATTTTCAAATATGTTAGATTTAAGATCATTCAAAATTAGATTTAACCCTCATTATTTATAGAGATATTTGAAAATAAAATTTGGCCAGAAGGGTCTTTTTTGAAATATTTAAATTCAAATCAGACGCAAACACTTCTCTTTTCCTCATCACGAGTCACCTCCTGGTTCTTCCCAATTCGTTTCCAATTTTACATATATTCACGATCCTCGTAAATTCGTTTCAAATTTTAGATACAGAATGCTTTTTTCAAAAAATAAAGTTGTTTAGATGATAGAAAGTGTAATGATGGTTTACTAAGGGCGTATTACTGTTCAATTCAGAATTGACACGTTGTTGTGTAATGTGTTGTTTTGCAAAAATAATAATTAATAATGATAATGATATCAATGGTGTAATTTGTTTTGGTAGTGAAGATGAGAAATAACGAAGTGAAATTCTTTTGTTAGGCCGAAAATTCTTTAATGATGAAAAAAATTATGTTGTTTTTATTTTGGTTATAAAAAAAAAGATCATTAACACTGTTAAATATAATTTTGGCCAAATATATACCCTATATAATATAATTATGGGCAAGATATTATTTTCATGAATTGATGATGATTCGAAAGTTAACCTTACATTTTTTTTATTCTGAATTACTACTGACGAGTTATTTATTAGTTCATATTTACTAATAATAATTAATCATGTATTAAAATTCAATACACACTAAACAACTACATCAAAAAGCCCGCATCGACACGCAGAATATTTTCCTAGTGTTCTTTAACAAGTAGTTAACATTTTGATGCAGTGGCGGATTTAGGGGGGGGGGGGGGGGGGGGGCATGAAATGAAGAACCGACGTATTAGCGAAAAAATAAGGTGATTTTGCTCATTTGGAAATTAATAAATATGATAAATTTGTATATATTTCACAAAGATTAAGCTAGTCTAGTGATAAAATTGATGTTTGTGAGATGGAAAGTCTTGAGTTCAAGACCTGCAAGTGGCATATTTTGATTTTTTGATTTTTTTTTTTATTTCGGCCCCCCTATAAAATCTGGCTCCCCTATACATCGATCCTGGATCCGCCCCTGTTTTGATGTGCACAAGTACAGATTATGATTAAGAGTTAATTTAACTTCCCTAGTTTATATTTTCATGGAACTTTCTTATCGATGGATTCTAATTTAATTTTCAATTATAAATTAATTATGTGATTAAGAGATAAATTTACGCACAAATAAGGTAGTTGACAAAATGAACAAAATAATAAGTGCACTAAGTCAATTTCACGATTTAAAATATTCATTATAAATTTAAATATTCGCACTATTTACAAATTGCATCTCTAAATGTGACCCGTTCCATGCTGTTCAATATTTTAATACATATAAACTATTTGTTGGAGTAACGATAAAAATACATAACCGATCATAAATTCGAAATAAATACATTAGTCCGTGTTATTAATTATACTACAAATCAAACATAAACTTATGTATTTGTGTCAAATTTGCGATCGATTTATTTGTACGACATCATTATTCCTAATTGTTGAATAACCACAATTTCCAAGAACGGTTAGAAAACATATAAAAATACAATATTTTCAGATACTCTTCTATATTTTCATTAAAGAAGTATTGAATTAAAATTTACTGAAATACTCAGATATTAGACAGTACAATAATTTATGGCATTAACTACAATTGAACGTTACAATACTCATATACTCTTGTTTCGTAAATGTTTGGTATAATTGACTTACAATAATTTAAAATTTTATGAATGTATTATGATATTTCTTAAAGTTTTATCATTGTATTATGATATTTCTTGTTCCGTAAGGTAGATATCATTTCATCTTTTTCTAATTTGATTTAGAAGTTTTCAAGCATACTAGGTTTTGAATAATGCTACATTGTCCCGATACAAATTACCGAATCAATTATGAAGTTATATTTATGGTAAAAATATAGTGGACCCCATGTGTCGTTCACATGCAATTCAGATGCAAATTATGCACTCGATAACATATTTATAATTTATTTCGGGAACTTTAAGTCTTTTTGATAGTTTTTTTTATACGTGATTCTTTTATTTCTCATAGTTTATAGTTAAGTACACAATAGTGAGTTTTATTTTATGTATTCTTAATTTGATATCTCAAGTTATTCTAAATTCGACACCGATATTATTGTATATTATAGTGGTAATATTTAAATTTTAAATTTGATTAAAAATATATGTTTGATTTATTAGATTTTTTTATTAGGCACTGATATTTTTCATTAAAATTATTTGAAGATTGTATGATTTACAAATGCTAATAATAGAAGAAAAAAAATTAGTAAAATGTACGGGCCTTATGTAGCGAGGCCCAACTTTTGTTTTAATTTTTGCAAACAACTAATACAATTCAATATAATTATGGGCAATTTCTTGTATGTCCCTAAAAGAAATCCAAAATATCAAATTTGTCCCATGTGAATATTAAATTTTTTTTTTATCAAATTTATCCTTTCAAAATTAAAAACTTATCACTTTCACTTTTATACATTTAAAACTTATATAATAACAAATATATCCAAATCGTTAATTTACTGTTAATTTTAACTTGACTTTTAACTAAAAACTTCATTAAATATTAATTTTGAAATTGTTGGACCAAAATGTCCTTTTCTCTTCAATAAACTATAATTAAACACAGAGTAATTCTACACAACATGCTCTCGCAGCAAGATATTGGTCGTACGTTGAATATTGTATTCACACTACAAAATAACTTAACTAAATTCAACCACACCCTACACCTCATCATCCTGCTGTCAATCATGTTGCGAAAGCATGTTATTGTTACGTAGAATTACTCATTAAGCTCATTCCTCCCCAGCCAGTTTTTCGAAACTATAATTAAGATCATTAATTTTGTAAAAATCTCCCCTAATTATATTTCGTTAAAAATTAGTAAATTCTAAACAAAAATATTCTGAATTTTGTTATATTATTTTAAATATCATCTTTTCGTAAAGAAAAATTGTGTGTCTTAAATTAAGTGTTAAATTTATAAAATAAAACATTTATATAAATTAAATATGTTTTACAATAACATTTATACGAAAAAGGATTGTTATTTGTAATTGTCAAACACAACTTGCCATGAGTTCAATGTATAGTAAAATGTAAAGTATCTTGATTATTCGAGAAATCCGGATCTGGAACAATCAAGATATTTTTGTTTTACAAAAACAATAAATAGATCCAACTGGAGGCAACTCCGATTAGGGGTGTTCAAACGGTCTGGTTTATTCTGATACCGAACCGAACCGGTCAAATTCGGTTTAATCAGCTTGATTTTTCGTTTTATTTGGTTCGGTTCGGTTCAAAAAATGTTATTGTTTGGTTTATTCGGTTCGGTTCGGTTTTGATGTTCCGAAAACCGATTAAACCGAACCGACCGAATAACGTCCAACATTTTATATATTTTTAATATGTTAATATTAATATATATAAAATGATATAATAATTTTATAAATTAATATAATTATATTTTATAATATTTATTTATATTTTTGTTATTTCGTTACGATGAATTAGTGTCATGAATATAAAAAATGCATTGATAAAAATATGAAATTATTTCCGTCCTTTCTACATTGAAAACAAAAAAACATCGAACACATATATGAAAAACAAAGCAATTACGTTCTATTTGCTTATATGAAAATATCCATAGTCAAGATGCTTATTTACTACATGTATCCAAAAGTTAATTTGTGCGAACAGTTGTAAAAAAGCTCTCATAACTAGAAGCATCAAAATAACAGTAAGATCTTTGCACACACAAAAAAAAAAAAAAAAAAAAAAAAAATCAACAAAATAGAAGCATCAAAATAACAGTAAGATCGTATATGTCAAACCAAATGACTATCGTTGTGATCATGGAGAAATAGTATACTTCTTAAGGTTGTTCATGCATCAACAAAATCAACCGAAGTACAAATTATCTTTTTTATTCATGCACTCAAGCAAAATACAAACGGTCTTATCCTTTCATTCACCGAAAACCCGAAAAATAAACATATATTTGCCAAAGAAGAATGAACAAATTGCGTCTTGCCCGTGATATATGGAAATAAAACAATACCATATTGTAAGATGAGAAATATTTTTACTGTTCGAGAAAGCCAGATCTCGAACAATTCCAGTATTTCTATTTTTACTGAGGCAGTATTTCGAATCACATAAGACATTCTTTGCACAATTACAAAAACAAATGAGAATGAAAAAGATAATTAAACTGTTTGATATGAATTATGATACTTCATCCAAATAAATCGTTTATGCTCTATAATCTATTAGTATCTTTGAAACAACCCTGCCTCTTACTCATTTGTGACCTTTTCGCATCTTCACAATAAAAACATTGGAGTTAAATTGAGCCAATAGTTAATTCTATGTATGCATGAAATGTACAAACAGTTGGTAAACACCATTACCAATCAAAACAAAAAAATAATTGACAGAAAAAAAATATATATTTCTTTCTTACGAGATATTTTGGCACGAGACATATTCGCTACCAAGACAGAATCTGGCATATTGGTGTTCCGTATTAAAAGAACCGTCAAATATAAATATTACTATAACAAAAACAAATACCAAAAAGAAAAATTCGTTAAACAACCTGCGCAATAGCACGGGTGCAACAGCTAGTTTTCTTTATTTCGTGTCTCTTTTTAAAACACCCATCAAGTAGACAGAATATAACTTCCATTTTTGTCACTTTTGTGATATTTTATCAATTCTCTATTCATATTGTAAAAAAAAAATTTAGAAGATTAAGCTCTTTTAATTCCAATGTATTGTCTGCACACAAGATTTCATTGATCCATTCAAAATTTCAAATTTGCAAATATTGTAGTTCCAATTTCGAAATGAGAACTGAAAATTTATATTCCTATTTTCATTTTCCAAAGTTGTAATCATGAATCATACCAATTATACATGGATGCAGATCGTATCAATTAGAAAGTAACAAGCATATATACAACTTTACATACAATTTAAATTTAAATCTAAACTAAACTATGCATGTTTTATATAATGGCCTCGAGATAATGAAGTCCCCCAACTGTTGTTAATTTAGAAGCTAAATTGTACGACTAGGCCTCAATTCATACAAGTAATGCTCAATTACCCTTCGGATTTCAGTGTAAATTGTTGAATTTCTTCAAAAAGTTCTGAAGATTGCTAATTCCAGTAAAAGAAAAGAGAGGGGTTACTTTTAAGCGTACTGGAACCTGGAGAAAGGGCGTAGATCTCTCGCGAAAGCATATCCATTATCCAATTAACAAGTAGCAGAGAAAAGCGTGGAGAAAGTCGACGCTACCAGTTACCAGTGAACGAGAGAACATTTTGCCCACTCGGTTCAATCTGTGTTTCCGCTCACGAGAGCCATAATGATGCCAGAGAGGCGAGAGGTAGTGAAAGATAAAATAGAAGGAAAAAGAAGGAAAGGAACCGGAGAAGGAAAGATGATGGGTAATTTTATCTTGCCCCTCATTTTCCCAAACATCCTCTATGTGAACGATTAATGATTAATTATAAAAGTAATTAACAAAAATATATTTCATTAACAATTAATTGTTATATAATTAAGATATATACGTATTAATAATTCTTAATTAATATCAATTAACTATTAATAAAATGTATTTTTATTAATTACTTGAATCATTAATCATTAATCGGTCATATAAAGAATGTCGGGGGTAAATGACCTCAAAAATGAAGTGATGGTCGTCAAGTAATAACAGCACTAACCACAAGATAGAGCTGGCAAAATCTGACCCGACCCGAAAATATTGAAAAGTCAACGACCCGAACCCGGACCCGAAACCGAAACCGAATGATCCGAACCCGAAACCGAATGACCCGAAACCCGAACGACCCGAAACCCGAACTAACCCGAAACCCGAATGACCCGAAACTCACGACCCGAATGACCAAAAAATTAAAATATTATTGTTAAAAAATCAATATAATATTGCTAAAATATCTCGGAATCAATAAAATAAATCAGAAATTACCCGAAAATTAAATTTTTGGAAAATCGAATGATTCGAAATCAATTTTTGTGAAATCTGAATTACCAGAAAATCAAAATAGTCAAGACCCGAATGACCCGAAAACCGAAACGACCCGAACCCGAATGATCCGAAAACCGAAACGACCCAAACCCGAATGACCCGAAAACCGAAACGACCAAAAAATATCATAAAACCAATATGAAAATTATTAAATGTGTAATTTGATATAATATCATAAAATAAATTAATTAATATCACAAAACCAATATGAAAATTATTAAATGCGTAAAGCATGATATAAAATAAATTTGAAAAAATCATATCATATCATAAAATAAATTAATGAATATCACAAACAAATATGAAATTATATCATAAAATAAATTAATGAATATCACAAAATAATTCATAATTATTATATCATAAAATAAATTAATGAATATCACAAAACAAATATGAAATTATATAAATATTAATCATAAAATAAATTATTAAATGGGTAAATGGTTAAAACATGATATAAATTAATGGATATAATCAAATCATAAAATAAATATGGAAATTATGTGTGATTGAAAGTCAAAGATGAGGTGGCTCAATGTGAGAGCTCAAAAACATCCCCTCTTTAAAGGGAGAACAATTTATCGAGGGATGATTCTATGATAAGACTTTTTTTTTAATTCTTATACAAATTAACAAGGATATTTTGGATATTTTCAATCCTCTTATTTAAATAATAATTAATGCAATATTTGAACAAGAAACTAATTTAATTGAGAACATCTAATTAATTACAAACTTCCAAGATATCCTTTTGAAAAGGTCCTACCATAGAATCATCATTTATCGAGTAATGTAGCCACGACAATTATAGTACGAAATGGTACATGTAAAATTTAGGATAATTATGCCATGCCCATCAAATTCCCCCCAACAACATTTATATAATTTAAATAAAATTAATTAACATGATAATTAACAAAAAAAAAATACTATATTTACGATTAATTGACTTTAATCAATTTACATGTAAAATTCATGTTAATTAATTGTTAATTGGTGATATAGAGAATTACGGGGGGAATTTGAGGGGCACCATATATGACCTCTAAAATTTAGGAGGGCGTTATTGCAAGAGCTGACATGGCTTAATTAAGAGCGGTTTTAATTTTTTTTTATCAAATGACCATTGTGTCCTTATTAATAATGATTAATATTTATTACACTTGTCAATTAGTGCAATTATCATCCATAAATAAATATTGGAATGAGAAATATAAAAATGACACGTCGTCATCATCATCATCATCATCATCATCATCATCATCATCATCATCATCATAATAATAATAATAATAATAATAATAATAATAATAATAATAATAATAAGATAATTATTACATATTCGAAGACTAAATATAATTTTTTAGATGAAGATTAAAATCATGGATATCATTATTACAAAAAAGAAATGCATGAATAATTTAACTTATTTATATTTTAATATTTATTATATTTGATTCTTCATAGTATAAAAAAAAGGGAAATTTTGATATGTAGACCAAATAAGTTTGGAATTACCTAAAATAGACAACCAAGTATCAAAATTTGAATTATAACACTTTCGACATTTGAAAAGTCGAATGATTTAAAATGACCGACTTTTCAAAAGTCGGACGTTTTGTTAATCACCCAAAACATCTAAACCTGGATTAGTGGTATTAATATGTGTTCGACCTTTGAAAGGTCGAACAATTTTGAGGCCATTTTGAGGGTATTAATTCCACTCCCCAATATCACCCCCAAATCTTTCCTTGAATAAATATATTTTTCCCCAACATTATACATGTTCATATATTTAACCAAGTTAATATATTTAATTAACATGATAACTAGAACATATTAGTTGTTAATAAAATACGTAATTAAAATTAGTTTGAATTCATAAATTTGAATCAATATTTATGAATTTTTAATGATATGTTCTAATTATCACGTTAAAAAAAAAAATACAATGGTACAAATATATAAAGAGTACGGCGGGTACAATTTGGAGTCAATTAAATTTTTTTTTAAAAATATCTACTCTACTGTGTTCAACACGTGAACAAAAAAGTATAAATTTTAATTGGTTCCCGCACCAAAACCAAATATCGAATCCGGTTCCGGATCTTAAAATTAGCAACCAGATCCATATCCGGATCCACTCGGATTCGGATATTTTTTTCGAATCCGGATATTTTTTCGGATACGGTTCGGGTCGGTTCGGGCAATATCCACACCATTGACATCCCTAATGATAGATTAGATAATTTAAGCAAACGTTGCTTCCGAAAATATAAGTCTTTCATTTTCCAAGTAATTAGAATTAAAATTAACAAACAAAAATGGAAGTTGCACGAACAGAAAAAAATATTGCTAAAATTAGAATTACAACTTAAACTTCCGCAAAGTTCCTTAATATTTTTATAATCATGATCATGAGTAATTAAATAATAATCAACCATATTAAATCATGAGTAATTAAACAAGGATAGTACGCAAGAGTAATTAAACAATAATAATCAACCATATTGAATATTTAGTAAGCATCATTAATGACAATAATCATTAATGTGGATATATATATTAAAAATTGCATTGAAATGCAATTGGTAAATTTGAGAGGATCGGTTCATACTACTAGATTGTACTGTAGTTATATCCAGGTCCAGCCTTTCGGGTCAATATTTGCACCAAATAAAGGAAACTCTGTTTCGCTGATCCCTATTTTCAAACGAACTCTTCTCTTTTGTTTTTCTTCCGTCAAAATCTTCAAATCTTCTCTAACGGCTATATCCAGCAAGGCCTAGAATCTTCTCCTCCAACGGTCATATCCAGAGAGGCGTTGGAGGAGCGCCCTGTTCTCTATATATATACTCGTCCAATCCCTCTTCGACCAGACTCTCTCTCTCTCTCTCTCTCTCTCTCTCTCTCTCCGACCAATTGAAGATGAAGCAAGTGCAAAGCCAAGTCAGAGCCAACAGATGGCTATTTCTCTCTCATCTTTTCTTCTCCAAATCGAAGATGTGTTAGAAACAGAGCGAGATATCTAGTCTTTCTCTCTCTCCTTCCTCTGTCTCTCTGTCTCTTCGACCAATTGAAGATGAAGCAAGCGACAATGAGAGTTTTCTTTCTGTTTCTAGAAGAAGCAAAAATGGCGAGTTCTCCCTTTGATTTTTACTTGAAGAAGTAACCACAGTGCATAAAGTTCCAGCTGGGCCTTATGTTCTGTTCATGCAAAACGGGTTGAACTTGAGGTAAAATACTAAAGTTCCTGTCTTTTTCGAATTATTTTTCAACTGTCTTTTGCCAGATCATGTTTGCATCATTATTTGGTTTCAATTTTGTTGGAAGTACATTTTTTCTCTTATGTGAATTTATTTCAAGAATTCGAAGTTTGCCTTCTTCTTTCTTTTTTTTGTTGATGTGAGAGCGAGAATCACTTTGGGCAATTAACAATTAACCAATTTCAAAGTTTGCCTTCTTCTGCTCGAAAAATTTCCACTGCCCTTTTTAATATTTAACCAATTAACAATTATCACTCATATCTCTGTGTTGACTTTGGGCCATTTGCAGATATTGATTTCGTTTCTTTTTTCTATTTCAGTTATTAGGATTGTAGATAAGGATCCAAATTGTGCAAAAGTACTATTTTGAGCAGCGATTAATGAGGGGGGGGGGGGGGGTCGAACAGTGACGAAGAGAACCGAGTCATTGCAGCCAAATGACAAAGGGGGCCGAGTCGGAATCTGAAGGGAACTGCCCATTGCTGTGCAAAAGTACTTATTATTATCTCAATTCCTTATTTATTTCACTTCCACTGTTTGCAAGTCTAAGTTTCTTTCTTTGTATAAATTTCAGAAGCACCAAACTTCTCAATTCCAAATAAGTCGCTGCAGCAGGATAGTATGAAGTTTCATGGATCCCTTTGCTGCTGAAAATACCTCAAGACTTTTTTTTATTACATGTGTATTTTTCTAGCTTGTTTATTTTTGTATGTATGTATGTATGTGATGTATGTGTGTGTATGTCTGATATGTGTATGTGTGTGTATAATGTTTGTGTATTTGTCTTTTTCATGCAGGATAGGGCGGGAGGAGGGGGTTCCGGGTCGGGCCCATGCGGGGCCCGGCCCGGCCCGAGGGAGGGGGTCGGGCCCATGCGGGTCCTGGCCCGGGGGGGGGGGGGGTCGGGCCCACGCCGGGCCGGGGGGGGGGTCGGGCCCACGCGGGGCCCGGCCCGGCCCCGGGGGGGGGGGGGGGGGGTCGGGCCCATGCTGGGCTCGGCCGGGGGGTCGGGCCCCGGGTCGGGCCCATGCGGGGCTCGGCCGGGGGGGTCGGGCCCACGCGGGGCCCCCGCCCGGGGGGCCAGGCCCAGGCCCCGGGGGGGTCGGGCCCAAGCGCGGTGGGCCCTGGTCGGGGCCCCGCCGGGGGGTCGGGCTAATGCGGGCCTGGTCCGGGTGGTTCAATCCCGAAATGATTTTTAGGGAAAAAATTAAATGGGTCTACAAAAATTTCGGTAATGGATTTGTGTTTTAATTCGGGATATGAATCATTTTTGTTGCATGTTATTAATTTGGTTAATTGATTATTTGCATATTAAATGTATGTTATTTGGTAAATATTTAAGCTATAATAAAATTACAGTTGTTATACACAATTGAAAAAAGATGCCATAAATATTTCGGTTTTAATTAGAAATATTAATCATTCAAAACTGATGTAATTACTTCTTCGGTTTTTCTCTCTCTTTGGTCCATTAGAAGAAGACAAATATAAAGGCATTTTTGGTCTTCTTGTCTCTGATAAACAAAGATACATCATTCTACCAAATAACATACATTCTATTAAAAAAAAACATATTAAGAAGATAAAGTTGGTTTGAAGAATTTGGTGCAAGGCTTCCTATTTTTTCGAGTGAAGAATTTCGTTCTGCGATTGTGCAATCAGACGGATACGAAACTTTTTGGGGTTAGAACCTTGGAAGCACTACAAGAAAAACGAATTTCCCCGACACAATTTTTCCGACACATTGAATATCTGGTCGGCAAAGCTATCTTATCCCCGGCAATTTCAAACAAAAGTCGTTAAATAATGCATATTGCCAACAAAAGAACTACGACGGCATATTGTCAAAAAAGCCACATTGTTTTTTTTTTTATTAACAAAAGCCACATTATTATTAATGTGAATTGCAAATGGCAGTTATCTGATTAATTATGTATGAAATCTTCAGTTTCTATAATCCATATTTCTTGGCCTTAATGAACGTGCCTTAAATATAGTGTTTCCCGTTGTTTAAATTATGGGCGTCTGATATGATGGTGTGCCACTTTAGCATGATTAACTCATGACCGTTTAATCTATTATGCCTTATTTGTGTGAGCGTTTGATTGTTTATGAGGTTTGTCTCTCTGCTTTTTGGTTCCCTGAGCTGAGCTTGGTTTTTATGCTCCTCCGTTCTTTATGTATATGATGGTGTGCCACTTATGACTTATCTGAGCATGTTTTGCCTCTATTCAACACTTTTCTCAGTCGGCGGGTTCTTGCGAGGTAGTGTTTTTTCTTTCTTTTCATCTTCTTCTTGTTCAGATAAGCCAATCGGTGTTCGTTGTTGTTGTTTTCTTCTGAGCAATTTTGTGCTTTGCTTCCATTCATTGGCTTTGTGAATTGTGTGGACACTTTCTTATTATGTTAAAATTTTTATGAAAGATGATTCTGTCATTTGCACATCAGGATTTTTGTTGTCTACTTTTATAAACTTTTGCGTTTTTTTTGCGCATATTTTGTTTGGTCTTCGGGTATTTATGAAGACTGGTAACTTCTTTTTGGATTTCTGTTGATAGGTTTCTCCATTCGCTTCTCTAAGGATGAGTGTTATTGCATTTGCGTAGTGCTTGGAAACACATAAAGACTAATAAATATCCTTTTCTCTGTATTTTCTATTTCTGTATTCGTAAACAAAAGTAGATTGTAAACTAGATACGGCCTTTTCATTGGCTACCCTGATGGAAATGAATAACCTTTGTATTCTTTATATTTACGCATGAAAAAAACAAAACCTCATGTACACAAAGCCAATGAACATTTGAATGAATACTTAATGACTCGGCATGGAACAGATATGATCACTTTTTGCACGATAAAACAAAAATATATCCAAATCTACATGTATTGATACTGTTTTCAACACGCAAAAATATGAATAATATAAACTGTGCTTCTTTGTGACCGCCAAACCAAGACATCACAAAGCTAATCAACATAAATAAAATTATTTCTTTTTTAATATATTCATGAACAAACCATATGCTAGGATCTGTTTTTCTTTGTGCGCGCCAACACGAGGTTTACAATAGAAAACAAAATTTAATACGTTGCCTCATTGCCGTGATGTGTAAAAAAAAATTCATATTGTAAAATTTGAAATATCCTCGTTGTTCAAGAAAGCCGGATGTATAATTATAATATTTTTATTTTACAATATCGAAGGATTAAATCCCAATTCATATAAGTCTATTGTGTTATGTTTCCATTCTGATCGAAATTTGAAAGTCATGTATTTTGTTGTAATTATTTTTGTTTCAACTCGAGTAACATAAATACATTTTTTTTTTTCAACTGATTCATCCCCGAACCATCTGCTACATTATTATTTTGAACATAAAAAAATGACAAATGTGTGACATTGTGTTCCTTTTCACGTGCCAACTCAAGACATAATTTCATGCTTTGCAATTCAATATAAGATTTTTGTTCGTTGCCAGTGACTTATAAAAAAAATGTAATTCCATTGTAAAATGTAAAATATTCTCATTATTCAAAACAACCGAATCTTGCATAATTAGAATATTTGCATTTTACGATTTGAAAGAATTTACCTATACTGAGGCAATCTTCGTTCAAAAAATTCTACTGTATTTCTTTGTATTATGTTGAAAATACAAAACTCATCTAATTCCGTTACCAATATTTTCACTCAGAGTGAATTAACATAGACGCAATTAGTTGTTTACATATACCTGAACCCATTTTTCTCTGGTCCACACTAATTCCATACATATACCTGGATCCATTTTTCTTTCCAAACACCTTGATGAACAAACTATTTTTTTTGTGTGCCAAATATCACTCTCAATCTCTGCATGAACAAAAGTTGTCCAATAAATAAAAAAAAAAGAAAAAAAAGAAACAAGAATAATCACGTTACAAAAATATATGGAACAAACTTATGTACTGAATAAAAACACCACAAAATTTCACATAACCGACGAAACAAATTGGATACAAGAATAATGGTCTTGGATTCTTGGAGTTTAGAAAAAGATAGGAATATTTTTAAAATATCCAAAAAAATTAGGAAGTTAAAAATATACCAAAGCAAAATAAGTATGAACAATCAGACAAAAGAACGTAACATCAAATTACATATTATAAAAAATTAAAACATGATATATTTGAAGATTCTTGCACAATTGCGCGCAAAAAAACTGATATATTAGAAATCGCCGTAATTCTCTTTCATAGAATACGGTGCCAAAAAATGTTAAATGCTCTTTAGATTCTTTAGTTCGAAATAGTTAAGTATTTGTAAAGAGATTTGGTTGTTAAAAGTATGAATTAAAGAACATAGATTCATAAAGTTTGAATAGTATGTTTTGAACTTTGATTCATAGAATACGAACATAGATTCATAAAGTTCGAATATTATGTTTTGGACTTTGATTCATACAATACGAACATAGCTTCTTTAATTCGAAATAGATAAGTACTTGTAAGAACATTTTTCTTACGCAGATAATTTTCTGCCTAAAGTATGAATAATATGTTTGGGACTTTGATTTTTTTTTCTAAAGAGATTTTGGTGGGCTTGGTTGTTAGAAGTATGTTAGCCCATATGTTGAATCTAAACTCATCTGAGGGGTTGGTTGGCTATCGGGAAGAAATCTCATTGCCAACTAGATTTCTGCTATTAATTTAAAAATATAGAAAATGTTTTTACTAGTATACCAATTAATGTAAAATAAAAAAGAAAATATATTATATTTATATAATTTTAATATTTAGAGTGTCATGTTTTTTTTAACAAAATAAAATAAAATAACATTAAACTAAAATGCGTTGATACAAAAAATATGTACCTTGAAAATATTTTGGAGGAAAAAATATTACTTTATCTGGCTAAACAAATTAAGCAACTTGAAAATAGCTTTAAATAATAATAAATTATAATTATTATACGAAACACGGTAAAAAATATTGAAATTAAAAATAATAGGAAAAAATCAACATTTAAGATATTTTATTGATCTGTTAAATTAACACGACATAATTCGTGTTTGTACTCATTGGAGGGTAAAAGATTGTATTTATTCGTGAACATAATGAACCGATCAAATTCAATCGGTTTGGTTTTTTTATTTATTTATTTAGTTCAGTTGCAAACATGATATTGTTTGTTTATTCGGTCGGTTCGATTTAATCGGTTTTCAAAAAACAAAACCGAATCGAATAAACTGAACCATATCAGTTTTTGGACCGAACCAAATATTTGAATCAACACACTTAATTAACAGAATAATTAAAAATACATCATTAATAATTAATTAATATTGATTTAAACTATGAATTCAAATGAATGATAATTATATATTAAATTAAATGTTAATTACATGACATATGTTGATTATGAACGTAATTAAATTTGTTAACTATAATATAAAAAATATTATGATAAAATTTGGGAACACATATTTATTTTTATTTTCTCCAAACATTTTCCACCAGCTCTAAAATCATGATTTAACTTTAATTAACTCACCGGATTTTTAAAATCAGGTGGTATCGGATTTTTAAAACCAATTACTGTCATAAATATTTCTATATCATTTCGATGTACATATAGATTTAAACATTTTTATTTAATTATCGGTGTTATACTATTCCTATTAATATAATATTTTCAACGTTGTAAAATTATTTTTCGGATCAATCCATAGGTACCAATATAATATATATAGTTTACGAGTCATTATGTCAACCATTCAAACATACACTTTTAATATAACATGTTTGTTTTTATTATGCTATTTTGGGTGTTTAATATGCTATTTTTCGTGTAAAGACTATGTTGCTTTAAATTCTATTTGACCGTCTCAGAACTCAGCGCGCATTTTTAGTAAATAAAATCATTTAATGTCAAAATATTCTTTCGGTGATAAATTTTTCATTTAAATGTCAAGATACATTTAATTGTGACTATCATATTCGAATGCCCGTATACTATTTCAGTCTACATATATTATTTTCAAAATTAATGCATTATTTTTTATGTTAATACATCATTTGTAATAACGATATAGTGGTCTATTGCGCTTGGACTATAATTTACATACGATACGATGACCAAAAGAAACTTTGTATATTTTATCTTAATGCCCAATCTTCTGAAGGAAACGTGCGGGCTGAGAGTCTACGGCGACCCTGACGTACCGCGCAAATTCGAGATGAAGGGACAGCTTGGTGGCGTAAGAAAAGGGTGAACCGGTGAGGTGAGTGAGAGGTGGCATGGCCTGGTCGTACGGTTTCATGGGACACGGTCTTTGAGGACTTCATTAATTTATCAGTAAAATATGGATAAGTGGATAATTATGAAATACACATAATCTTTGTCAAACTAGAAAGAAGCATGTCAAATTAATATATGGGTGTTTCCGTAATTACTAATTTACAGATATTACAGATATTACAGATATAACATAATCTTTGTCCGGTTCTAGGATAAGTTCAATTGCCTTAATTTTATTTAGTGGAGGATAAATTATAATGAACTAGGATTAATTTTGGCTTGCTGTATGGCTCAATTCTGTTGATTGGGGTTAATTGGAACCATGTTAGAGTAAATGGGCAGGATTAAGCTTAATTGTGGATACATATTCTGAAATAGGAGTTATTTTTGTCAATATTAGAGTCATTTATCGATGATCATCTGGATTAATTAGACTTAATTAGTGTCAATAAATTATCGATATTGTTAAATTTTGACATATTATCCCAATATAATTTTTAATATTTTTTGTTCAGTTGCATAGCTTTTTGTACACAGGAGCATTCATAGAAGTTCCTTGCCCTAATCAACAGATGATCAGCGATAATAGACGAAATGCCCAATTAACTGCCATCCAGAGAAGTTCCGTTTGCCCCGTTCTTATTTATTAAGGGTCTTTGATAGACCAAACCAAACCTCGAAGAGGTGTCCGTGATCGTGACCGTGGAAGTACCATGTAATGCCTAAATGCCTTTGTACTCTGCGTCAAATGGTTTTAGTGAAAGAGCAATTAAGGGAAAAATCAACTCTAAAATAGTTCGAATGGTTTTCATCTTCCATCAAGGAATAGCTGGTCTCTTGTCTTGTCTCAAGCTCTCTTTTGCATCAAGGGAAAAATCAACTCTAAAATAGTTCGAATGGTTTTCATCTTCCATCAATATCATGGAATAGCTGGTCTCTTGTCTTGTCTCAAGCTCTCTTTTGCATCAAGGGAAAAATCAACTCTAGGATGATACTCAGCTTTATGAGGGCTTACTGCTTAGTGCTTAGGGATGGTTCTCTTGGAGTTGTATGTGGCGTATCGGTATGGCCTGGATTTGAAATGAGATTGCAATCAAACTTTGTATTTTATTCTAAGCTTTGAAGAGATGTTTTATTTATTTTGCATGTAATTATGTTGTAATTCTGCATTTAGTATTTGATGATTTAATTATCGATGCTTTTAATTATTGATGTAATACAATAACACTTTTGTATGCCATGTTTATATATGATTCTGTGGCAATATTTAACATATTTGTAATATTCAAACTAAACATCAAAGTACAATACCAAAAATTAAAAAAATTCTCATTACAACCATTGAAACATCATAATCATACAAAATTTAAAATTACATGTCCAAAATCTTTTAGCTTGTAGAAGCTTTCGATTATCCAATTATTCGGAAGTGTCATCCATACTTTGTTCTTGACTTGTAATTTGAGGGACCTCGCCAAAAAACAACAAAAAGCCAAGTTAAAATCATATAATTAATTAATAATGATGAAAACTAAAAGAAATAGAATTCTAAGTAGTTAATCTCATTTCATTGCAATAGTTGAGCCCGCTCCCTCATACACTAAATTACATACTACATTTACTATGTTATTATAATTTACACACGAATGTATATATAGAGAAATTATATATATTATTATAATTTATAAGTTAAAAATTATATTGAATTACTCGTTCTCGGCCCCCCCTATCATTCCGGCCCCCCATATTATTCCGTCCTGGTTTCGTTCCTGTTCTTGACCCCTATGTTTAACACCCTTTCAAAAAAGATCTTACCGTTGATAGCATGCAATATTACGGATAATTTTATTAAACAAATTATAATTATAAGTTACTATATTGCTTTTAAGTGTTAATGCAATATTGATTTTTACTATATTGCTTTTAAGTGTTAATGCAATATTGATTTTTACTATATTGCTTTTAAGTGTTAATGTTCTTGACCCCTATATTGCTTTTATTAAACAAAATACAAAATATTATAAAATTCATTTCAAATAAGATATAAGTGCGTGAATTTTACATGATTTTTTTTTTTTTGCTGGATTGTTTCGAGCACCATTTGAAGATAAGTAATTTGTTGTTATTATTTTTATTATGTTTTCTTAGTGGAATATCTTGAAAAAATAAAAATAATATCAATAGTGATGCAATTTATTATTATTTAGCAATAACTCAAATTTTTTTTTGGAAATCAATACGTATAATCATTAACATTTGTTAAAAAAATATTTCAAGTGTAGATATATTTTTTAATCACAAAATGAAACGAGAATATCCCTAGTTTAATTTAGTGTCGACCGATCTATTTTCTTGTTGTCCATCATTGAATTATGATTAAACACATACGTAAGAAATAAGATGCTCTCAAGTGTAGATATATTTTTTAATCACAAATGAAAAAAGAAGTTATATGACAGATTGTCACATTTTTATTTTTAATCATACACAATCTTACAAAATATAAAAATATCTATGAATTTATTAGTTGTCACTCGTATAAGTATACAAGTATAAAGTTATGAGTTGCAAAATGTTAAAATATACAACTATATTTCCATATATGCAATAAGAAATAATAATGAGAAAAATCATGTAACAGTATTTAAATGATTGATTAAGTAAAGTTTAATTAATAAATGACACGTGATATACCAAAGTATAGAGAACTGCACTAATCCATCAAAAATTAAGTATTATATATGTTGTAGAATATTCCATTCCTCTGGAGTGATTGCATTAGAGAGAAAATAACTGGTTTTGGATTTTGTAATTTATTACCTAGCAATAACCAAATTTGTTTATAGAAAAATGGAAGAAATATGAAGATCAATGATGGAGTCAAATTGGGGGAAACTTCCATGATAATTGATACACATGCTTTGATTCCATACTTAAACCATTTTCAAATGAGCGAAATTGGGGCAACTTAATATTACATAATTAAGACTGGATTTGGAGTCTATCGGCTATCCCATCCCATGGGCCATGAGAGAAGAATTGGTTCTATCCAATTCAATTGCTTCCAATTTGATTGGTCCCATAATTAAGCAATTGGATTGGTTCCATCCAATTGCTTCCAATTTGAAGCAAAAATTGTTTCGGAAGAAACTGGTTTAGATTAAATCTTATGTAAGCTATTTAAAGCGTTGGAACTTTTAATTGATTGTAATCTGTAATCACAACTAAAAGCCGCAGAATTGTCATGTGGATTTTCAAAAATTGCATATGTGTGTATGTATGAATAAGCACCGGTTCTGGAGTACAAAAAGTTTCAAATTGGTTTATGATGGATTAAATGATATTGTGAATTGTGAACATACGATTTATGATAGATTAGATAATTTAAGCAAACGTTGCTTCCGAAAATATAAGTCTTTCATTTTCCAAGTAATTAGAATTAAAATTAACAAACAAAAATGGAAGTTGCACAAACAGAAAAAAATATTTTCAGCTAAAATTAGAATTACAACTTAAACTTCCGCAAAGTTCCTTAATATTTTTATAATCATGATCATGAGTAATTAAATAATAATCAACCATATTAAATCATGAGTAATTAAACAAGGATAGTACGCGAGAGTAATTAAACAATAATAATCAACCATATTGAATATTTAGTAAGCATCATTAATGACAATAATCATTAATGTGGATATATATATTAAAAATTGCATTGAAATGCAATTGGTAAATTTGAGAGGATCGGTTCATACTACTAGATTGTACTGTAGTTATATCCAGGTCCAGCCTTTCGGGTCAATATTTGCACCAAATAAAGGAAACTCTGTTTCGTTGATCCCTATTTTCAAACGAACTCTTCTCTTTTGTTTTTCTTCCGTCAAAATCTTCAAATCTTCTCTAACGGCTATATCCAGCAAGGCCTAGAATCTTCTCCTCCAACGGTCATATCCAGAGAGGCGTTGGAGGAGCGCCCTGTTCTCTATATATATACTCGTCCAATCCCTCTTCGACCAGATTCTCTCTCTCTCTCTCTCTCTCTCTCTCTTTGAAGATGAAGCAATTGCAAAGCCAAGTCAGAGCCAACAGATGGCTATTTCTCTCTCATCTTTTCTTCTCCAAATCGAAGATGTGTTAGAAACAGAGCGAGATATCTAGTCTTTCTCTCTCTCCTTCCTCTGTCTCTCTGTCTCTTCGACCAATTGAAGATGAAGCAAGCGACAATGAGAGTTTTCTTTCTGTTTCTAGAAGAAGCAAAAATGGCGAGTTCTCCCTTTGATTTACTTGAAGAAGTAACCACAGTGCATAAAGTTCCAGCTGGGCCTTATGTTCTGTTCATGCAAAACGGGTTGAACTTGAGGTAAAATACTAAAGTTCCTGTCTTTTTCGAATTATTTTTCAACTGTCTTTTGCCAGATCATGTTTGCATTATTATTTGGTTTCAATTTTGTTGGAAGTACATTTTTTCTCTTATGTGAATTTATTTCAAGAATTCGAAGTTTGCCTTCTTCTTTCTTTTTTTTGTTGATGTGAGAGCGAGAATTACTTTGGGCAATTAACAATTAACCAATTTCAAAGTTTGCCTTCTTCTGCTCGAAAAATTTCCACTGCCCTTTTTAATATTTAACCAATTAACAATTATCACTCATATATCTTTGTTGACTTTGGGCCATTTGCAGATATTGATTTCGTTTCTTTTTTCTATTTCAGTTATTAGGATTGTAGATAAGGATCCAAATTGTGCAAAAGTACTATTTCGAACAGTGACGAAGAGAACCGAGTCATTGCAGCCAAATGACAAAGGGGGCCGAGTCGGAATCTGAAGGGAACTGCCCATTGCTGTGCAAAAGTACTTATTATTATCTCAATTCCTTATTTATTTCACTTCCACTGTTTGCAAGTCTAAGTTTCTTTTTTTGTATAAATTTCAGAAGCTCCAAACTTCTCAATTCCAAATAAGTCGCTGCAGCAGGATAGTATGAAGTTTCATGGATCCCTTTGCTGCTGAAAATACCTCAAGACTTTTTTTTATTACATGTGTATTTTTCTAGCTTGTTTATTTTTGTATGCATGTATGTATGTGATGTTTGTGTGTGTGTGATGTATGTGTGTGTATGTCTGATATGTGTGTGTGTGTGTATAATGTTTGTGTATTTGTCTTTTTCATGCAGGTTAGGGCGGGAGGAGGGGGTTCCGGGTCGGGCCCATGCGGGGCCCGGCCCGGCCCGAGGGAGGGGGGTCGGGCCCATGCGGGGCCTGGCCCGGGGGGAGGGGTCGGGCCCACGCCGGGCCCGGCAGGGGGGGGGGGGGTCGGGCCCACGCCGGGCCCGGCCCGGGGGGGGGGGGTCGGGCCCACGCCGGCCCTGGCCCGGGGGGGCCGGGGGGCCGGGGGGTGGGTCGGGCCCACGCGGGGCCTTGTCCGGGGGGGCGGGCCCACGCGGGGCCCGGCCCGGGGGGTCGGTCCCACGCGGGGCCCGGCACTGGGGGGTCCGGCCCACGCGGGGCCCGGGCCCGGGGGGGTCGGGCCAACACGGGGCCCGGGGCCCACGCGGGGCGGGGGGGTGGGTCGGGCCCACGCGGGGCCCGGGCCCGGGGGGGGGGTCGGGCCCACGCGGGGCCTGGCCCGGGGGGGTCGGGCCCACGCGGGGCCTGGCCCGGGGGGGTCGGGCCCACGCGGGGCCTGGCCCGGGAGGGCCCGGCCCAAGCGCGGTGGGCCCTGGTCGGGGCCCCGCCGGGGGGTCGGGCTAATGCGGGCCTGGTCCGGGGGGGTCGGGCAGGGTCGGGCGGGGGGGGGGGGGGTTCAATCCCGAAATGATTTTTAGGGAAAAAAATTAAATGGGTCTACAAAACTTTCGGTGATGGATTTGTGTTTTAATTCGGGATATGAATCATTTTTGTTGCATGTTGTTAATTAGGTTAATTGATTATTTGCATATTAAATGTATGTTATTTGGTAAATATTTAAGCTATAATAAAATTACAGTTGTTATAAACAATTGAAAAAAGATGCCGTAAATATTTCGGTTTTAATTAGAAATATTAATCATTCAAAACTGATGTAATTACTTCTTCGGTTTTTCTCTCTCTTTGGTCCATTAGAAGAAGACAAATACAAAGGCATTTTTGGTCTTCTTGTCTCTGATAAACAAAGATACATCATTCTACCAAATAACAAAGATACATCAATCCCGAAATAATTTTTAGGGAAAAAATTAAATGGGTCTACAAAACTTTCGGTGATGGATTTGTGTTTTAATTCGGGATATGAATCATTTTTGTTGCATGTTGTTAATTAGGTTAATTGATTATTTGCATATTAAATGTATGTTATTTGGTAAATATTTAAGCTATAATAAAATTACAGTTGTTATAAACAATTGAAAAAAGATGCCGTAAATATTTCGGTTTTAATTAGAAATATTAATCATTCAAAACTGATGTAATTACTTCTTCGGTTTTTCTCTCTCTTTGGTCCATTAGAAGAAGACAAATATAAAGGCATTTTTGGTCTTCTTGTCTCTGATAAACAAAGATACATCATTCTACCAAATAACATACATTATATTAAAAAAAACATATTAAGAAGATAAAGTTGGTTTGAAGAATTTGGTGCAAGGCTTCCTATTTTTTCGAGTGAAGAATTTCGTTCTGCGATTGTGCAATCAGACGGATACGAAACTTTTTGGGGTTAGAACCTTGGAAGCACTACAAGAAAAACGAATTTCCCCGACACAATTTTTCCGACACATTGAATATCTGGTCGGCAAATCTATCTTATCCCCGGCAATTTCAAACAAAAGTCGTTAAATAATGCATATTGCCAACAAAAGAACTACGACGGCATATTGTCAAAAAAGCCACATTGTTTTTTTTTTTATTAACAAAAGCCACATTATTATTAATGTGAATTGCAAATGGCAGTTATCTGAGCAATTATGTATGAAATCTTCAGTTTCTATAATCCATATTTCTTGGCCTTAATGAACGTGCCTTAAATATAGTGTAATTGTCTCCTTCCAAATTTCTTTTTATTGTAGAGGTCCTTCCATTTTTTGAGAAATTGAAACAGTCTGGTATGTACTTTCGAATTTGGCTGTTTATCTTAGGAGAAATTTAACGTTCTTGTCCATTGAATGTAATGGTTATATTTTATATCTTCTAGTATTTTGCACAAAACTATGATTACTTGTGACCATAATATTTGTTGGAATTTTTTATATTAGATAAAAGTATTTAGCAAAAAAATGTCTGTTTTTGATACAGGAAACTGATGAGGCAGTTGAATTTCATGCTTATGATAAACATATTTTTTTTTAATAGTAGCATATTACATATAACAGTTGAATTTCGCTTTTTTTACCTAATTTTTAATTTACTTTTTACTTCGATTTTTTTTTGCTAAATTCTAGTATTTTATGCAGATCAGGTGGTTGAATCATTTGACTTGTCTGAAATTTTGTGTTTCAAACCAGTTAGCACATGAATGGAGCATACACGAGAGGATTCAATTTCATTGATCAGTTCGATTACAAAGAGAGAGATATTTTTTCTTTTATTTAGTTGGTAGTATTCCTGTCTCCATTCCATGAATAAAATTTGAACTGAAAATATGAACATTCATCAATGACACAAATTATCATGATAAATAGATACTATTCAAAATTAAAATGAATAATACCCCAAATTACTGATCATGGCATGGGCTAGATTCTTTACTTCTCATAGATTTATAAAATTTCAAATATTAAGTTACATACAATTTACATTTATAAAAGGCTAATATATGTATTTAAAAAATGGGGAGTTCTATCATACACCCTTTCAAAAGAATATTTTGGATATTTAGAATGATGTATCATAAAATTTACTTTTTATAGATTTTTTTTTTTTTCCATGAACAATTCAAATTTTCTATTTAGTATGTCATTTATTGATAAATACACTTGAAAATTAATTTAAATACTCATTAATTTATAATTACACAAAATATCCTTGAAAATGGATGTATCATAAGCAAAAGGGTGTATGATAGAACTCTCCTTAAAAAATAACCTTTTGTTGTTTCATTAGTAATATATTATTTTCAGAGTAAATTGTTCATTATTGTTATTTCGGGTCGAATCCACGGACACAAATTTAGACATAAATTTGAGCACAAATCTCTATGAATAGTTAGAAATACTTGGATGAGAAAGTAGTGAGTGGTTATGTTAAATCACAACCGTTCGTCATTGTTTAATCAATAGTTAAAAATATTTTGTTCATTTTTTGTCTAATAATTTGTCTATTAATCCATTCCCTTGTTATTAATATATTTTTTTTTGTCAATACGTCATTTTTGTGTCCATATATAATTTACGATTCTCCAATGTCAAACACATAATTGTCAATATTGGTATTCTATTTTAACCGTTTACATATAATTTTTCGACCTATGGATCTTTCCAATAGGAAGTATTACTTCTCGATACTAGCATAACGTGTTATGGGACCTGGAATTAATTTGAGTATACCATTTTGTTTGTTCAATAATATTTTTTCTGAATTTCGTTAAATTTCCTTTTTGCATGCTCATCACATTTTCTATGAATTCAATATATTTTTGACTCTTTACGCGTTCATTATAAATTTATAATATGTGAAGTGTACATCTTTTATTTATGTGATATCTTTTCTAATACTAATATATATATATATATATATATATATTCACTATTAACATATATATTAGTATACAAAATGATATCACGTACTCCTCAGTATATAATTATTATACAAAAATCATGTATTGTTATTATCATTATAATTGTAATTATTAGTATAAATAATTATATATTTATAATATGATGTGTAAAAATTAAAATAATTAATAGTACAGTTACTTGTAAAGTAAGTAACAAATTAATACTTTTGTGGCCGCTAGAAGATGGGTTGGGTTTGATTCGGGTTATGAATTATGATGTTGTGGCTCTTTTGTGGGCGTCCGAACCTGGTTCATGGATCCAGATGGTTCACTGGTGTATGATATTAAATGCTGGACCACCGTGCCATATATTTATGTATTCAATTTCAGACCCATCGTCGTCTTCATTTTTCCCACTTTATTTCCGCCGTTTTTTCTTATTCGTCTTCTCTTCTGTTCAATATTGTTACAAAATCAATTAATACTAATGACATTATTTTAGTTCTTAATTGGTTGCAAACAAAATATTTTTTTATATGACCAATTCATTTATCAAAATACACTTATTGCGTTTTGCCTATGACGAATGTGAAAAGATATTATTATTTGATGAAGTAAGAAATATTTTAATTGTTCAGTAAAATCGGATCTTGAACAATTTTCATATTTCTGTTTTTATTGAGTAATATACTTTCGCTGTGCGCTGTGCTGAGGCAATATTACAAAATCAAAACGTAAAAAAATTTGATCGATAATTAAATTTCAATAAATTATAGTATTATAAGAGTTCCAAATGTTCCACACAAGACATCTTTTGGTATGGCAAAAATTTGACAAAATATGCTAATTGTACTTTTTCTATGATAAATATGAAAGAGTATTAATGAGAAGAAATATTTGAATTGTTCGAAAAATCCGGATCTCGAACAGTTTTAATATTTCTATCTTTGAATCCTAACACTTTCACCATACTTAAACAATATCAGATAATGAAAACATAAAAAAAAAATGATCAATTATTAGATCTTCTAATATTTATCTCTTTAAATTTTAATACAGTTGAACTGCACCGACACAATGTTACAAAATTAAAACACAAGAAGAAATTCAACATTACAAAAGAATCATATGTTCAAGAAAAAATATGTTTTCGTATGGCAAAGAAAAAATATGTTTTCGTATGGCAAAGAAAAAATATGTTTCTTGCAGTTCGCATATGATGAATATGGAGAGATATTAGTATCCGACGAAAGAATAAATATTTAAATCGTTCAAGAAAGCCGGATCGTTTGATCCTAATGTACTCCAATTATACCGAGACAACATTACAAAATTGAAACGTAGACAAAACGAGAAACAGTTATGTTTAATTCCCTTGTTTGGACTGCGGGAGTGAGGTTATCTGCGGTTGTTCCCTCTTCCCAAGGCACTCAATTGCAGTAATGCTACACCCCGCAGAATCTACCTGGTTTGACGACTACAGTAAAAAACAATCTGACGGGAAGAAAACAGTTACCATCCTTCATTGATTGCCTTCTCCTACCTCCGTTCATATATCTCTAATAATGCTTTCTCATGATCAAAGTATTGTTAGCTTAGTTTAGGAATTCGAATTAAGTTTAACCTTATATTTTAGTTGTGCCCATTGATTCATTTTTTGTGGAATGCATATTTGATGGTATAAGATTATAATTTTTTTCAATATATCCAGTGATTAAGGTTAAAATAATATGTGATTACTAACGATTTTTTTCCAGCTTCTTTCGACAATTAAGGGCATCTAATTAGTAAATTTGGGTATTCCCAGATTTTCCCAAATCCTCTTTATCTAATTTGATTTTGCCATGTTAAAATCAATTGTTGTTTTCGGATTGAGTAAAACTCGATTTTTGGATATTACGGTTACGTACAACAACTCGATCTGAAACACACTCGATTTTTAAGTAAAATATACAAGCTTCATGTTTCGAAGAAAAATTATATTTGTGATTTGTTTTATAAATTTTAATAATATATAAAATATTATTAAAAAAACTATAAGACATAGCTGCTTAATCAAGTTTGCATGTTTTATTTTATTTACACCAATCCAAACATTAAAATCCTAAAAGCATCATTGTTAACTTCATACGTCCAAACACATACAATAACATAGCAATTGCAGAATGACATATAACAGGTTTACTATTTACCATGGGAGTTGCATAAACATCAATCCAAACAGGTCCTTAAACAAAATCTAGCCACTCGAAAAAACCAAGGGCTAAAAAAGAGCTATACACCAAAAAAATATATATATTACCAGGGACGTAAACAAAATAGTATTAATTGGTTACAAAAAGCGAAGCATATTTATTTATGTAAAAAAATAACTCTTAAATAATAACAATCTTTCAACTTTTTTCCTTCCAATAAATTAGCCTAAAAAAGTGTTAGAGGTTGAGAAGGCACAAAAAACCATATGTTCAAGAAAATATATGTTTTTCGTATGGCAAATAAAGTTACAAAAATATGTTTCTTGCAATTTTCTTATGATGAATATGGAGAAATATTAGTGTCTGTCAAAACAAGAAATATTTAAATCGTTCGAGAAAGCCGTATTTCAAACGATTTTAATGTTTCTATTTTCAGATTCTAAT
Organism: Luzula sylvatica; assembly: GCA_946800325.1. Taxonomy (NCBI): domain Eukaryota; kingdom Viridiplantae; phylum Streptophyta; class Magnoliopsida; order Poales; family Juncaceae; genus Luzula; species Luzula sylvatica. The sequence continues at coordinate 9,665,000 of OX326961.1, read as the reverse complement.
CTACATTAAACCGAGACAACATTACAAAATCGAAACTTAAACCAAACGAGAAAAAATTATGTTTAGACAAAATCTAGCCACGCAAAAAAACAAGGATTAAAAAAGAGTTATACACACCAAAAACAAACATCAAAAGACCCATCACTATCAAAATACTGTAAGAAAAACCAAAAAACACATATTAAGCAAATTGCGCAATAGCGCGGGTCCAACAGCTAGTAATATATTTAGTTTGCATAACATTTTTTATACATATGATCATATTCCATGCCACATAAAATCCTCGTCGAAGTTATAATTGTAACTAATATTTGCGGATAAGACACAAGAAATCATATGTTGTAAGAGGTTATGAATCGAGTTTATTGACACCTATGAATTGAGGACCACCGAACCTTTTCAATTTATTTGTTTTTTTTTTTACCGTAACTATTATTAGTTTGTTGTTAATCTTAGCGCGGACATCTATTTTCGAGTGCCTCTCTTTGATCGGATCTATCTTTTATCGAAATTGATATATATGCAGAAGCTCATATTCTTAATCCAGTTATTATACACTTAATTCGTGGTCTAATGAACAAAGTATTGTATATCCATTCAACAAGTAGGGATATTAATGTGTCGGGTAAAATTCGAATATGTGGGTATCCGATCCGAATGGAGCAGGTAATATCGAAAAAATATAACATAAAACATATATTAGTATTATTTTTAAAAATTTAATTTTAAAAATTCATCAAATAAAGTCATTTAAATTTTCTCTTCATTAATTTACATTTATATTTGTAAGTGTGAATAAACCTAACAAATACATGCACTTACACTCAAAGTGATCATTATTAATTCATAATATCAACTCTTAAATGTGGTCTCCAGCAAATTATGTTGTTATACCACTTTTAATATAACACCTCGTCTACCATTATTAATTCATATATTCGCTCCAAGTTATTTATTAATTAGCTAATATATTCACTCTTAAATGTGCAATTTGCTCACATGAAAAATAAAAAGGTAGGGAATTGATACTTGCAATTTGGTATATCGTATTTTAGTATAGTATTTTGCTTTGTTGATAATTAACGATAATTAATGTTAGTCAAGTTAATTATTCTGATTAATATCTTTACAAATAATAAAAAAAGCCTCTCTGTTATATTATATTTAGGCTATACAATTATTATAAATTTCTTTGATAAAAAACTAAATTTCTATTCATTATTTTGATTATCAATAAAAAAAATAACAAAGCAGAGAGAGAGAGAGAGAGAGAGAGAGAGAGAGAGAGAGAGAGAGATTAAATAAATTTGCATCAATAACTAAATCAGAAAATCCGCATCGAAGCGCGGTCTACTGCTATAGTTAAAACAAATGTAGAATCCGTAGGAAATTTCCTCGAACACGACACGCTCGATAAAACCACTCTTTAAGTCAAGTCTCAACCAAGCAAAGAAAAGAGACAAGAAAGGTTTCAATTTCTCGGAAAGAAATAAAAACAATAAACCAGTTTAAAAATTCTCTAAAAATCTATGTATTTGTATCTTGATTATCTACACTTAGGATATTAATAATTAATATTAGGGGAGTGCTATGATAGACCAATTTTCTTATCATGGACCCATTTTTTAAAAAAAAAAATTCGAATATTTGTGAAATAATGATATTTTTTGTAAGATTATAATGTATATTTATCATTTAATGTTATTCAAAACATAAATTTTGTAGAATTAATTAATAAATAGATAAAATTCTTAAAATAATTTTTTGAAAATGGGTTCATGATAAGAAAATGGGTCTATCATAGCACTCCCCTTAATATTAATAATTAATTTTAACGTCCATACATTTTTTATTATTTGAAAGATATATAATATGTAAGAATTAATAGACATTAATAATAATTTTTATAAAGAATAACGTTGCACAAATTGTGTGTGAAAAAAATCGGAACTATTATTATTTCTTAGTATTAGAAATTGCTTGAAATATGAGACTCTTTATGGCAATGCGACTTGTTAAAAATGGACATGTTTCAGCCACATGTACATGGGAAATGGCTAAAATAAATTAATATTTATAGGCACAACTAATCCAGTGAGGTGAAAATTAAAGCCTCCTACAACAAAACACACACACACACATACAAAAAAAAGTAGTATGTGTTTGTAAATTAAAGGATTTTTTTTTATCAAATAACCTTATTATTTAAAAATTATGTATGGAGACTTAAATATACGGTAATTATCTTTTTTCCAATATGCAGTAATTAAAGGATTCAAATATCTTCAAAGAACTTACCAATATTTTAAATAGATAGAAAGTTACGAAACCTCAATATTACCCCCAACTTTCATAATGATTTCACACATTATTATAAAAATATAGGAGAGTTCTATGATAGACCCATTTTTTTTTTTTATCATGGACTCTTTTTTATAAAAAAAATTCGAATATTTGTTAAATAATGATTTTTTTTCTAAGATTCTAGTGTATATTTATCATTTAATGTTATCAAAACATAAATTTTGTACAATTAATTAATAAATAATTAAAATTCGTAAATATTTTTTTGAAAAATGGTCCATGATAAGAAAATAGATCTATCATAGAACTTCCCAAAAATATATATTAATAAGTTATTTGAAGCGAGTAAGAAGGGAAATAAGTACAAATTTGTAGTATCTGAAACTACATCATAACACATAATCAAAAGGGGATAAAAAAACCTATATTGACGGACGTTCTTCTGCCAAGCTACCTAAGAAATAATATTTAAATCCAATTTTTTAGTAGTATGTAATAAATATAGGGAGAAATTTAACCACCCCCTTATTTTGCACCTATCTTTGAGGCTCCTCATGAAGCCACATCATCATGCTTATCTTGATTATTAACCATTAGATTGTGTGATGTGGATTCATCATAAGCATTCATATTATATTTGATCATTTAAGACATGCATTTTGTATTATTATTTTTAAGTATTAATTTGGACCATTAGATGTAGTGATGTGGCTTAATCTCAATCATTAATTTTTTGTTAGATTTTTTGAAGATCATATTTTGTGTAGTCATTTATGTGTTATTATTTTACACCATGTTTTAAGCATTCTTAGAAAGCCACATCATCATACATTAATGATGTGGCATATTATTATTGGTTAGAATCATATTAGACCAATTCTAATCAAATGTTTAATATTTCACATAAGATTACATGATCAAATGTGAATGCAATGGATTATGAAAAGTTTATATATGAAATATTAATAATTTAATATGTAATATTATAAAAAATACAACATATATTAGTATTATTTTGGAAATTTAATTTATAAACCCATCAAATATATTCCTTTGATTTTTCTCTTTATTTTGACATCCATATTAACATAGTTCATACATACCGTTTATCATAATTTCAATTGGTATTATGTAAGAAAATACAATGCAAAATAATACATATTTACATAATGTATTTTTTAAGAATTTTATTAGCATAATAGAATTTTTAAGTACTACTATTTATTTTTTAAAAAATTATATTAATAAGAATATCATATAATACTATGTAGATTATATTTGTGTTTTTATGCAAACAAAAAATTTTCAAAAAATAATAGAATTAAAAAAAAAATTAGCCATCTAAATAACTTTTAAATTTATAAACACCTATCAAATTGTATTGTTATTTTACAAAATGTAAAAAAAAATCATATAATATGAAAAAAATTATATATATATTATTATAAATTAAATTTGGTTTTATTTATTAAAATACTTCCACTATTAAGTTTTATATTATTTTATATTTTCCATTGCATTTTGAATCAATAAAAATTATTACTACTATATAATTAATAATGTGTTACTACATATGTTGTATGATTCATTATTTTAATATTTGATATTGTATGAAATATTGTGAAAAATGATATAATATATGTTGTTATGTTTTTCTTAAAATTGTATTATATATTATTCTTATATATTATTATATAATGACACTAATATAAGTATTATTATTTGATTAGAAAAATGAGATTTTTGGTTATCATCATGTAATATATTATATAATTATAAAACATATGAATAATCATCGATAAATGAATTCAAATAATTTTATTTTAAGATGATATTATTTATATTATCGTACAAATATATAATTGTATTATAATGAAAACATAATTTACATGCTCGCCACGTAGCGCGAGTATTCTCCTAGTTAGAATATGATAATTGTCTTTTAATGCTTAATATCAGTGTCAAAAGATACTAATAATTTCTAAATGCATGTTTAATTTATTTCTATTTAGTTTTATCGATATTGACGGCCTTGAACATATATGTTTCATGTTAATTTTGCACGCGACATTCCAATATGCAGTAATTTATTTCTCTGTGTTACTAATAATTTATTATATAGTAAAAGTTTTATTACGTTATTAAACAAATAAATATATACTTTTGTCTCATAAGCCCGTGAAAATCCCAAACGAATACTTTTCAGTCGGCGAACATTTCACTGTTGTTTTGAAAATTAAAATAGTGTTTGATTTAAAATTATTGAATAAATATTAATTGTTATAATTAAAATTGTGAAATGGTTAATAATTAGTGTTTGTTTCCTTATACATACATTTTTTTTAAACAAAGAAAACAAAATCTATGTACCAAAATCAAAATAATTTGTCCAAACCAAATATCAATTATCCCAATTAAATAGTTGATGGAAATGAAAATAAAAAAATTCCACGGACAGATAATTTCATATTATAATTTCTCTTGAAAGAAAATACTTTATTTGAATTAATTGTTCAAAATTGACAGATCGCGTACAGATATCTTTAATACACAATTATAAGAGAAGCAAAGAAGGGGTTTTCTTACGGTATATGAAATTATTAGTATCATATACGAAGAATTGTTGCAGTTGGGCCATTCAAAAATATACGAGTAAATGAAACTATTATTTTGATATACTTTAAAATATATAGAAAATCAATTAATAAGTATATAGCCGATGGGCACATAGCCTATTGGTTGACTGCGAGACACAAGAAATCATATTTTGTGAGAGATTATGGATTCGATCTTCATTTACATTAATAGATAGAGGACACATAAGCCTTCTCCATTTAATATTACTTTTTTTTTTAATAAGTATATAATTTAATACCCGAACAAATTAAAAATAATTTAATGTCCATAACATATTAAAAATTGGGAAATTTTAAAAAACCTTCGAACCTATTTTTTTTGGATATTGAAAAAAATACCTTTTCTTTTTGGAAACTCCAAAAAATTCCCTCTAACAAATTTTTATTTTCAAATACCTCCCAATAGGAGGTTAAAACTAACCATGAAGGATGTTAAAAAAAAATTGACCAAAATAACTTTCTATTTACATAAGTAGTAATTAAAATAAAATATTATTTTTTATAAATTCAAAAAAAAAATCATAAATATTTTTTAACATGTATAGATATAATAATATCATGAAAAACTAACATCATATAATAATAAAATAAACACCTTAAAAATATATCGATAGGAAAATATCTGTCTAAACATCTAGTTTTTTATTTTCATCCTCTTTTTTTTGTATTTTTTTAATAGTTTCATGATATTTTATCTTTTAAATATTTTCAAGGTATTCTTTTAATTTGTTTATGTTAGTTTTTCGGGAAAAAAATTATAAAATCCAAATACATATAATGTATGAAAAAATAAAACTATATAAATATAACATACAATAAAAAAAATTTAAAATTATTATATGCTAAAAAAATTTAGGATTTTTTAAAAATTAAAAAATAACATTTTTTTTTAATTACTGCATATGTAATTAGAAGGGTATTTTGGTCAAAAAAATTCTGACACCAACCATGTTAGTTTTAACCCTATAGAGAATATTTGAAAATAAAAATTAGATAAAAGGATTTATTTGAAGTTTCCAAAAAAGTAGGAGATATTTTATAATATCCAAAAAAAATTAAGGTTTTTTTTTGAATTTTTTTCCTTAAAAACGTAACCAAAATTAGGAACATTTCTGCATGTAACCCCTTCTAGAATCAAAATTCAAAAAATAACTCCTTTTCTGAAAATATTCCAAAAAAAATCCCTTTTTGATAATATTCCAAAAATAACTCATAACTGGTTTTAAAATCCCGCCGGTTAAAATACAGAATTTTAAACATGACATATTTCTCCAAATTTACCATAACATTCTCTATGATCTAATTAATACATTTAATTAAAATGATAACTATTACATGTTAGATGTTAACTTAATACATAATTAATATTTATTCGAATTCATAAATTAGAATAAATTTTAATAAATATGTAATTATATGTTTTAATTATCACGTTAGTTAAATGTAATTGTTCTGATACGTTTTGAAAAAAAAATGCAACACAACAAGTATGTAATCAACGAAGATCCATTACATCAAAAATTACAATTTGGGACAACATTATTTTCCTTTTGATAATATCTCTTACAAGTAACAAATCTAAATACATGTATGTATATAAAAAAAAAAAGTACACTTTTGTTCCCTAAACTTTTCCAAAATGTTCAACTTACCCCCTTACGAAAATCTGCACTAGTTTATCCCTGAACTTTCAAAATTTGTGCAAGTTATTCCTTCCATCAGTTAATTGTCTAGTCATCAGTTAACTGATAAGGTGACAATGTGAGGTGGCCTATTTTTAGATTATTTTAAAGTGTGACGTGACAAATTGAATAAAAAATAATTTTTTTTCAACCAAACTCATTAATCAAAATAATTCAATCCAATAACCATTAAAACAACTCAATAATAAAAAAATAATACAAACCCAATAATAAAAAAATAACCAATCCAATAACCCAAACCCAAACTCCTCTCTCTTTCTCTCCCGCTCCCTCTTTCTTGCTTCTCCGTCGCCCTAATGTCACTTTCCTATCCCAAAATCAGCGATTAGTCAGCGCTGCAATTTCCTTCTCCGATGATACTGGTCGAATCGAACTCAACTCTGCTACTGGTACGCAAGCAGTTAATTAATGGCAGTGCCTTAGCCCTTTGTGCAATTACACATCATCTTTTCTTACTTGAACACTTTCAATATCCTTTTCAATTACAATTAGGCTTTGCCTAACAATTAAAAGGAAAAAAATATATAATTCTGTTAATTACTTAGTTTTTTCTTTATGAAAAAAAGATATTGATAGGTTATTATTGAAACAGGAAGAAATATATGGAAACAGTAGTAGCAGTAGAAGTAACACGCCGAGAATTCGACATAATTGGCGCCCCTCTTTGCAGAGTATAGATGAATTGGAACTAAATGAACGTGATAATTAAATTACTTTCAAAAGTTCTCTTTTTTTGCTTCATGATCAAGTGAACACATGAGCAGTAAGTTCTCTTTTTTTGCTTCATGTACACAAATTAATAGTGAACACATGAGCAGTAAGTTCTTGATAGGAAATTAATTAGCTTTATTTGTAAATTTGTCCCTCTTTTCCTTTCTTTTTTCGTTTTAGTGAGACTATTTGTTGTACATTTAAAAGACTGAAACACTTGAATCATTATTATTACTAGATATTATGGACACATTACAAATCGCATATCATCATTTTTATAAAATAATTTCATATATGTCATTGCCAAAATTGTTCTCTTTCAATTTCAGAAATGTACCAGCCTCTAGTTCATGAAACAAAACAAAATTCCCTATTTTAATTCGGAATAAAAGGAAAGGTAGCTCAAATCAATCCAATTTGGGTCAGGACCAGACCCAAATAGACAATTGGGCGGTGAACTAGACCGATGATAACCCTAAACCCTAAACTCTGTTTGTAGCTCGACGGTGATTGTCCCACGCAATAAAAGTATCATCGGAGACCATGCTCTGTTTGTAGCTCGGAGACAATGCACTCATTAGGAGAGAGAGGGGGTTGTTTAGAGTGTTGTTGGGAGAGAGAGATGAGTTTGGGTTTGGGTTATTGGATTGGTTATCTTTTGGTTATTGGGTTTGTATTATTTTTTGATTATTGAGTTGTTTTAATGGTTATTGGGTTGGATTATTTTGGTTAATGAGTTTGATTGAAAAAAAAATATTTTTTATTCAATTTTCCACGTCACGCTTCAAAATAATCTAAAAATATACCACATCATATTGTCACTTTATCAGTTAACTAATGATTAGACAGTTAACTGATTGAAGGGGTAATTTGCACAAATTTTGAAAGTTTAGGAGATAAAAAAGTGCAGATTTTAGAAAGAGGGGTAATTTGAACATTTTGGAAAAGTTTAGAGAGCAAAAGTATATTTTTTCTATATAAAACAATCCATATAATGATATCTTCATAGCTAGTACTTATGTATAATATAATATAAAATGTGCGAAAATATTAATACTTTAATCTAGAACCGTTCTGCTCTTAAATAATGGCCTCGAAATAACCTCCGTTAAACTCGACGTGCTAGTAGACCTCTTAACGAAATTTAACCCATTTACCAATAATGAGTCACAAATCGAGAAATCCTTTTCAGATTTGAGAGGAAACAAAACTTTCGCGATAAAATTAGTAAATACCGAATCTTCTAATTCATATTGAGTAGAATCGTTTTCGGTCTTTTGCCATCTCCTTACGAACGCATTTTTTTATTCCCATTTTGCCCTTCTGAGAATTTAGTCATTTCCATCTCGGAGTCGTTTTCGGTTAACGGGTCGGGTTTGAGATTGTAGTATCTCTGTACAATGCTCATTGAAGGGGTCGAATTGCGGGGCAGAAATTTGGATTTGGGGACATTCGAGGAAGAGTATGAAATTAGTGTATTTCTGCAAGAAATTGATTTAATTCCGCAAGTTTAATTTTAAAACTTACTAAATGGATTCTGAAATTTAAATTGATAAAAGCAAAGAGAAATTACCTGTTAATAGTAGGAGAAGAACGTACGGACTTGAGAGGAGGAGATGGAATGTATCGACTGAAGAGCGGAATCAACAATGACTTGTGAGCAAACATTTGCGTATCGCTTACTAAATTGTTCATTCGCTTACAAAAAAGCAAAGAGAAACATCTGCTATCTGCAATCAATTCAATAATATCAATTCAGTAAGATCCTTTAATTAGCTGTTAATTTCGGCAAAAAAAGTGAGTATTTATTTACAAGATCACAAAATTCAAAATTCAAAATTCAGTATCGTAACCCTGTTCCATGAACCAACGCTTAAATGGAATTATATGGCTGATTCGGTCAAAGGTGGTCTATTAGTCAAATACTTTTAATATTTAAGGTGGTTTATTAGTCAAATACTTTTAATATTTAAGTTGGTTTATTAGTCAAAAATAAAATGGTCTTTTAATATATCCATAGTGTTCTCAATTATAACACTTTTTGAATCCAACTGTTTCGATCACCGTTTTTTAATATATTCTTTTTCTAGCGGTGGGTGGGTACAGTGTTTTTAATTATGTCTTCGTTCGTTGATGTTTTAAGTGTTAGGGCGGCAGCGATCCGACACCGCCCGTGAATAAAATTATTACCAATTGTTGGGGCGGCAACGATCCGGCACCGTCCCGCAAATGAAATAATAAATTAATTTTGCCCGTACAAACGGACCGTACTAACTATGTGAATTCAACCGAATTATCTCAAAATAAAACCGTACCTTAACCGTATGCGGAAGCGTATGGAATCCGTCCGAATTGATGTCGCGCCATCACCGTTGTTGCGTTCATGAAACCTTAGTCGCAAAGATTTGGAATTCCAAGTACTTTATGATGTCCAATTTAGAGTCCTTTTGTTTTTCTCTAATGGATCTCTCTCTCTAATCTTAATGGGGCAGATTTAAGAATGGATTTTCATCATCATATGTACTTGGGACCAATTTGCTTTTATAGCCACAAGACATCTTTTCACAAAGACGTACCTTTTGGGCTCCCTAATGTGGATTTTCTAATTCAGCCCATCATAGAAAATAGAAGCACCACCCACAATATTCTACACATCAAAAGCCCACAACATAATTGACACATATAATGCTTAATTTTATAACTAAAATTGATCACTATATTAATAAACATTTAAATGACAATATTACAACACATAATATTTTACATATAAGTCCAATGTTGGAATAATGTTCCAACAATCTCCCACTTGGACTATATGTAATTCCTTATAATTACGTATTGAACATAAACCGAAATACGCGTACTTGTTTGTCATGAAACTTTATGTGTCCCTAACCAATTCCGTCCATCAATAATATCAACGTAGGATCAAAGCGACTTTCGTCACATTTAACGCAACTAAACCTTCAATGGTCACGTACACTAATATAATTGAATGACATGAATCATGATGTGGATGTGTAGCATGGAAATTTCATGTAATGTGATCTTAACATGCCTATTTCCAACTTGGTCCTCCTAAAAAATAAATTTAGTGAGATCCTTAAAATCGTCTCCTTTAATAACTTAATGAGACAAACCGTCTCCTTTAAAACCGCATTGAGACAACATGTCTCCTTTAATAACTTAATGAGACAAACCGTCTCCTTCAAAACTGCATTGAGACAACCCTTATCTAAATCAGAGTAAAGTGATAAATGTAAATTTAATTCTGCAGAATAACCATAATACCAAATAAACTTGAAAAACTTTATAACCGTATCATATGTCCATGACATATGTTTATATCACGTGTCTATATCATAACAATTGTACAAATATTTACTCCCACTATAACCGAATATCCTTAACCGAAATTACACACATATAAGCAACGTCTTGCTTATATAACCTATTGGGTAATTATACCTTATTGGAGTTTGTACCAAAATATATGATAGACAAATATTACTCTGAATATATTTACTTTCTCTCACGTAAGTAATGGTATATTTAATAATTAACAAAATCGATCTCAAAACCAAACAAGATGATTTTGTTATAAAACTAAAAATATCTATACCAATATCAATGTTCTTGAGATGTCTACGTTTGTCTTTTCGGCTAAACAAAAAAATGTAGCCGTATTACCCCCCGCAAACAAAACATCTTTAAAGAATCATAAATCGCATAAATGCAAGAACCGAATTAATGTTAAACAGAAAACTATAATCAAGCATTGTATTGCTCACCAAAATAACCGAATAATAATAATAAATTTAAATAAAGATTATCCCCATCATCAAGATATCCCTTTTCCGTTAATATTTTGACTTTGGCCAATCATATTAACTTCTTATTGATATCCTGGCGTAATAATCAAGAATTGATAATAAATTAACGTGTCAACAAATTAACCTTCCTTTGGGCCGATTAAATAAATCACACGTAAAACCAATAATTATCACACACTTATTACCACAAATGCATAAAAAATTATATTAAATATTGCCTTCCTTTGGGCCGGTCAATATTTAAATAATATCATACACATATCTTTTTATATTTTAAAATACAATTAATTTCAACAAGAGAGGTCACTTTGGCGACATGTTGCTAATTTTAATTAATTTTAAAACACATACCTTAAACCCTTTAATTAAACTTAAATTTATACCGTAATATGGATAATTTCCTTAATTTGAATATTTTGAACTTTAATATCCATCATTTTCAAATTTCGGATTTTTTTTTTTATTTTTTTTTTATTTTTTCTAATATTAATATCCAGGATTTTGAAAGTCCGGATTTTAATATTTAGCTTTTAACATTCAGAATTTAAAAATCCAGAACTGAAAATCCATGTACTAGATTTAAATTCTCTGATTTTAAATTGCTTTAAAAACTGGGAAACTGTATCCAAAATATAAATCCCAGTTTTCCTTTTCCTGAATTTATGAATACCGGATTTTAAATACCTTTAGAATAACCAGAATATCAAATCCTAAATCTAATTCCCGATTTTTCTTTCCAAATTTTCATAAAATCCAAACTTTAAAATCCGGGATTGTATATCCTAATTTTATATTTAGAATTTGTAATTCCGGATTTTAATAACCTTTAAAAAACCGAGAAAACAAATCCAAATTTTCAATCAACATAAAAACTAGGAAATAAATTCCTGTCTCTTCCAAAGAGTATCACGACCAGAGATGGAAAAATGCAAAGAAAATGGAAGCAAACAATGGCGTCCCCTCTCTGGTCACGTTTTGGGTCGGCGGGCCACTGTGCCACCGGCGTCCGTTGACAAAACGGAGATCACAGATGTGTCCGGAATTACCCACTGGGTATAGAGAGATAGTACAAATTTTCTATAACCTTTTCTTTCTCTCTAATTTTGCGACCCGTTTGTGACCCATTTCGATAAAAAACGAAATTATCCGAAATTAACAGAAATTGGACGAGAGAAATCGTTTTAAACACTTTATACTTCATTTCTCTTCCATTTAAACCGTGATTCACCATAGTTTCGCTCTGATACCAATTGTTAGGGCGGCAGCGATCCGACACCGCCCGTGAATAAAATTATTACCAATTGTTGGGGCGGCAACGATCCGGCACCGTCCCGCAAATGAAATAATAAATTAATTTTGCCCGTACAAACGGACCGTACTAACTATGTGAATTCAACCGAATTATCTCAAAATAAAACCGTACCTTAACCGTATGCGGAAGCGTATGGAATCCGTCCGAATTGATGTCGCGCCATCACCGTTGTTGCGTTCATGAAACCTTAGTCGCAAAGATTTGGAATTCCAAGTACTTTATGATGTCCAATTTAGAGTCCTTTTGTTTTTCTCTAATGGATCTCTCTCTCTAATCTTAATGGGGCAGATTTAAGAATGGATTTTCATCATCATATGTACTTGGGACCAATTTGCTTTTATAGCCACAAGACATCTTTTCACAAAGACGTACCTTTTGGGCTCCCTAATGTGGATTTTCTAATTCAGCCCATCATAGAAAATAGAAGCACCACCCACAATATTCTACACATCAAAAGCCCACAACATAATTGACACATATAATGCTTAATTTTATAACTAAAATTGATCACTATATTAATAAACATTTAAATGACAATATTACAACACATAATATTTTACATATAAGTCCAATGTTGGAATAATGTTCCAACATTAAGATCAGTCCAAAATTATGATATTGATTGCCAACTATTATGATTTACTAATTATATAAATTAATGTAATATTCAATGTATTTATCTTATACAAATTGAGAAGATATTAGAAGGAACAAATATAATTTTTCTAGCGAATAGACCAAAATACCCTCGCAATATATATGTATCTACGACAATAATTGCCCGTGGGCATTCTCACTACCATCAAAAAAATACATGCGTAATATTTCTCAATCAGAGAACTTGCATACATACATAAATAGCTCGTATTGTAAAATAAAATCTGAAAATAACCGGTAGGAACGTTCAAACGGTTCGGTTTATTCGAATACATATGTTATTTTATTTTTAAGCATGCACATGTTTTATTCATATATCATCATGTTTACAATATATATATATTTTTTAAGCATACACGTATTTTTTTTTTTAGAATTAGTTTTGAGATAACATATATTGGAGTGATCGTGTTTAAAGCAATACAATGTCAAGTAATATATTATCCATGTAATATTTTTTAAGCAACACAAGTAATATTTTTTGAGTAATGATATGCCCACTCCCTCCCTCCCTCCCTCTTTCCCTCCCTCTCACATGAACAGTGTATTTTGTGGGTCCCACACGAATTAAATTTTGTAAAAGTAGATGTGGGTTCCACATGTCAATGAATATAGGGAGTGAATTTGGGAGTGGATTTGGGAGGCACTGTAGCACCGCCCATATTTTTTTTACAATGTCAATGTCAAGTAATACACATCACGAATCCAACTTCCTCATTATAATGTCAGGGATTTGTATGAAAAAGACATCACGAATCCAACTTCCTCATTATATGGAACAAATAAGTATCTTTTTAGTAATGTTCAATCCTTTGTTGACACCAAAGATACATTGAAAAAATACATAAAAATATATTTTTCTTGAATATAGTCTTTTTAAGATTTTGAAATGAATATATGATAACATTTTTTTCATGAAATTACTCATTTTTATGCAAGCTTTCCGGGCCAAAATTACTAGTTCAGACCTGCTTAGATTATTTTAATTGAAAAGTCATTGTGAAATATTTGCATGTCCAAAATCAGAACTTAGGAAACATTGTTGCATTTATTTTTCTTTTCTGCAACAGAAATAAAATCGGGTCATGCTGAAAATATTACATTCGATATCCAAAGAAAATATTTATATAAATTAAATGATTTAATAATGTATATCTCACAAAATATCATGTTTATTTTTAAGTCGGAGCACCCACTTTCTTTTTGCAGACTCAAAATATGAAATAAGTTATAACTCTACATTTTTCCTCCTATGCTAAAAACTCCATTATATAAAGACACACACACATTTCAAACCTTTACAAAAAGGTACATATTATTCATACTAAAAAAACAATTATAAAAACTATACTTGTAAATCCTTCCAAAATTATGCACACCATCTATTCTTATTCTTAATTCCCTGTTTAATTTTTTTTCATTGCAGTCCTTAGCTAAAAAATGAGTGATAAAATCTATCGATACAACATCTCCCTTTCATTCACTCGCCTCCATTGTGTTCTTCATTGACGATGACGGTGCCCCCAACTAGTCAAGTGAACGTTTTTGTGAAATCGCTTGTTTTTTTTAGCGGATCTCATGGTATTTCTTCTCTATGAGGTATATTTTATCAAATCTAGTTTTAGATCTATATTATATTAAACTCAACAATGAAATTAAATAAATCACATGCAATTAACAAAAAAAACAATTTGAATAACAAAAAATCAATTAGTCAATCAGAAAAGATCCGAAAATTAATAGCATGAACAATTTGTCAATCGACTTAAATTCATTAAAATAGACAGAAATATGGACTGATATCGAGTGAAATTAACTGTCAATCGCCGCAAAATTCAGCTATTCAATTACTCAATTGACAGAAAAATATGAAATTAACAGTCCATCGACCAAAATGAACCGTCAATCAACTCAAGTTCACTAAAATTGACAGAAAAATCAGCAAATGACAATTACTTGGTTACTCAAACAATTACTCTGTTACTTGATAGAAAAATCAGACCTTAACCTTCAATCGACTCAAATTCACTCAATAGACAGAACAATAGACTTGTATTCAATTACAATTACTCAATTGTCAGAAAAATCATCAATTAATCTTCAATTGACTAAAATTAACTAAAATAGACAGAATAATAGACTCGAATTAACAGTCAATTCACTCAGAATACATCATTCGAATTAGTGCAACAGCAAAACCCGAAAATTTAATAAAAATATGAATTTTTTCGTGCAAATGTCATGAAAACCGAACATTTAGTGAAGAACCCAAAATATGAAAAAACCACCAAATCAATTAACAATGTCTTCACAGGGAAAAAAAAATTATGTCTAGGTTTACATAAAGAGGGAATAAACTAACAATTCCCGAACTTAGGGTTTGACATGCCAAAAAGATCGAGAAAAGGAAAATCAACTTCACCTCAATGGTTATACCGTTACATCCGGTCGTTCACAAGTCGGCGCTGTCAATAGATCGAACCCGTCGAGTTATGCAACCTTCGTCACCCATCTGCAGATTTGGTCGTCATGTGTTGGATTTGTGTGTGTGTGTGTGTTTGTGCTGTGAGAGAGGGAGACCAAATGAATGGCAACAGGAAAAAGTTGATGGGCTGAAATCAGAACTTAGGAAACATTGTTGCATTTATTTTTCTCATCTGCGGCAGAAATTAAATCGGGTCATGCCGAAAATATTACATTCAATATCCAAAGAAAATATTTATACAAATTAAATGATTAAATAATGTATATCTCACAAAATAACTATCAAATCAAACATCAAATATCAAATGTCATGTTTATTTTTAAGTTGGGGCACCCACTTTCTTTCTGCAGACTCAAAATATGATATAAGTTAAAACTTTACATTTTTCCTCCTATACGAAAAACTCCATTATAGAAAGCCAAATACACATTTCAAACCTTAACAAAAAGTTACATACTATTCATACTAAATTTTTTTTTTTTTATAAAAACTATACTTGTAAACCCTTCCAAAATTATGTACATCATCTATTCTTAATTTCCTGTTTAATTTTTTTTATTGCAGTCCTTAGCTTAAAAATGAGTGATAACATCTAGCGATACAACATTGCGATATTGATATGAAGAGGATCATACAAATCTTGGAGAGGACAAATTATGTATATTTATAGGGACAATTTACAAAAAAGAACCCTTATCTTTTTTTTATACGGTTAAGAAACCTCATTTTTTTTTGGATATACCAAAAAACGAGTAATAATATGGACATATAAACCGACCACAAATTTCATACAAATATATACATTTATGTTTGTTTTAGGGTATATATATGTATTTGTGATAAATATGTGGTCGGTTTATGTGGCATATCATTACATTCAAAAAATCCATCTAACCAAATTTTTATTTTCAAATATAAAGGTTTTATTTAACTTTGGATAACGTTAACATATTTTTGAACTGAAATATCCTTCTATTTTCATATTTTATAATTTAAAAAATATTATATTTATCAATTTAAAAAATTCATTAACATATAATAATTTCAAAAAAATAATTATTATATCTTATAATTATATGATTTTAATATTCATTTATTATTTTTTATGAAAAATAACATCAAATAATAAAAAATAAGCCGAAATATAAAAATATATTTTATGTTATCACGTCATTAAATATGACATGTTATAGATTGTTACGTCATCAAATATTTCATGTCACATATTGTCATGTCGCAACTTAACATGTTAATAAATGAAATTACTCAACTGAATCAAATTAAAAAGACAAATGACTTGATTGATCAAATTAGAAAAACAAGAATGTGATTGACCAAATTAAAGCATCAACAATTTGATTGCACTTTTGTCAAAAAATATTAGAACAAAAATACTTTTTTTTCTAATAATTTCTGCCAGTCACAAAAATATGAGTTTAATCTTTATTGATGATAGGAACTGGGACTTTGTCTCGATGGCTACCTTTTACTTCAGGCAAGACACTTAGTGAAATATAAGAAAAACAAAACCAATATATTCACTGTTACGAAGATACTAAATTCTTTAGTTCATGTTTAACATATGTGTAGAGGAACCAGCCTAGGTCACTATAATTTATATTTCTTAATTTAATAAAAATGGATGTTTAAAACCTCTTCAAAAAAGATTTTATTGTTGATAGCTTACACTATTACACTAAAAACTTTGTTAAACAAATAAAAAAAAATCATAGATTAGCATAATTATTTTTAATAAATTCAGTAAACAAATTGTGTATGTGTTCTCAATAGAAAAAAAAGAGAATTGTGAGTCTTGTGAAAGAAAGAGTTAAAAACAGAGATCAAAAAATATTTATTAATTATTAGGGAAGGTATAAGAATTCTTTTGGATAACTAGAAAAAAGTGAGAGATCTTTATTTTTTTTTCTGATTGAAACGGTGAGAGACAGAGAGATGAGATTGATTAGAAGAGAGGAAAATGAAGGGCATGAAACGTCCAAGTACATTTCGGGTCCATTGTATTTTCATATGTTAATTTAGTGAAGTTTAAATATTATTTATTGGTTAATTTGGTAAAAATTAATGATTAAAATAAATTTGGTCCAACATTTCAGTGCTCTCTCTCTCTCAACAGCACATCTTGCTCCATAGTCAATTTGAAATTAAATTGTTGTCAATTTGAACCTCAATTAGGTCAGGTATATCACGTCAATTTCTTTGGGTTGAATGAGCAAATTAGGTTTAATTGAGTTCTATGTTGATATTTGTGTATGCCATTGAGCCATCCATTTGAATGTACCATTTGAAGCGACTGGTTATTCATAGTTTGAACATATATTTACATTTTAGCCCTTTAAGTTTCCTAGTTTGACAATTGTGTGTTCTCTATTCATACTTGTCTTTTCTTTTACATGAATGGCTCTACAATTCGAGCCACACATTTACATACAAATGCAAATGTTTCGATATTTTCTAAACTAAAAATCACATTTACACACTAAAAAAAGAAAACTACACTATTATGAAATAATATATAATTTTCATTCACCGTGGTCATAGATAAATAAAGATAACCTTAATCAATATATAAGACCGCCATACTGATGAACATTTACTATTTACACAAATATTCATTTAATCAGAACCACATAAAATCAACATTTTTTTCTGCAACGGTCAGAAATCCGAACGTTGGATCCTGCGCCTCCTTGTCCTTATATTCTTCTCCCTCAACCCTTCCTTCTCATTCTTCTTACCAAATTCTTCTTCTTCTCTCTCTCTCTCTCTCTCTCTCTCTCTCTCTCTCAGAGCACAGCACATCTTGCTCCATAGTCGACCTAGAAGATACAATGCCAGCGCATCCACCGTGTCCTTCTCCTTGGGACATCACGAAGTACCTCTGAGGTTGATTTGCTACAATCTTCAGATCCAATTCATCTCCTAAGACGATGTAAAGACTTTTTGGTTCTTTTTTATGTACAGAACGACAAAAACTGGGGCACGTGAACAAGAAGGTCATGACTGTTTGGTGGAGAATCGAGTTGCAAGATGAATTTAATGACTCAAAGAAGAAGAAGACGACACCATCCCTTACTTTGCTTCTCTTGCTGCCTTACCATTCAATCACGCAAGTACTCAGAGAGGTTCGTTCTTCAATTTTACACAAGTCTTTTTGCAATTTCTCTTTTCATTCTTTTTCCCTTTTTGAATTTAATCAATGGATGTTTCGTGACCTGAAACAGTTTTCAAATCAATGGGTGTTTCTGAATTTAATCAATGGATCTTGTCGTAACCTGAAACAGCTTCGAATTTTGCATTTAATGAAGATATCTTTTTGCAATTTCTTCTTCTTCCATTGTTTCGCTTTTTGAACTTGTATCATCTTTTACCAAAACAGAGGGTCTTTTGACAATTTCTCCTTCTATATTTATTCTTTTAGAATTTAATCAATGGATATTTCATGAACATTAAATAGTTTCGAATTTTACACTAATGAAGGGTGTTTCTACAATTTTTTACTTCCATTATTTTTGTTTCTGAATTTTATGAATGGGTCTTTTTGCAATTTCTTCTTCCAAACAATTTCGATGTTTTGTGAGCTCGGTTCTTTGGTTTACAAACCATAAACAATAAATAACTAAATTTGACTTCATTTGTTTTTTGACCAGGACAGTGAGAGATCTACCAACAAAATCGGTTCAAGAGTTCATTTGAGTAAACATTTTTTCATACAACACGTTGTTGCCATAGCAGTAGTAAGTTCTGAATCATTTTATTATTACCATATTTCAGAATAATGCAGTTAGTAAATATCGTATACCCATTTCAATTTTGAATTTACAGGTTTTTGCATCTGAAATTTCTTCATCAATGAAGACGCTAATGCAAGGTTCTCAGATCAGAGAAGAAGTGATCAGCAAAAAATAGTAATTTGTAATATTGTGTATGTATATGTGTAATGTGTGTAATGTGGGTGCGTGTGTAATCTGTGTCATGTGTGTGTAATCTGTGTAATGTGTGTGTGCGCGCGTCTGTGTGTGTGCATGCGTGTCTGTGTGTGTGGAGAGGGTTCGGCCCAAAAAGCGGCCGGGCCTCGGGGGATCCGGCCCAAAAAAAGAGCCGGGCCAAAAAAGAGCCGGGCCTAGAGGGAAAGATCCGGCCCAAAAAGGGGCTGGGCCTCTGTGTGTGTGGGGGGGGGGGGGGGGGGGGGGGGGGGGTCGGATCATGCAAAAGTATTTTTTTTATTGTTATTTATTACACTTATATATTAGTGTTATTAACTTATTATCTTCTCTCAATCATGCAAAAGTATTTTTTTTTATACTATGAAAAATCAAATATAATAAATATTAAAATATAAATAAGTTAAATTATTCATGCATTTCTTTTTTTGTTTTAATGATGTCCCTGATTTTAATCTTCATCTAAAAAATTATATTTAGTCTTCGAATATGTAAAAATTATCTTCATATTATTATTATTATTATTATTATTATTATGCATCATTTTTACATTTCTCATTCCAATATTTATTTATGGATGATAATTGCACTAATTGACAAGTGTAAAAAATATTAATAGGGGCACAATGGTCATTTGATAAAAAAAATTAAATCGCTATTAATGAAGTCATGTCAGCTCTTGCAATAGCACCCTCCTAAATTTTAGAGGTCATATATGGTCCCCCTCAAATTCCCCCCCGCCATCCTCTATATCACCAATTAACATGATAATTAACAAATTTTACATGTAAATAGATTAAAGTCAATTAATCGTAAATATAGTATTTTTTTGTTGTTAATTATTATGTTAATTAATTGTATATTAATTATATAAATGATGTTGGGGGGAATTTGAGGGGCATGGCATAATTATCCTAAATTTTACATGGCTCTCGTGAGCGGAAACACAGATTGAACCGAGTGGGCAAAATGATCTCTCGTTAACTAGTAACTGGTATCGTCGCCCTTTCTCCACGCTTTTCTCTGCTATTTGTTAATTGCATGTGCTTTCGCGAGAGATCTACGCCCTTTCTCCAGGTTTCAGTACGCTTAAAAGTAACCCCTCTCATTTCTTCAGAAGTTTTTGAAGAAATTCAACAATTTACACTGAAATCTGAAGGGTAATTGAGCATTACTTGTATGAATTGAGGCCTAGTCGTACAATTTAACTTCTAAATTAACAACAGTTTAGATTTGAAATCGGGACTTCATTATTTTTCTGAGAAATAAAGGTTTTATGGATGCCAAAATAGTAAAAAACTGGTGCGCCTCTAAATTATTTGTTGCAGTGACAAAATAACTCACTGTAGAAAGGACAAATATGGTGGATACTTTCACGATTAGATTTGTGCTATGCTTTATATCTCTTGTATTTTACCACTCAGTTGAATTATCTCAATAAGGTCTTTAATCTTTATTTCACCTTGTAGTATATTATTTTCATATATCATTATTTTTATTTTTTTTGAGTAAATATTTTTTTGGGGCAATTTCATATAAGTCCTTAAAAACCAAAAATATCAAATTTGTCCTTCTAAATCGGTAAATATCAAATTTATCCTTCCATAAATCTGTTTCTATCAAATTTAACCATAATTAATATTTCTGTTAGAATTAACGTCAAATTTATAAACTTCCCAAACTACCCTTTACTCATTTCCTCGCCTAAGTTCTCCTCCCTTTCTCACGAAGCCACCACCACCAGCATGTTTTATTATTTGTAGCCTGCTATACTCGTTGGAAAGTGTCATCATCTCTTCTTACCTCCGAGCTATACCATTCACTTGCAAGAGTCGCCTCTGTTATATATTATTTTATTATTTATTTTTTTTATATATTATATTTTTGGCATAAAATATACTAAAATTTTGTTATTACATAAATAACTTCATATTAAATAAATGTTTATCATATTTAGTTATTTACTTATATGTGTCTGACAAGTATCCGAAAGTATTCGAAAAACAAAAAGTATACAAAGCAGGAAGTAAATCACCGAATTCTTACCGAAGTATGAGGTGGACGTTGGTCCCATCTAATTTCCCTCCCACGTAACAATACCTAGTCTATCTATGAATTTGTGTTATCAATGCTCCCCTCCAGATGGACCAGATATGGTCGCCCTTCTCCACAACTCCACTCCTTGAACCCTTCTCTACATCTTGTCGCACCAACTTTCCAGCCTCGCATTTGTGAATTCAGCAAGACGACTTCATGGCTTCATGCTCACGCCCAATTTCACAACCTTTCTTGCTCGTGCCCAACTTGACTGCTTGCGCCTCCCTCCCTTTTCTCTAAAATCGACAGATTGCTACGGGTTTAGGCGGCAGATTTAGAGAACTCGCTATTTCTTATCTATATCCTTTACTGTTACTCACTTATTTTTCTCGTTCCAGAAACACTTTCTTGAAGATTTGAATTTTATTCATGATTTCTGTTATCAGGTTGAAAGGAAATGAGGTAGTGAGATTGATAGGCTTTCTAGCAAAGCTTGAAGGCTTCGCCATGGTTGGATGCTCCAACATAGATGATGAAGATGAAGGCCTGTTATTTCTCGGCAATGGAAACAACTCATTACTAGGTGGACTCGTATTGTCATGAAATTCAGGAATTGGGTTCTTGTTTTCTTTTTAATCTTATATGTTGTCTTTGATGGCAGAGCATTGATGTGTCGAGGTGCGAGAATGTGACTTCGCAGTTCGCATGACTTGTCTGCTTTAGTCAAAGGGCAAAAATATCTCAAAAATATCAATTTTGGTGATTGTAATCATGTAAGTCAACTATTACTATTTCATTAGTCTTACTTCATGACACATTACACTCTTTAATTCATATATTTGATTTAAATTTTCAGGAATTAACCTCAAACCAATGCAAATATCTTCAACAAATTGGACTCGGCAAATACAATATCGGACGGAGCACTTCTTTATATTGGCAGTAATTGAAAGAGGCTCGAGTGTCTTCGAAGAGAGTCTTGTAGTTTGATAAGTGAGAAAGGGCTCGATCGGGTTTATACCCCTTTTAATTTCCGGGTATGTCTTTCAGGGGCACATTTGCAAATTAAAAGGGTTCAATTTTTGTATTGGCCATTTATGGATTTATTAAGCATGTATTTGGCCAAATACAATCCCAGGAACTTCACAATTGGAGGTGATTACTCATTTTAGTTATTAAAATTCTTAATTTCACAATAACTTCTCTCTTATTTTTATGCAGTTATGAGATTTTAATTTTAAGCTACAATATTTAACTTCTCTCATAACTCAAAATCACCTCAAGCAATATGAGAAGCATCTGGGGTGGAGGGCGCTCAGCCTAAAAGCGAAAAGTTGAATTTGGGGTGGAGGGCGCTCAGCCTCCACCCCCACCTCCGCCCCTCAGCCGTCCTCCACCTCGCCCCACCCCCAACATCCTCCATCTCTACCCCCTCAGTCCTCCTCGATGTCCAACTCCACCCCTCCTTCTTAAACGTAGCCGACGAGACGATCTGTCCGACGACGAGACGAGATCTGTCCAGCACCGACGACCTGTCCGACGACGCTTGCAGAGGAGTACCGACGAGACGAGATCTGTACACCGCCGACGAGACGACCTGTCCGACGAGGCGATCTGTTTCGAGCAGATCCGACGACACGTACCAGATCCGTTTTTCGCTCACAGAGAGCACGAAGTCGAGTATCTGTAAGAGAGAAGAAGCTAATCAACGCCTAGATTAATCAAAAGGTCAAATTGACGTTCGAGAGGTTGAATTGATAGGAGATAAAACCCTCAAACATCATTCTGGTGGACGAAGATGAGATTTTGGTGGTCGAATTCAAGGGGTTTGAAACCCATTCCAGCATTCAGATCAAGGTTTTTCGAACCCACTCAAGAAGAAATCGAGCCAACCAACAGATGTCAGACCCACTTTCTGATCAGCACTCCACTGGTACAGGCATCTCTTGTGCCAGTAACCCTGAGTCATCTTCCCCAACCCACTCGAGTCACTTCAGATACCGGTACGACTGAACACTCAATTCAGATCGTGGAGCGATGCGACAATGCGACAGATCCGAGACAAGCGACGCGATGCGACAATGCGACAGATCAGAAGATGGGGTCGCTGTCAGACGAGTGGACTCACCCTAACAATTAAGTAATTCGAGATCGATTAAGAACCGGAAAAGATCCCGAACAACGCGAGGACGGCGCAATCGGGACGAACTTTGGAAACGAATTAACGACGAATTTTGAGATCTGTTGGAGACGAATTCCGAAAACAAACGATCGGAGAAATTGGATATGTTAGCTCCTTGGCGACGCAATCGGGACGGCATAGGCGGTTATGGGATGCTTTTAGGCTACAACCGACCCAGCAAGACCACGAGGGAGACCGAGTCAGTGACGACGCGAGGGAAACCGAGTCAGATCTTCAAAATAGCGTAATCCTCGACCCGAGTTGCTATGAAGTGCATCTCTCTGGCGACGCGATCGATATGGCATAGGTGGTTATGGATTGGTACTAGGTTATAGCAGATCCAGCAAGACTGCGAGGCAGGTCCGACGCGAGGGAAACCGAGTCAGGCTAAGACGAGAGCATCATCCTTCATAATTCCAACGACAAAGACAATGAACATCAATGGCTAGAAATATTTTAACAATTTAGATCACCTTGTATCTTTTTTCGTTTCGCATCTTTTGTATCGAAACTTTTTCTTTTAATATATCAAAACGAAAAGATCGAGCACGTATCGTGCTTGCTTTTCTTTCAAAAAAAATATGAGAAGCATCACATTAATATTAGGGAGTACAAATTACTTGTTATTCAAGTGAAATGCAATTTTCATTTTTTTTAATTGATGAAATACAAATTATTTGTTATTGCAACTTCATTTTTTTTTATTATTGTAAATTTTAATTGATAAATATTGTAATGTATGAATTTGTTTGAACTTAATTGAAGTGTGTTTGTACGTGTCATTTAAACTTAACTGAAGTGTGTTTGTATGTGTCATTTGATAGTGTGTTTGTACGTGTCATGTGATCTCCAGAGCAAAGAAAAAGAAGAATCGCCATAAAAGGAACCTGTATTGGATGAGTCTAGAAGAGGAAAGATCAGTGTTTTAAATAGCGGCGCTTCAGCGGCGCTATAGCGCGCTATAGCGGATTTTAGGAGGTAAATGATGCATCGCTTCAGAATTTAGCTTTGTAGCATTTTGTTCCGCTGCAACGCTATAGCGGACTGCTATAGCATGAAGCGTTCAAATATAGCGACCGTAGCGGCGCTATAGCGTGCTTATTATTATTATTATTATTATTATTATTATTATTATTATTATTATTATTATTATTATTATTATTATTATTATTGTTATTATTATTATTATTATTAAATCATAATAATGTTAAATCTAATAATAACAATAGTAATAATAAAAATATAATAAAATAATAATAGTAATAGTACGAATAATAATAATAATAATAATAATTATTATTATTATTATTGATATTGTTATTAAATAATAATAACAATAATAATAATAATCATTATTATCATTACACAATAATAATAATTGTTATTAAATAATAGTAATAATAAATAATAATGATAATAATAATTATTATTGTTATTATTATTATGTGTATTAAAAAATAATAATTAATATTATTATTATACAATAATAATTATTGTTATTAATAATTATTATTATTATTATTATTATTATTATTATTATTATTATTATTATTATTATTATGATAGGAAGAATAAGATCAACAACAACTATTATTAGCATTATTATAATTACAAACAACATGATAATAAAATAAAAATAAAAATAAAAGTAATAATAATAATAATATATTTTTCTTAGAGATGAATTTTTAATTCATGTTAGTTTGTGAGGTTGATATAAATAAGCATTTGATATAATTTTGTTTATAATATTGGGCCGCTAAATTATATTTATATGCATATTTAGTATTATAAAAATAATAATTTTGATCAAACTCCGCTGCGATGGTGAAGCGGCGCTATATCGCCCGCTAATGCTAACCGCTAAATCAAATGTCAGAAACGCTGCGTGCCGCTACACGCTATTTAAAACATTGGGAAAGATGCAAGGCAGAGAAAATTCTACTCTCTATTCCCAACAAATAATCGCTGAGATGGCACACCAAAGAAAATTTGTTTCCACGTAAGGAATCGGGAGCAGTTCGGTGAAATTTGTTTGGATCTGTATACTTTTTGATTTTAATTCCAATGCATTGTCTGGACATAAGATTTCATTGATCCATTCAAAATTTCAAATTTGTAAATATTGTAGTTCCAATTTCGAAATGACAACTGAAATTTATATTCCTATTTTCATTTTCCAAAGTTGTAATCATGAATCATACCAATTATACATGGATGCAGATCGTATCAATTAGAAAGTAACAAGCATATATACAACTTTACATACAATTTAAATCTAAACTAAACTATGCATGTTTTATATAATGATGGCCTCGAGATAATGAATTTGTAGGATTCCACCACTTCCATTTTGATTTTTGAGAGTTTAAAATCTCGTTTTCCTGAAAAAAATATGACAAAAATTAACCATCATAACTTTGATGGCCTTAAAAATTAACCTTCCCAACCTAAAGAAATTTTACTTGCCCCATCTCTCCTTGTTAGACAATAACTGGTTAGTTTGATTGTATGTAAATTAAATGTCTGACTTGTTATTTATCACAAATTAAAATTGTATTAGTAATGAATATCTTTTTTAGAATAATGTAGAATGTAGCAAATGACATGAAAAAATTACTGATCCATCTCTGAAAGGAATTTGCACAATTTTAATTTGTGCTGATGACATTTTTTTTTCATTAAACCATATATAATACGAGCAAGAAGATTGAAATTTCTACTCAGTGTTTGGAGTTTGGACCAAATTCATAATTGTTAAATCAATTTTAACAAGTCTAGATATAACTTTTATTTTTTGTTTTGTTTAAGAGTACGGTTTGTATTTTTCTTTTTTTTTGTCTTTAATTGTAAATATTTTATTTCTTTATAATATCATTATATTCGTTTTGTCATGAAATATGTAACTAATTTGAATTTTCAAATTTTAATATATAATTTGTGTTTTATATTTATCATAAAAATATGACATAAATAAAATAAAATATTTAAATAAATTTATAACCTGAATGATTTGATGTAAAATACAAAAATCGTAAAAAATCAAACTTAATTGACATCAGTAAATATAAAATATAAAAAATATTAATTTTGATTTTTATGTTTAGAAAAGACCTGTCGATGATTTGGTAAATAACTAGTCTTATCCAGTTACTCGTTTTTTTATACATCTATCTGGTCAGACAATGATAACAGCGTATACAGAACAATCAAATAACTACTCACCACGTGTCATTTCTGATTATAAGGACTGCGTGACAGGGCTGTGTTGTCACGTGACAAGCTGGGTTACGTCTCTCGTCTCTCGTATATTAACACTGCAACGGAGTCGCGGCTCATGATTTCGCGTAATGACCAATCTACCCTCGTATGTACTGACTTAGGTAGGAGCAATAGTAAGAAACGGAGGAGGGTAGTTACGTCATATTACGTTGCACTTAATGCACGGCTAATTTTTCTCAGGGGCAAATGCAATGATGAACGGCGTGCCTCGTTGCGTGAGTATGAGTAGCTTTGGAAAATCGCGAGAACCAGTGGCAAAATCGTCAATATCCAAAACTAATCTTTTTCTCATTTTCTGCACTGATTATATTTATGTCTACTGATTTATGTCTATTGCCAAGTTCTGTCATACGTAATCTTTAATTTGGGATTTCTCTTTTTAAAATATAACTGCCGTAACTTTTTTGATTGAGCCGCCAGTGGATAAATTGGATAGAAGATTTTATTTTATTTTATTTTTACTTGATTTTGTTAATATTTAATTTTATTATATTATCGGAAAAGAAAAAGACATTGAACATGGTTATAGACAAATTATTTAGTATGGTTATTGACCCGGATTTTAGAACGGAAAATTATATGTATCATCACAAAATTTATATAAATATTTATCATCACAAAATTATATTTATCATCACAAAATTTAGATAAATATTTTCGATAACATCATCAAGAATGTGTTAATCGATCATCATAATTTTAACTAAAATTAATTTTTTTTTATTAATTTTTATGTTTGTTAATTGGCGTGTCCATCAAATTTTATTAAAATTAAATTTTTAGTTCAATTAATTATTAATTCAATTAAGGTGATAATGTTATCGAAATTTTTAATCTCACTTTCATGGAACACCATGTCCTATTTTAGAATACAGGTCTCCTTTTTAACATCCAATATATCCTTTTTTATCTCTTACATTATATGTTTATTAACTTTTACTATCCTTCAAATACATTATGTACGTATCTAATATACATTTGACATTTCGATATTTATTTTTATTTCTTATTATACATTTAATATACCATTTTGCTCTACTGTACATATACATTTTGAATGAAAATCTGAGAAGAAAATTAATTGCGTAAAAAAAGTAGGATCTTGAATTGACGGCATCTATGAAATCCCTCATTTTAAATAAATCATGTACTAAATCTTAAAATAAAAACATTTCTAATTAAAATTATGAAAATAAAATTAATGCAGCAATTAGGTCTATTGATCAGTTTTATAAATCAAGAACGAGGCGGTTTTACAGTAATTACGCGCAAGTTCCTTTCCCGAAGATGTTGGTGGTGAAAATGCACATTGAGAGATTTCCAAATTTTCACTTTCACAAAATGATTTTCTGAAAAAAAAATAAGAATTTGAGTTAATATACATTTTTTTTTTTTAAAAAAGACAAATAAATTTACCGAGCTGGAACCCAAGTTTAAAATAATAAGAATTTGAGTTAAAAAAAAATGAGAACCAGTCCCTTTTCGTCTTTCCGAAGGCGCGACCCAAATAGCCCTAAATCCCAAAATTGCAGATACGCCCTCCTCTTCACAAATTATCGCGCTGGAACCCAAGTTTTCCTCTTTACTCTTCTTCTCGGAAGAGGTACATTTTCTGAAAACCTCCCTCTTAAAACTAAATTTACCGAAATTCATGATTTTATTGTTTGCAGTCGAATTCGGTACGGTCTTTAAAGGAGTGTTATTTGAGATAACTCTATGAGCCTTTTTTATCGGTTCTGCGACTAAACACCCAACAATTTTATGGCTCAAAATGTACATA
This sequence comes from Luzula sylvatica, assembly GCA_946800325.1. Taxonomy (NCBI): domain Eukaryota; kingdom Viridiplantae; phylum Streptophyta; class Magnoliopsida; order Poales; family Juncaceae; genus Luzula; species Luzula sylvatica. The sequence goes on along the minus strand of OX326961.1, from coordinate 9,636,116 downwards.
TATACCTATATGAAAAAAGAGAGATTATTATTATTAATGATTTTAGGGTTTCATGATTAACGAACCTTGCATAGACCATGAAGAAGCTGGCCTTCACCGAATCGAGCTCTTTTTGGACTGTTTTGATGACCTGTCTAACCTGAAAAATACCCGCAAAATAAACTATGTAAATATATTATTTTTTTCATAGAGCCTTAAATGACAATAATTAACTACGCAAAAATTTATATACGAACACCTTTTGCTTCTGAACAGAAGAATCATTGTCTTGAACCATGATGATTCGGTCAGTATTATTGCAAAATCGTGCAACAACCCTTTCATTTTTCCAACCCTGCATAACAAAATTAAAATCCAATAAAAGAAATCAATTAGCAATTAATTCATGCTTCGAACAAGACTGAATTTTTGAAACGGACATTAGAGCAAACACCTTGAAGGCGATCCCTTCGTAATACTCTTTATGGTATGCCTTGTGAACCTTCTCGTCCGCTTCGTCTCCACGTGCATACATCATACCACAAACGCTACATCGCTGCAACATGAAATCACGCTGCCCCAATTCCAAATGGTATTGTGCATAACTCCTCTTCTTGTTCACGACTTTCGTCGAATTTGATGACTCGTCCCTCTTTTCCAATTCTCCACTGATGCCATCGAAGCTGAATTCAAGACATATAGATGAATTATCAAGAAGAAGTTCTGAATTTTAGTATTTTGCAAGCATGTGGACAAAAAGGGACAGAGTGAGAAAGAGAGTACGGGTGAGAAATGGACGGCGAGATGGGATCGGAAAGGAGAGATGAACAGTAGGATTGAGGCAGCGAGGGCTTGAAGAAGGCGCTGATTTTCGCCTTTGACATTGCAGCAATAAATCGTCGTCTCCAGCCCGTCGCGTCGAGCAGTGGATCCTGGCCGTCGTCTACAGCCCGTCGCGTGGTCTCCTCGCGTAGTCGCAGTGGGTACCGTCGTCGTCGTCTCCTGGCTGGAGTAGAGTGGATCCCGTCGCGTGCGAGTGTGAGGAGCGGCTCCCCTTCACCGGATTTGGTTTTCTTTCTTGGGTTGTCTAGTTGGGCTAGTTTGAGGCGGGACTTATTTCGTTCCCGCCATTTCCAATGTAAACATTTGTAAAGACCCCCTGTTTTTTCTGAACATTTTGAAAGGGAGAACTTTTATATAACCCTTAACTTTTCTGAACATTATGAATACACTCTTATATATTTTGTCCCCTTCAAAAATCCCTTACTTTTATGAATTTGAGCAAAATTCCCATAATTTCAATCAAAAGAAGAATTATTCAAAAATCTCCCGACTTTTCGGGAAATTATCAAAAAACTTTTCACCTATGTTATGCGGATATTTTAAAAATGAAGTAGTATCGTATCGGATACCGATATTCGTCGAATACTCGTTGGATACGTATCAAATACTCCGCATGATATATCCTGATATTTTATTTCAATATAATATCAGATACTTTTCGAATCAAAAAGTATACAGTCACAAACATATTTTACCGAAGAGCTCCCGAACAGTGACGTGGTGCTGAACCAGCATCTTCTTCCTTCCACGTTCATAAACCGAGTCTACAGAAGCGAGCTCAAAAAATAATGAGAAAACAGATCCACTCAGATTCTCCCGCCCCTTCCTCTTTTCCATTTATCTCTTGCAAAAGAAATTCTCCTATGCTGGATCTCCGCCTGTACTCTGTTCGCCAAATATCAAATTTCTTGCCCCTATTTCCTCTTCGCCAATAATCAGGTTTCTTGCCCATCTCTGCACCAAGTTCGCCTCATCGCCGGATCTCTTCGCCAATATCAGGTTTCTTGCCCATCTCTTTACGCCAGAATCAGATTCTTCTATTCGCCCGATCTCTCTTCCAAATTTCACGTGCTAAGGTAAATTTGGTTTCAATTGTAGTATAGGTCTTTAATGAAGTCTAATTCTTCTCAACTGTCGATGTTTCCTCTGAATTGGGGTAATTTTTTTTTTTTTTTATTTGTGATTATTCGAGCTAAAGTGTGTCTCTTTGTGTATCTTGCAAATTACAGATTCGAGTTTTGGGTTTATGAGTCCAATTAAACAATTGGAGTATATAATTAGCATTCACTAGAGACACATTCAAAAAACGGAGGACTCGAAGGCTGAAGGGAGAACCTCATCCGCCTCACAAATCCATGGCAATCTGCCGATTTTAGAGAAAAAGGAGGCGCAAGTTGGGCGTCAAGAGAAGGAAGAGTTGTGAAGTTGGGCGTGACCTTCAAGAAGTCTCGCTGAGATCACGGAGGTGAGCGCAAGACTAGGAAGTTGGGTGTGACGAGATGTGGAGAGGGAGTAGTGTCGTGGAGAATGGCGATCTGATATAGAGGGGAGAATTGATTTTTTTCTTAAACTAGGTATTCTTACGTGGGAGGTCACTAGATGGGACCCATAGCCACCTCATACTTCGGTAATAGTTCGGTAATTTACTTCCTGCAGCCTATCCTTTTTGATAACTTTATAGTGTACCTTGCATATTTGATTTACTTTTTGTTTATTTCTTTTCAGAAAAAATGGACACGGAGCTACTGGAGCTTGTTTGTATGCAAGATGGCCGTGGAGCTTTGTAAAGAAGGATCAATATTTCTTTTAGTCGCAATGTGTTATTATCAAACATGAAGAAAATTACATTATAATATATTGTTGATTTAAATGTAGAAAATGGTTGTATGATTGATTAGGCTGAAGATGAAAAAAGAACAAACCCTACTAGAAGTCTGAAGATGAATAGTATATTATGTTCGCTTGAGTTAGGAATTGTTGCTATGAATGTGATTGTATAAGTAGAATAGTAAATTGGAGCTATATATAATTATAGATGTAATTACACATAATGATTAAGATTGTGTTGTTAATTGGAGTTTTTGCATGAATTGTGTGTGTACCATCATAAACAAAAAAATGATAATAAGTACTGCTTAAATCAATTGCTACCCCGCACAGATAAATTGCGAACAAATCTCTGAAGATGTAAATCTTGATATGCCATTCTTATGGAGATTAATATTCAAAAAATGGTATCACTATTCACAAATCATCTACACAGTCAGAAACTTATTAGAAACCATAATTAAACTTCCATATATAAAATTTGAATCCAACTCCGAGTATTCCAATTCCTCGGTCAGAGCAAAATCTGAAAAGTAATTTTCTCATTAGAATTTCTTATAAAATTACCAAACTCGTGCACAAGTCAAAAACATATTTTTTTTACAATATGAATTGAGAACTGATAAAATATGGCAAAAGTGGTAAAAATGGAAGTTATATTCGGTCTATTTGATGGGGGTTTACAGTTTTATAAAAAAGATGCATGAAATAAAGAAAACTAGTTGTTGCACTCGCGCTATTGCACGGGTTGTTTAACGATTTTTCTTTTTGGCATTTGTTTTTGTTATAGTAATATATATATTTGACGGTTCTTTTAATACGGAACACCAATATGCCAGATTCTGTCTTGGTAGCGAACACGTCTCGTGCCAAAATATCTCGTAAGCAAGAAATATTTATTTCTTTTCTGTCAATTTTTTTGTTTTTGTTTTGATTGGTAATGGTGTTTACCGACTGTTTGTACATTTCATGCGTACATAGAATTATTGGCTCAATTTAACTCCATGTTTTTATTGTCAAGATGCGAAAAGGTCACAAAAATGAGTAAGAGGCAGGGTTGTTTCAAAGATACTAATAGATGATATAGAGCATAAACAATTTATTTGGATGAAGCATCATATCAAACAGTTTAATTATTTTTTTCATTCTTATTTGTTTTTGGATGAAGTGAGTGCATGAATAAAAAAGATAATTTGTACTTCGGTTGATTTTGTTGATGCATGAACAACCTTAAGAAGTATACTTTTTGGATACATGATCACAACGATAGTGATTTGGTTTGACATATACATTCTTACTGTTATTTTGATGCTTCTATTTATGTGAGCTTTTACAACTGTTCGCACAAATTAACTTTTGGATACATGTAGTTAATAAGCATCTTGACTATGGATATTTTCATATAAGCAAATTGAACGTAATTGCTTTGTTTTTCACATTTTTGTTCTCAACGTAGAAAGGACGGAAATAATTTCATTTTTGATCAATGCATTTTTGATATTCATGACACTAATTCATCGTAATGAAATAACAAAGACACATTTTTTTTTCAGGGAATTCTTCAAAAATCCCTAACCTTTTTGGAAATCATGAAAAACCTCCTATCTTTTTAGATTCCCTCAAAATCCTCCTATATTTGTGGCTTTCCTAAAAACCCCCTATATTTTTGTTATAATTTTGAAGATTACCATTATACCGTTTTCCATAATTTTATTTTTTAAATATCCATAATTTAATAAATAATAAATATGTATTAAAATACAAAAAAAATAGATATTAAAATATTGTAATAAATAATACATAGATATTAAAATACTAATAATTGTTGAAAATAACATTTTAATATCAATATATTATTTATTATAATGTTTTAATATCTATGTATTATTTATTTTAATATTTTAATATTATGTATTATTTATTTTTTATAATAGTTTATTATTGATTACATTATAGAGATTTCTAAAATAAATTATAGGGGTATAATGGTCATTTTTAAAAACATAAAAAAAAGATAGGGAGTTTTTTAGGGAATCTAAAAAAAATTAGGGGTTTTTCGGAAGAGACAAAAAAATATAGTGGGTTTTTGAGGAAATCTAAAAAATGTAGGGGATTTTTTAAAAACAGAGGGAGTTTTTCATAATTTGTAGAAAAGTTAGGGAATTTTTTGAAGAATTCTCCTTTTTTTCATGATTATAACAAAATCAACAGGTACAAAATGTACATTCTCAGTAACAATCTGAGCACGAGTTTATTTTGTGGAGATGTATGTCATGCGTAAAATAGAGTGCCATTTGAATATATTTCTTTTTTGAACTAATAATCCATGATTGATTTATTTTTCATGTAATTGTGTTACGTTTTTTTTGCATTTCTTGCGAGAAATATTTATACTACTTTGTATTTTGGACCATGATAGCAAGATTATTTCGCGTGATTAGAGTTGGTTCCGCCTATATACATCCATTGCTATATTTTGTATTTTCAACAACGAAAGCAGCATTATTTCGTGTAATCAGAGTTAGTTAGGAGTGTTCATCGGTCGGTTCGGTTTGAGTGTTCATCGGTCGGTTCGGTTCAAACCGAACCGAATAAGGCCAAACTGATTTGAACTGAACCAAATAAAAATCAAATCAAACCGAACCGAACCGTTTTAACTTTTGGACCGGTTAAAAATCGAACCGAATAAACCGAAATGTTCGGTTGAAATGAATAAGAAAAACATTATAATTAAAAATAAAAATATATTAATAAGAAAAATTATATTTTATTTATCTAAAAATATAAATAAATATTATAAAATATAATTATATTAATTTATAAGATTATTATATCATTTTATATATTTTAATATTAACATATTAAAAATATATAAAAAGTTGGATGTTATTCGGTCGATTCGGTTTAATCGATTTTCGGAACATCAAAACCGAACCGAACCGAATAAACCAAACAATAATATTTTTTGAACCGAACTGAACAAATAAACCGAAAAACCAAGCCGATTAAACCGAATTGGACCGGTTTGGTTCGGTATCCGAATATACAAGACCATTTGGACACCCCTAATCAGAGTTGCCTCGGCTTGAATCTTTTTATTGATATTGTAAAACAAAAATATCTTGATTGTTCCAGATCCGGATTTCTCGAATAATCAAGATACTTTACATTTTACAATACATTGAACTCATGCATCACTGGCAAGGATATGGCAAGTCGTGTTTGACAATTAGAGATAACAATCCTTTTTTCGTGTAAATGTTATTATAAAAAAGAATAATTTAAATAAATGTTTTATTTTATAAATTTAACACTTAATTTAAGACACAATTTTTTTTTTTCACAAAAAGATGATATTTAAAATAATATAACAAAATTCAGAATATTTTGGTTTAGAATTTACTAATTTTTAACGAAATATAATTAGAGGAGATTTTTACAAAATTAATAATCTTAATTAAGTTTATACCGAGGAAAGACCAACAGTTTCGAAAAACTGGCTGGGGAGGAATGAGTTTAATTATAGTTTATTGAAAAGGAAAGGACATTTTGGTCCAATAATTTCAAAATTAATGATTTAATGAAGTTTTTAGTTAAATATCAAGTTAAAGTTAACAGTAAATTAACGATTTGGATATATTTGATATTATATAAGTTTTAAATGTATAAATGTGATAAGTTTTTAATTTTGAAAGGATAATTTGATAAAAAGTAATTTTTTTTAAAAGATAAATTTAATATTCACATGGGACAAATTTGATATTTTGGATTTTTTAAAACAGAAGTTGGGCCTCGCTGCATAAGGCCCCCGTTCATTTTACTATTTTTTTTTTCTTTCTATTATTAGCATTTGTAAATCATACAATCTTCAAATATTTTTAATGAAAAAATATCAGTCCCTAATAAAAAGATCTAATAAATCAAACATATATTTTTAATCAAATTTTAAAACTTAAATATTACCACAATAATTTACAATAATATCGGTGTCGAATTTAGAAGTGAAACATATTCCATCAATATCTAATCTAATCTAATAAGTATTTAATAATCTAATTCGAAGTTGGTACTAGTCAGTCCTTGCGAAAATAATGAATTCGTAATAAGATCAAGTTAGCATCACTTGAAATTCGTCATTTAATTTCAGGACAACCTCTAGTGTAATTTCTTTTTTGAGATAGACCTCTAGTTTAATTAATACATTTATATTCATAGAAATTGATATTTGACAATCCTAAACACATTCCTTTTTAACCACAATACTAATTCTAAATTAAACGATTCTAGTTCATTTTTGGTCTCAAGGACTTGTTGAGAATTTGTGGGGTTTGCAAGGTTTTTATGAAAAATGGCCAGGATACCTTCCTACAACTGGTTTGCTTCCAATTTTTTTATTTATTTATTTATTTTTATATAAATTAGCGAAAATGTCAATAGTTTTTTGAAATTATTAGTTTAGGGGTCAGAAACACAGTTACATATTAATCATGCATGCAAGAATTTCTTGTTTCTACTTTTGGTAATTTTGAATTTTTTGACCTAAAAATCATTTTCTTGCCGTCACAATTAATCATTTTTTTTATTATATAGTATTTCAAGATTTCAAATATTATATAGTATGTCAATTTTGATTATAAAATATTATATGAAATTGTGTTACCCTTTACAAAGTAAAAAAGGAAATTTTATTTTCTTCAAATGGTTTTTTAGGAATCTTGAGGACGGGAGTTATGGAACATTCATAGCAGTTGTGTAGTTTTCGGAAAAATTCCTTTATAAAATGCCAGGTTATTTTTGAATTTAAAATAAAATAAAAAAGTAGAAAAATAAATCTTGACAATTGGTTCATTTTATGCAAAGTCCATTCATTTACTTTCAACATAATCCCAAAAGGATCATATCTGGCCCTATGAAATATTACGTATCACAGAAACATTAAATTTATGGATGCAACATCAAATTAACACAATTTAGACAAAAACACTAAATAAATCCTAATCCACAAAATTAAACATTAAATAAATATAAACGATCTGTAAATTGATTGTCTAAGTTTTTGATCAAACAATTTTTGATCAAACATTCACAAAATTAATCCACAAAAAAAAATAGTACTTGGACAATAAAATAAACAATTTTTGATCAAACATTCACCACATCAGGAAATACGAAACAAGCATTCACAATCTTAGTTTTAAAACCAAAAAAGAGTAAAGACTACCGAAAAAAAACAAAAAACACAAAACATGGTCTAATCTCCTCTCATAAATAACCATAACCAAAAACAAACTTAAAATTCATTTCTGAGATTGACGATGCCTCTTCTTGACATCAGCCTTGGACACCTGGAGGGAACGGTACACCACGCTCAACCTCGCCAAAGCCGATTTCATCAAATCCGACCTGTAGTACCCATCCGATACCTATATAATTCAATTAAAATTCAAGTTGTTAATGCCACTATACAAAATATTATATTCTACAAAGAATTTAAAAAATATATAAAGAAAAATAAACAAGTTAATATATGCTCAGAAGCCAAGCGTTAACAATAGTAATTCATTGAAGATCCATCCACAAAGAAAAATAAACAAGTTAATATATTGCTATGTATTGACGGTCAAATAAAAAATAAAAATGGAAAAATTTGCATGTTAAATACATGCTCAGAAGCCAAAAATCGTCTCTTTCACGTTCTCCCCGGGCCATCGAAACCCTAATTCCAACCCCTAATTCGAATCACGACCCATTTCGTCTCTCCAAGGGTAAAACACCTCCGCCCCGCTACTACATATCAAGCCATCGAATTGAGAAGGCGATACGTGGCACGATCTGATCGCTTCTAGAGTTTCGACAAGGGTGGATCCTGTTGAGAGAACGAATCCAATTCGTCCATTAGATTCGCCTATTGATAAAACTTTCTCGATTGTTTCTTTGAAATTGGTAATTTCGAAACCTCCATTATTTGTGTAGCAATCCACATGTCAGGATACTCTTTTCAGTATTAGGATTGAAATGCAAATAATGAGAAAGTTGAGGGGTTAAGTATATAAATTGCCTTGAAATGCATTTAGGCTATCATGAGCCTAATTAATGAATGAGCTGATATAATTGGGCTTATTTCATATTTGAACTTGGGTGATATTTGAGTTTAATAAATATGAGCGTGAAATGGAGGAGGGCCGAAGTTGGACCAAATGGAGGCCCCTCTATTACCTCTTTAATTGAAATATTACTTTTTAGTTTTTATCGTTGTTAAAAAGGGGATTGTATAAATATCCTCGGTTGAGTTAAGTTAGTTTTTATGTTGTTGAATTTGGATAATTTTTTTCTATTATGAATTTTTCTCTCTATTCTCGTTCTTCTTTCTTCTTCTAAAATTGAACTTAAAAAACTTGAAGAGGATTTTATACTTGAAAGTATAAAATTTAGTAATTAACTGCATTCAAAACCCGTGAACTAGTCTAAACCCTTTAACAAAGTCCACCCAAAACCCCTTTTTCTCTCTCTGTGAACGTTCATTTCTCCTAATCAGGTGCTTTTCTCCTAAAACCATCGCGAAAGTCTTCTTTCTCCGGCGACCAACAAGGTTCTGAATCGATTTGTAGGTTCTCCTTTAATTCAACGCTCTCTTTACTTCTCCACAGTTCTCGCCACTCTGAGGTATTTCTTTCATTGTCTAATTTTTACAATCCTTGACAGCCACTATCTAACTTAGGGTTTACTTTGAAAATTTGCATTTAAAGTTAGGCTGGGAGTCCGCCATTTATTTCTCTCTCTGTACCAGGTTTCTTCTTGATATTCTATGTTTTAACTCTCGTTTTTAGATTTGTATTGTTTTTTTTTTGTACCAGGTTTCTTCTCTATGTACCAGGGGCTGAAGTGAAAAAACGAAAAAGAAAAAAAAAAAGAGGAATAAAATGATTTAAAGCTGAGGAAGGGTGGCAATTCTTTTGCACCAACAAAGTTGTTTTTTGTTTAAAAATCCAGATAATATTGTGCGGTACGTTATAAAGTTTGGTACGCAAGAATTGGATGTCATTTTATAAAGAAAATAAATGGCTTCTTCAAATAACGAGTCCTCGATTAAACCTCCAATCATTTGGGTGCATAAAATCATATCGAGTTTGAAATCTTCTCTCACTAGTCACTATGAGATTAATTGCTTCGGTCCATTTACCAGCTTTGCATAGCGAATTTGCGAATATACCCATTGTGGATTTATCCAAAATGAACCCTGAAGTAAACATTTATTTGTGGACTAAAAGTTTCGTGTCTAATTGGTTTGCGCTACAAAGAACTTGGATTAATGCGTAATGAGTTTTGAGGGTCTAAAATTAAAAATTTTGAGTCATGCGAGATCTTCGAATGCCTCGTTGAATTGCCCGTTATGACAACATTTGCGGATCAATACATTGAGCATTTTAGCGAGCACATCACAATCCTCATTTTCAATCTCTTCTAGAAGCTTTTGATAAACCCTAGTTTTTTCATCCGATACCTATATAATTGAACATAATATAATATAATATAATATAGTATAATATATAGTAGTTTAAATTTCAATCGAAACTTTATAATTCAACATATTAGTTTCAATTAATAAACAAAAGAGTATTTTGGTCACTTTGAAATATTCTATTTTTTATTCAACACTATCCCAAAATTTATCCATACACCTTTATCAAACACTATTCCAAAACTAAAGAATAAACAGAGATAACTTATCATCTCTCAAAAAACTTATACCCACCTTATCCTCCTAAATTTACATAATATTAAATTTATCCATATGTTTAGAATAATATTAAATTGAATTAAACTAATAAACTTATAAAAATTGAATTTATTGACTAAAATACCCTTAACCCAAATTCATTAACATAACAGACCCATTAACAGACCCGCAATTCCATTAACCCGCAACATCTGTGTCTATCTTCTCTTTCTCTTTTCCACTGGATAGATTCTCTTTTCGTTCTCGTTTCTGGCGAAGGAATATGAGAAGGAATAACCGACAAGCGATTTCTTTGTGTTCGCGAAGCGAAGGAGCGAAGGGCTTCAAGATTGTTTTCTGGCCAAGGGTTTCAAGATTGTCGCAAGCAATCCTCTCTGACGGTTTCTACTGATGTCGCAAGCAGTCCAAGGGGACGCATCTCGTGCCTTGGTTCTTCCACTTGAGTACGGAACAAAAAAAGTCTAAAGAAGACTCTCCAAGATAGATAAAGCTCAATCACGTCGATTTGATGAAAGATGGATTAAGGTCAATCGTTTTTCTTCAAAATTTGATCGATTGAGATATATTTATTTTATTTAGTGGTGGATTAAGGTTAATGGGTCCAAAATTAGGGCTAATTGTGAATGTATCCAGGCCAATTTGATTACCTAGGGTTAACAGGGTTGGTTTTGTCCGAAATATGGTAAGTTATGAGTGAATTGTGACCCGTTATTCTGAATTATTATTAATCAAGAATGTATCGGTTTAACGGGATTAATTAGGGGCAGAATATTTTTGGACGTATTAACATCAAAATCCCTCATGTAATCAATTATGCAATCAATTATATGTACAATTATGCAATCAATTAGGAGCCAATTGCACAATTAAAATCGAAATGTTACAAATACATGGAAATTAGGAGCCAATTGCACGATATTATGAAACTTACAAATCAGCCCTCGAATCACATGTTGTGCAAAATGCCCCTGTAATGTTGTTTAATCGCAAATTAGCCCCTCAATTACTTTAAAATATATGAAAAGTTACATTGTTAACTATTCTAACATGCCTTAATTCTTTTGAAAAGTTACATTGTTCAAATATATGAATAAACGATTCATCTTCTTTTCTTACATAGGATGCATCGATTTAGAATTTGCGATTGTGCATTCCAAGCCATATGCATATTCTCATTGTAAAAGGTATTTTTAATTTCCAAATTTCCATGTATTTTTCTTTGATAAAACTCCATTTACTAAACATTATTGTCCCAATTCCATTGCAATTTAAGATTAGGAGAACTCGCAGCATGTATTTTAAACAAATTTTTCTTTGTAAAATTACTAACAGAATTTATTGTTTTAGGTGATTTATAATTATAATTTTAGGTTGTAATTAATGTTCTTACGAAGGGGGTTTAATATAAAATTATGTGTTTTCCACTAAATAGGTGATGGAAACTCTCTAACCTTGCAAAATTATGACATTCATTGACAAATATATATTTTTATAGGATTTGTTGCGAGCTCTAAATACTGAAGAAGAACGAGGTAGCATCATATCAATGGTATGAAATTGAATTCCGGACGGTTCATGAGAAGGTTCAACCAGAGATTTGTTTATGGTTTAAACAAAATTGTAATTCGATTTGTGTTAGCATGATATAATGTCTGTAATTTAATTAATTTATAGTTCAATCTTCAATGGATTATTTTCATATTTTAAGGTTTCGTGGTGGACTCTTTTGTAATTTTGTGGACTTTATCCGTATTGTTGTCTTTTGAGTGTAGTAATAGTATGGATCATTGTGTAATTTTAAGCTATCTAAGCTAATCTAATCTAATCTAATACACTTATAATTAAGTGTGGACTCTTAAATTTCAATGATGGTACGGGCTTGATTGTAGTTTTTGAACAATTGTGAAATTTGCTATCAGTTTATAAATTTAGTTTTTCTTACCAATGTATGTATCAGTGTTCATAGTACAATTATAGGATTTGAAACAGTTTTCCTTGACCGAATCGAAACAATACATACCGGTACAAGAAGTTGATGTCGGTACCACTTAAAACAGTTTAGGTACCTTCGATATTGATCGTTAAATTACAGGATTTAAGAAGAATCCAACCAACTCACGATGAGTTTGGTACCAGTACCCTATAATAAGAAGTACCATTTGCATATGCATGTATCTCAAGAACCCTCAAACTCTGTACCATTTCGTACTCTCGAGAAGATCAAGAAGCACTCAAAAACTTGTTCTTTAAGCAATCTCCAACCCATACACTCTCGAGAAAACTTAGTGAACTGGTACACTCTCAGAACTCTTCATATCGAGCAAGATCCGTTAACCCGTTTTCCTCTTGAACTTTACATACATACCCGCAAATCTTTTCTATTTGCAGTTTTACCTAAAAACCCTCTTAATTTCCATAATTTCTTTGCAATCACTTTCTATTATATATCCTCGGAAATCACTATTTTCACACATTAACAAATATACCCAAAATTTCTTTGTTTTTACAGTTTTCTGCCATTTTGCACAAATACCCTTGTAATTTTCAAAATATTTTTTCTTAAAAACTTTTTGCAACATTTCTCATATATATACCCGCAGAGATCTTACACATTTACAAATACACCCAAAAATTCTGTGTTCTTGAAATTTTCTGTCATTTTTGCACAAAAACCCATTTAACTCTCAAAATATCTTTTCTCTACAAATAAAACACGATTTTTAGTATATAAAATCTTCTAACGGCCTTCAATCTTTGTCCATTCACGGAACTACTGGATACGTCCAGTATCTCCGCAACACACATTTTAGTAGAGTATTGATTCGAAGTTTCGAACTTACCAATGATTAAAAAGATTTTTAAGAATGCAAATTTTGCGGGCATAAATATCTCAATTCTCAAGCAAAAATTATTTGACTGTTTTGATAATCCTCTCTTTTATGAAATATAATCGAATGAATGTTTGCTGAATGCGATTGAATGGTTTTGTAAAAATAATCTGGATACATTTTGTTCTTGCACACAAGTACTTTGTCTCAGGAAAATATAATAAATATAGTTGGTTTCATTTTAAAATACAAAAATAGGAATGATAGATAATACAGATATATTTATAATATAATAAATATAGCTAGTTTATTTAATTAGGGAATTAATAATGTGTGGAAAATTTTCTATCCATATATTATTTGCACCAAATAAAGGAAACTCTATTCGTTGATCCCTATTTTCAAACGAACTCTTCTCTTTTGTTTTTCTTCCGTCAAAATCTTCAAATCTTCTCTAACGGCTATATCCAGCAAGGCCTAGAATCTTCTCCTCCAACGGTCATATCCAGAGAGGCGTTGGAGGAGCGCCCTGTTCTCTATATATATACTCGTCCAATCCCTCTTCGACCAGACTCTCTCTCTCTCTCTCTCTCTCTCTCTCTCTCTCTCTCTCTCCCTCTCCGACCAATTGAAGATGAAGCAAGTGCAAAGCCAAGTCAGAGCCAACAGATGGCTATTTCTCTCTCATCTTTTCTTCTCCAAATCGAAGATGTGTTAGAAACAGAGCGAGATATCTAGTCTTTCTCTCTCTCTCTCTCCTTCCTCTGTCTCTCTGTCTCTTCGACCAATTGAAGATGAAGCAAGCGACAATGAGAGTTTTCTTTCTGTTTCTAGAAGAAGCAAAAATGGCGAGTTCTCCCTTTGATTTTTACTACAGTGCATAACGGGTTGAACTTGAGGTAAAATACTAAAGTTCCTGTCTTTTTCGAATTATTTTTCAACTGTCTTTTGCCAGATCATGTTTGCTTTATTATTTGGTTTCAATTTTGTTGGAAGTACATTTTTTCTCTTATGTGAATTTATTTCAAGAATTCGAAGTTTGCCTTCTTCTTTCTTTTTTTTGTTGATGTGAGAGCGAGAATTACTTTGGGCAATTAACAATTAACCAATTTCAAAGTTTGCCTTCTTCTGCTCGAAAAATTTCCACTGCCCTTTTTAATATTTAACCAATTAACAATTATCACTCATATCTCTTTGTTGACTTTGGGCCATTTGCAGATATTGATTTCGTTTCTTTTTTCTATTTCAGTTATTAGGATTGTAGATAAGGATCCAAATTGTGCAAAAGTACTATTTTGAGCAGCGATTAATGAGGGGGGGGGGGGGGGGGGGGGGGGGGGTTGAACAGTGACGAAGAGAACCGAGTCATTGCAGCCAAATGACAAAGGGGGCCGAGTCGGAATCTGAAGGGAACTGCCCATTGCTGTGCAAAAGTACTTATTATTATCTCAATTCCTTATTTATTTCACTTCCACTGTTTGCAAGTCTAAGTTTCTTTTTTTGTATAAATTTCAGAAGCACCAAACTTCTCAATCCCAAATAAGTCGCTGCAGCAGGATAGTATGAAGTTTCATGGATCCCTTTGCTGCTGAAAATACCTCAAGACTTTTTTTTATTACATGTGTATTTTTCTAGCTTGTTTATTTTTTTATGTATGTATGTATGTGATGTATGTGTGTGTGTGTGTGATGTATGTGTGTGTATGTCTGATATGTGTATGTGTGTGTATAATGTTTGTGTATTTGTCTTTTTCATGCAGGTTAGGGCGGGAGGAGGGGGTTCCGGGTCGGGCCCATGCGGGGCTCGGCCCGGCCCGAGGGAGGGGGGTCGGGCCCATGCGGGGCCTGGCCCGGGGGGGGGGGGGGTCGGGCCAACGCTGGGCCTGGCCCGGGGGGGGAGTCGGGCCCACGCGGGGCCCAGCCCGGGGGGGGGGGGGGGAGTCGGGCCCACGCGGGGCCTGGCCCCGGGGGGGGGGGGGGAGGGCCCACGCGGGGCCTGGCCCCGGGGGGGGGGGGGGGAGGGCCCACGCGGGGGCCTGGCCCCGGGGGGGGGGGGGTCGGGGGGGGGGAGGGCCCACGCGGGGGCCTGGCCCCGGGGGGGGGGGGGTCGGGGGGGGGGGGGGTCGGGGGTCGGGGGGGGGGGGGGGGGTCGGGCCCACGTCAGGCCTGGTCCGGGGAGGGGTATGAATCATTTTTGTTGGATTAAATGATTTTTAAGGAAAAAATTAAATGGGTCCCATATACAAAAATTTCCATAGTGATGGATTTGTGTTTTTAATTCGGGATATGAATCATTTTTGTTGGATGATGTGTTGTTATTGTTGTATTATTTATTAATAATACTAAATTTAAAACTTTGATATTGATTATTAGACTAATTCATGATAAATAATTAGGTTAATTGATTATGTGCATATTAAATGTATGTTATTTGGTAAATATTTAAGCTATAATAAAATTACAGTTGTTTATAAACAATTGAAAAAAGATTATTCACCAGCATATAAATGCCATAAATATTTCGGTTTTAATTAGAAATATTAATCATTCAAAACTGATGTAATTACTTCTTCGGTTTTTCTCTCTCTTTGGTCCATTAGAAGAAGACAAATATAAAGGCATTTTTTGGTCTTCTTGTCTCTGATAAACAAAGATACATCATTCTACCAAATAACATACATTCTATTAAAAAAAACATATCAAGAAGATAAAGTTGGTTTGAAGAATTTGGTGCAAGGCTTCCTATTTTTTCGAGTGAAGAATTTCGTTCTGCGATTGTGCAATCAGACGGATACGAAACTTTTTGGGGTTAGAACCTTGGAAGCACTACAAGAAAAACGAATTTCCCCGACACAATTTTTCCGACACATTGAATATCTGGTCGGCAAAGCTATCTTATCCCCGGCAATTTCAAACAAAAGTCGTTAAATAATGCATATTGCCAACAAAAGAACTACGACGGCATATTGTCAAAAAAGCCACATTGTTTTTTTTTTATTAACAAAAGCCACATTATTATTAATGTGAATTGCAAATGGCAGTTATCTGAGCAATTATGTATGAAATCTTCAGTTTCTATAATCCATATTTCTTGGCCTTAATGAACGTGCCTTAAATATAGTGTAATTGTCTCCTTCCAAATTTCTTTTTATTGTAGAGGTCCTTCCATTTTTTGAGAAATTGAAACAGTCTGGTATGTACTTTCGAATTTGGCTGTTTATCTTAGGAGAAATTTAACGTTCTTGTCCATTGAATGTAATGGTTATATTTTATATCTTCTAGTATTTTGCACAAAACTATGATTACTTGTGACCATAATATTTGTTGGAATTTTTTATATTATATAAAAGTATTTAGCAAAAAAATGTCTGTTTTTGATACAGGAAACTGATGAGGCAGTTGAATTTCATGCTTATGATAAACATATTTTTTTTAATAGTAGCATATTACATATAACAGTTGAATTTCGCTTTTTTTACCTAATTTTTAATTTACTTTTTACTTCGAATTTTTTTTTGCTAAATTCTAGTATTTTATGCAGGTCAGGTGGTTGAATCATTTGACTTGTCTGAAATTTTGTGTTTCAAACCAGTTAGCACATGAATGATAAGGATAGAGAATGGAGCATACACGAGAGGATTCAATTTCATTGATCAGTTCGATTACAAAGAGAGAGATATTTTTTCTTTTATTTAGTTGGTAGTATTCCTGTCTCCATTCCATGAATAAAATTTGAACTGAAAATATGAACATTCATAAATGACACAAATTATCATGATAAATAGATACTATTCAAAATTAAAATGAATAATACCCCAAATTACTGATCATGGCATGGGCTAGATTCTTTACTTCTCATAGATTTATAAAATTTCAAATATTAAGTTACATACAATTTACATTTATAAAAGGCTAATATATGTATTTAAAAAATGGGGAGTTATATCATACACCCTTTCAAAATAATATTTTGGATATTTAGAATGATGTATCATAAAATTTATTTTTTATAGATATTTTTTTTTCATGAACAATTCAAATTTTCTATTTAGTATGTAATTTATTGATAAATACACTTGAAAATTAATTTAAATACTCATTAATTTATAATTACACAAAATATCCTTGAAAATGGATGTATCATAAGCAAAAGGGTGTATGATAGAACTCTCCTTAAAAAATAACCTTTTGTTGTTTCATTAGTAATATATTATTTTCAGAGTAAATTGTTCATTATTGTTATTTCGGGTCGAATCCACGGACACAAATTTAGACATAAATTTGAGCACAAATCTCTATCAATAGTTAGAAATACTTGGATGAGAAAGTAGTGGGTGGTTATGTTAAATCACAACCGTTCATCATTGTTTAATCAATAGTTAAAAATATTTTGTTCATTTTTTGTCTAATAATTTGTCTATTAATCCATTCCTTTGTTATTAATATATATTTTTTTGTCAATACGTCATTTTTGTGTCCATATATAATTTACGATTCTCCAATGTCAAACACATAATTGTCAATATTAATATTCTATTCTAACCGTTTACATATAATTTTTCGACCTATGGATCTTTCCAATAGGAAGTATTACTTCTCGATACTAGCATAACGTGTTATGGGACCTGGAATTAATTTGAGTATACCATTTTGTTTGTTCAATAATATTTTTTCTGAATTTCGTTAAATTTCCTTTTTGCATGCTCATCACATTTTCTATGAATTCAATATATTTTTGACTCTTTACGCGTCCATTATAAATTTATAATATGTGAAGTGTACATCTTTTATTTATGTGATATCTTTTCTAATACTAATATATATATATATATATATATATATATATATATATATATATATATATATATATATATATATATATATATATATATATATATATATATATATATATATATATATATATATATATATATTCACTATTAACATATATATTAGCACGTACTCCTCAGTATATAATTATGATACAAAAATCATGTATTGTTATTATCATTATAATTGTAATTATTAGTATAAATAATTATATATTTATAATATGATGTGTAAAAATTAAAATAATTAATAGTACAGTTACTTGTAAAGTAAGTAACAAATTAATACTTTTGTGGCCGCTAGAAGATGGGTTGGGTTTGATTCGGGTTATGAATTATGATGTTGTGGCTCTTTTGTGGGCGTCCGAACCTGGTTCATGGATCCAGATGGTTCCACCATCTTGCTGTTCGTACCCGGTTGAATGGACGCGGTCTGCATGATCTCAGTCACTGGCGTATGATATTAAAGGCTGGACCACCGTGCCATATATTTATGTATTCAATTTCAGACCCATCGTCGTCTTCATTTTTCCCACTTTATTTCCGCCGTTTTTTCTTATTCGTCTTCTCTTCTGTTCAATATTGTTACAAAATCAATTAATACTAATGACATTATTTTAGTTCTTAATTGGTTGCAAACAAAATATTTTTTTATATGACCAATTCATTTATCAAAATACACTTATTGTGTTTTGCCTATGACGAATGTGAAAAGATATTATTATTGGATGAAGTAAGAAATATTTTAATTGTTCAGTAAAATCGGATCTTGAACAATTTTCATATTTCTGTTTTTATTGAGTAGTATGCTTTCGCTGTGCGCTGTGCCGAGGCAATATTACAAAATCAAAACGTAAACAAATTTGATCGATAATTAAATTTCAATAAATTTTAGTATTATTCTTGTCCCAAATGTTCCACACAAGACATCTTTTGGTATGGAAATTTTTTGACAAAATATACTAATTGTACTTTTTCTATGATAAACATGAAAGAGTATTAATGAGAAGAGATATTTGAATTGTTCGAAAAATTCGGATCTCGAACAGTTTTAATATTTCTATCTTTGAATCCTAACACTTTCACCATACTTAAACAATATAAGATAATGAAAACATAAAAAAAAAATGATCAATTATTAGATCTTCTAATATTTATCTCTTTAAATTTTAATACAGTTGAACCGTACCGACACAATGTTACAAAATTAAAACACAAGAAGAAATTCAACATTACAAAAGAATCATATGTTCAAGAAAAAATATGTTTTCGTATGGCAAAGAAAAAATATGTTTTCGTATGGCAAAGGAGACAACATTACAAAATTGAAACGTAGACAAAACGAGAAACAGTTATGTTTAATTCCCTTGTTTGGACTGCGGGAGTGAGGTTATCTGCGGTTGTTCCCTCTTCCCAAGGCACTCAATTGCAGTAATGCTACACCCCGCAGAATCTACCTGGTTTGACGACTACAGTAAAAAACAATCTGACGGGAAGAAAACAGTTACCATCCTTCATTGATTGCCTTCTCCTACCTCCGTTCATATATCTCTAACACTACAACACATCTGTTCATTTGGGGCAGCCAAAAATGACCCAATAAGGGCTGAAAACCGTCCCTAAAGGATTTTGGGGCAGCCAGGCGACCCAAAAACGGCGTCCCTAAAGACTGCGTTCCTGTCTGGGGCGGGCCGACCCTATAAGAGATTTGGGGCGGGTATTAAAGGGGCGGGCCGACCCTACAAGGGTGTCAGATCTGGATGGTGTCAGTACGAATAGCAGATGCTTAAAGGGGCGGGCCGACCCTACAACTGGCATCCCTATTGGGGCGGGCCGACCTCGCAGAATCTACCTGGTTTGACGACTACAGTAAAAAACAATTTGGTCAGAAAGAAAACAGTTACCATCCTTCATTGATTGCCTTCTCCTACCTCCGTTCATATATCTCTAATAATGCTTTCTCATGATCAAAGTATTGTTAGCTTAGTTTAGGAATTCGAATTAAGTTTAACCTTATATTTTAGTTGTGCCCATTGATTCATTTTTTGTGGAATGCATATTTGATGGTATAAGATTATAATTTTTTTCAATATATCCAGTGATTAAGGTTAAAATAATATGTGATTACTAACGATTTTTTTCCAGCTTCTTTCGACAATTAAGGGCATCTAATTAGTAAATTTGGGTATTCCCAGATTTTCCCAAATCCTCTTTATCTAATTTGATTTTACCATGTTAAAATCAATTGTTGTTTTCGGATTGAGTAAAACTCGATTTTTGGATATTACGGTTACGTACAACAACTCGATCTGAAACACACTCGATTTTTAAGTAAAATATACAAGCTTCATGTTTCGAAGAAAAATTATATTTGTGATTTGTTTTATAAATTTTAATAATATATAAAATATCATTAAAAAAACTATAAGACATAGCTGCTTAATCAAGTTTGCATGTTTTATTTTATTTACACCAATCCAAACATTAAAATCCAAAAAGCATCATTGTTAACTTCATACGTCCAAACACATACAATAACATAGCAATTGCAGAATGACATATAACAGGTTTACTATTTACCATGGGAGTTGCATAAACATCAATCCAAACAGGTCCTTAAACAAAATCTAGCCACTCGAAAAAACCAAGGGCAAAAAAAGAGCTATACACCAAAAAAATATATATATTACCAGGGACGTAAACAAAATAGTATTAATTGGTTACAAAAAGCGAAGCATATTTATTTATGTAAAAAAATAACTCTTAAATAATAACAATCTTTCAACTTTTTTCCTTCCAATAAATTAGCCTAAAAAAGTGTTAGAGGTTGAGAAGACACAAAAAACCATATGTTCAAGAAAATATATGTTTTTCGTATGGCAAATAAACTTACAAAAATATGTTTCTTGCAATTTTCTTATGATGAATATGGAGAAATATTAGTGTCTGTCAAAACAAGAAATATTTAAATCGTTCGAGAAAGCCGGATTTCAAACGATTTTAATGTTTCTATTATCAGATTCTAATCTACATTAAACCGAGACAACACTACAAAATCGAAACTTAAACCAAACGAGAAAAAATTATGTTTAGACAAAATCTAGCCACGCAAAAAAACAAGGATTAAAAAAGAGTTATACACACCAAAAACAAACATCAAAAGACCCATCACAATCAAAATACTGTAAGAAAAACCAAAAAACACATATTAAGCAAATTGCGCAATAGCGCGGGTCCAACAGCTAGTAATATATTTAGTTTGCATAACATTTTTTATACATATGATCATATTCCATGCCACATAAAATCCTCGACGAAGTTATAATTGTAACTAATATTTGCGGATAAGACGCAAGAAATCATATGTTGTAAGAGGTTATGAATCGAGTTTATTGACACCTATGAATTGAGGACCACCGAACCTTTTCAATTTATTTGTTTTTTTTTACCGTAACTATTATTAGTTTGTTGTTAATCTTAGCGCGGACATCTATTTTCGAGTGCCTCTCTTTGATCGGATCTATCTTTTATCGAAATTGATATATATGCAGAAGCTCATATTCTTAATCCAGTTATTATACACTTAATTCGTGGTCTAATGAACAAAGTATTGTATATCCATTCAACAAGTAGGGATATTAATGTGTCGGGTAAAATTCGAATATGTGGGTATCCGATCCGAATGGAGCAGGTAATATCGAAAAAATATAACATAAAACATATATTAGTATCATTTTTAAAAATTTAATTTTAAAAATTCATCAAATAAAGTCATTTAAATTTTCTCTTCATTAATTTACATTTATATTTGTAAGTGTGAATAAACCTAACAAATACATGCACTTACACTCAAAGTGATCATTATTAATTCATATATCAACTCTTAAATGTGGTCTCCAGCAAATTATGTTGTTATACCACTTTTAATATAACACCTCGTCTACCATTATTAATTCATATATTCGCTCCAAGTTATTTATTAATTAGCTAATATATTCACTCTTAAATGTGCAATTTGCTGACATGAAAAATAAAAAGGTAGGGAATTGATACTTGCAATTTGGTATATTGTATTTTAGTATAGTATTTTGCTTTGTTGATAATTAATGATAATTAATGTTAGTCAAGTTAATTATTCTGATTAATATCTTTACAAATAATAAAAAAAGCCTCTCTGTTATATTATATTTAGGCTATACAATAATTATAAATTTCTTTGATAAAAAACTAAATTTCTATTCATTATTTTGATTATCAATAAAAAAAATAACAAAGCAGAGAGAGAGAGAGAGAGAGAGAGAGAGAGAGAGAGAGAGAGATTAAATAAATTTGCATCAATAACTAAATCAGAAAATCCGCATCGAAGCGCGGTCTAATGCTATAGTTAAAACAAATGTAGAATCCGTAGGAAATTTCCTCGAACACGACACGCTCGATAAAAATGTATTTTGCCTCATGAATTGGAAAAAATGTACTTTGCCTCAAAAACACGGCGGCTTAGGATTACTAGATCTCGGTAACCAAAATCAAGCTCTAAACATCAAATGGTTGTTCAAGATTGATTTTGACAAGGAATCGTTTTGGGCCTCAACTTTACGTACGCTCTATAACATAAATAGTGTGCAAGACGTAGCCATTATAGCTAATAGCCTCGCTTCCTATTACATTAGGGACTTACAAAAATTAATCCCAATTTACGAATCGTTCAAAGCGAATTATGTTGCCGTGCCTAACGAAGTCGGACTAGGGAATAAATTTTTAGCCGCAAAAATGTACGCACATTTATCAAACCCGGGGGTTGATTGTTTTTGGACGAGCACCCTTTTCAAAATACGAGCCCCACTAAAAGTCAAGGTGTTCGCATGGCTTGCGTTAAACAACCGAATCCTAACGGCGGATAACCTTTCAAAGAGAGGATGGCCTCATAACGCCACTTGTGCTCTTTGCGGCTCATCATTCGAATCGATGGATCACCTCTTCCTCTCTTGTCCCTTCACGTCCGAAGTATGGGGGGCCATAGACCCAAACCTCCTTCCTTTACCGGGTCAATTACGGGAATTATGGTGGACAACACGACGATCCAAGACCAATCAAGATGGGAAAAAAACATGGGACATCACATGGTTGGCAACGGTGTGGACTCTTTGGCTCGAGCGTAACAATCGCATCTTTCAAAGAAAAGGTCGAATGCATGCACTAGTTCTTAATAGCATAAATGATCTTACTCACATATGGAGGTTCATATGATTCCTCATAACACATTGTAAATTTGGTGTATTGTAAAACTCTTATTTTATGGTTGAATGAAAATGATTGGATCGAGCGCGTATCGCGCTTGCCTTTCCTTCAAAAAAAAAAAAACCACTCTTTAAGTCAAGTCTCGACCAAGCAATGAAAAGAGACAAGAAAGGTTTCAATTTCTCGGAAAGAAAGAAAAACAATAAACCAGTTTAAAAATTCTCTAAAAATCTATGTATTTGTATCTTGATTATCTACACTTAGGATATTAATAATTAATATTAATAATTAATTTTAACGTCCATACATTTTTTATTATATGAAAGATATATAATATGTAAGAATTAATAGACATTATTAATAATTTTTATAAAGAATAACGTTGCACAAATTGTGTGTGGAAAAAATCGGAACTATTATTATTTCTTAGTATTAGAAATTGCTTGAAATATGAGACACTCTTTATGGCAATGCGACTTGTTAAAAATGGACATGTTTCAGCCACATGTACATGGGAAATGGCTAAAATAAATTAATATTTATAGGCACAACCAATCTAGTGAGGTGAAAATTAAAGCCTCCTACAACAAAAAAACACACACACACATACAAAAAAAAAGTAGTATGTGTTTGTAAATTAAATGATTTCTTTATCAAATAACCTTATTATTTAAAAATTATGTATGGAGACTTAAATATACGGTAATTATCTTTTTTTCCAATATGCAGTAATTAAAGGATTCGAATATCTTCAAAGAACTTACCAATATTTTAAATAGAAAGAAAGTTACGAAACCTCAATATTACCCCCAACTTTCATAATGATTTCACACATTATTATAAAAATATAGGAGAGTTCTATGATAAACCTATTTTTTTTTATCATGGACTCATTTTTTTAAAAAAAAAATCGAATATTTGTTAAATAATGATTTTTTTTTTTCTAAGATTCTAGTGTATATTTATCATTTAATGTTATCCAAAACATAAATTTTGTACAATTAATTAATAAATAATTAAAATTCGTAAATAATTTTTGAAAAATGATCCATGATAAGAAAATAAATCTATTATAGAACTTCCCAAAAATATATATTAATAATTTATTTGAAGCGAGTAAGAAGGGAAATAAGTACAAATTTGTAGTATCTGAAACTACATCATAACACATAATCAAAAGGGGATAAAAAAACCTATATTGACGGACGTTCTTCTGCCAAGCTACCTAAGAAATAATATTTAAATCCAATTTTTTAGTAGTATGTAATAAATATAGGGAGAAATTAGAATATGATAATTGTCTTTTAATGCTTAATATCAGTGTCAAAAGATACTAATAATTTCTAAATGCATGTTTAATTTATTTCTATTTAGTTTTATCGATATTGACGGCCTTGAACATATATGTTTCATGTTAATTTTGCACGCGACATTCCAATATGCAGTAATTTATTTCTCTGTGTTACTAATAATTTATTATATAGTAAAAGTTTTATTACGTTATTAAACAATAAATATATACTTTTGTCTCATAAGCCCGTGAAAATCCCAAACGAATACTTTTCAATCGGCGAACATTTCACTGTTGTTTTGAAAATTAAAATAGTGTTTGATTTAAAATTATTGAATAAATATTAATTGTTATAATTAAAATTGTGAAATGGTTAATAATTAGTGTTAGTTTCCTTATACATACAATTTTTTTAAACAAAGAAAACAAAATCTACGTACCAAAATCAAAATAATTTGTCCAAACCAAATATCAGTTATCCCAATTAAATAGTTGATGGAAATGAAAATAAAAAAATTCCACGGACAGAAAATTTCATATTATAATTTTCCTTGAAAAAAAATACTTTATTTGAATTAATTGTTCAAAATTGACAGATCGCGTACATATATCTTTAATACACAATTATAAGAGAAGCAAAGAAGGGGTTTTCTTACGGTATATGAAATTATTAGTATCATATACGAAGAATTGTTGCATTTAGGCCATTCAAAAATATACGAGTAAATGAAACTATTATTTTGATATACTTTAAAATATATAGAAAATCAAAAATAAGTATAGAATTTAATACCCGAACATATTAATAGATAGAGGACACATTAATATAGATAGAGGACATATTAATAGAATTTAATACCCGAACTATTATTTTGATATACTTTAAACTATTATTAGTATCATATGCGAGACACAAGAAATCATATTTTGTGAGAGATTATGGATTCGATCTTCATTTACATTAATAGATAGAGGACACATAAGCCTGCTCCATTTAATATTTTTTTTTTTAATAAGTATAGAATTTAATACCCGAACAAATTAAAAATAATTTAATGTCCATAACATATTAAAAATTGGGAAATTTTAAAAAACCTTCGAACCTAATTTTTTTGGATATTGGAAAAAATACATTTTCTTTTTGGAAACTCCAAAAAATTCCCTCTAACAAACTTTTATTTTAAAATACCTCCCAATAGGGGGTTAAAACTAACCATGAAGGATGTTAAAAAAAAATTGACCAAAATAACTTTCTATTTACATAAGTAGTAATTAAAATAAAATATTATTTTTTATAAATTCAAAAAAAAAAATCATAAATATTTTTTAACATGTATCGATATAATAATATCATGAAAAACTAACATCATATAATAATAAAATAAACACCTTATAAATATATCGATAGGAAAATATCTGTCTAAACATCTAGTTTTTTATTTTCATCCTCTTTTTTTTTGTATTTTTTAATAGTTTCATGATATTTTATCTTTTAAATATTTTCAAGGTATTCTTTTAATTTGTTTATGTTAGTTTTTCGGGAAAAAAAATTATAAAATACAAATACATATAATGTATGAAAAAATAAAACTATATAAATATAACATACAATAAAAAAAAAATTTAATTATTATATGCTAAAAAATTTTAGGATTTTTTAAAAATTAAAAAATAACATTTTTTTTAATTACTGCATATGTAATTAGAAGGGTATTTTGGTCAAAAAAATTCTGACACCATCCATGTTGGTTTTAACCCTATAGAGAATATTTGTAAATAAAAATTAGATAAAAGGATTTATTTGAAGTTTCCAAAAAAGTAGGAGATATTTTATAATATCCAAAAAAAATTAAGGTTTTTTTTTGAATTTTTTTCCTTAAAAACGTAACGAAAATTAGGAACATTTCTTCATGTAACCCCTTATAGAATCAAAATTCAAAAAATAACTCCTTTTCTGAAAATATTCCAAAAAAAATTCCTTTTTGATAATATTCCAAAAATAACTCGTAACTGGTTTTAAAATCCCGCCGGTTAAAATACATAATTTTAAACATGACATATTTCTCCAAATTTACCATAACATCCTCTATGATCTAATTAATACATTTAATTAAAATGATAACTATTACATGTTGGCTGCTAACTTAATACATAATTAATATTTATTCGAATTCATATATTAGAATAAATTTTAATAAATATGTAATTATATGTTTTAATTATCACGTTAGTTAAATGTAATTGTTCTGATACGTTTTGAAAAAAAAATGCAACACAACAAGTATGTAATCAACGAAGATCCATTACATCAAAAATTGCAATTTGGGACAACATTATTTTCCTTTTGATAATATCTCTTACAAGTAACAAATCTAAATACATGTATGTATATAAAAGAAAAAAGTACATTTTTGTTCCCTAAACTTTTCCAAAATGTTCAACTTACCCCCTTACTAAAATCTGCACTAGTTTATCCCTGAACTTTCAAAATTTGTGCAAGTTATCCCTTCCATCAGTTAACTTCCTAGTCATCAGTTAACTGATAAGGTGACACTGTGAGGTGGCCTATTTTTAGATTATTTTAAAACGTGACGTGACGAATTGAATAAAAAATAATTTTTTTTCAACCAAACTCATTAATCAAAATAATTCAATCCAATAACCATTAAAACAACTCAATAATCAAAAAATAATACAAACCCAATAATCAAAAAATAACCAATCCAATAACCCAAACCCAAACTCCTCTCTCTTTCTCTCCCGCTCCCTCTTTCTTGCTTCTCCGTCGCCCTAATGTCACTTTCCCATCCCAAAATCTGCGATTAGTCAGCGCTGCAATCTCCTTCTCCGATGATACTGGTCGAATCGAACTCAACTCTGCTACTGGTACGCAAGCAGTTAATTAATGGCAGTGCCTTAGCCCTTTGTGCAATTACACATCATCTTTTCTTACTTGAACACTTTCAATATCCTTTTCAATTACAATTAGGCTTTGCCTAACAATTAAAAGGAAAAAAATATATAATTTTGTTAATTACTTAGTTTTTTCTTTATCAAAAAAAGATATTGATAGGTTATTATTGAAACAGGAAGAAATATATGGAAACAGTAGTAGCAGTAGAAGTAACACGCCGAGAATTCGACATAATTGGCGCCCCTCTTTGCAGAGTATAGATGAATTGGAACAAAATGAACGTGATAATTAAATTACTTTCAAAAGTTCTCTTTTTTTTTTTCCTTCTTTTTTTGCTTCATGATCAAGTGAACACATGAGCAGTAAGTTCTCTTTTTTTGCTTCATGTACACAAATTAATAGTGAACCCATGAGCAGTAAGTTCTTGATAGGAAATTAATTAGCTTTATTTGTAAATTTGTCCCTCTTTTCATTTTTTTTTCGTTTTAGTGAGACTATTTGTTGTCCATTTAAAAGACTGAAACACTTGAATCATTATTATTACTAGATATTATGGACACATTACAAATCGCATATCATCATTTTTATAAAATAATTTCATATATGTCATTGCCAAAATTGTTCTCTTTCAATTTCAGAAATGTACCAGCCTCTAGTTCTTGAACCAAAACAAAAATTCCCTATTTTAATTCGGAATAAAAGGAAAGGTAGCTGAAATCAATCCAATTTGGGTCAGGACCAGACCCGAATAGACAATTGTGCGGTGAGGTAGACCGATGATACTGATTAGCTCGATTTGTAGCTCGACGGTGATTGTCCCACGCAATAAAAGTATCATCGGAGACCATGCTCTGTTTGTAGCTCGAAGACAATGCACTCATTAGGAGAGAGAGAGGGCTGTTGAGAGTGTTGTTGGGAGAGAAAGAGAGATGAGTTTGGGTTTGGGTTATTGGATTGGTTATCTTTTGGTTATTGGGTTTGCATTATTTTTTTATTATCGAGTTGTTTTAAGGGAAATTTTGATATATGGACCAAATAAGTTTGGAATGATCTAAAATAGACAACCAAGTTTCAAAATTTGAGTTATAACACTGTCGACATTTGAAAAGTCGAGCGATTTAAAATGACCGACTTTTCAAAAGTCGGACGTTTCGTTAATTACCCTAAACATCTAAACTCTGATTAAAGATGTTAATATGAGTTCGACCTTTCAAAGGTCGAACGTTTTGAGGATATTAATTTCACTCCCCAATATCACCCCCAAATCCTTCTTTGAGTAAATATATTTTCCCCAACATTCTATATGTTCATATATTTAACTAAGTTAATATATTTAATTAACATGATAACTAGTACATATTAGCTGTTAATAAAATACGTAATTAAAATTAGTTCGAATTCATAAATTTGAATCAATATTTATGAATTTTTAATGATATGCTCTAATTATCACGTTAAAAAAATACAATGGTACAAATATATAAAGAGTACGGCGGGTACAATTTGGAGTTAAATAAAATTTATATATTTTTTTCCACGTGTTCAAACAGTAGAATTGATATTAAAAAAAAAATTAATTGACTCCAAAATGTACCTGCCGAATTCTCCATTATTGAAATATTACATTTAATTAGTGTGATAATTGAAATATATATTTAAATATTCATTAAAATTTACTCAAATTTATGGATTCGAATAAATATTAATTATGTATTAAGTTAATAACTAACATGTATTAGTTCTCATTCTAATTAAATATATCAATTAGAACATATAACTATTAACTTAATATATACATGTATATATTTAATTAGAATGAGAACTAATACATGTTAGTTATTAACTTAATACATAATTAATATTTATTCGAATCCATAAATTTGAGTAAATTTTAATGAATATTTAATTATATATTTCAATTATCACGCTAATTAAATGTAATAGTTCAATAATGGAGAATTCGGGTTTGAACACGTGAAAAAAAAAGAGTATAAATTTTATTTAACTCCAAATTGTACCCGCCGTACTCTTTATATATTTGTACCATTGTATTTTTTTAACGTGATAATTAGAGCATATCATTAAAAAATCATAAATATTTATTCAAATTTATGAATTCGAACTAATTTTAATTACGTATTTTATTAACAGCTAATATGTACTAGTTATCATGTTAATTAAATATATTAACTTAGTTAAATATATGAACATATAGAATGTTGGGGAAAAATATATTTACTCAAAGAAGGATTTGGGAGTGATATTGGGGAGTGAAATTAATATCCTCAAAACGTTCGACCTTTGAAAGGTCGAACTCATATTAAGACCTTTTAATCAGAGTTTAGATGTTTGGGATAATTAACGAAACGTCCGATTTTTGAAAAGTCGGTCATTTTAAATCGCTCGACTTTTCAAATGTCGACAGTGTTATAACTCAAATTTTAAAACTCGGTTGTCTATTTTAGGTAATTCCAAACTTATTTGGTCTACATATCAAAATTTCCCTTGTTTTAATGGTTATTGGATTGGATTATTTTGGTTAATGGGTTTGGTTGAAAATTTTTTATTTTTTATTCAATTTGCCACGTCACGCTTCAAAATAATCTAAAAAATAGGTCTAAATTTTGTGATGATAAATATAATTTTCCGTTCTAAAATCAGGGTCAATAACCACACTAAATAATTTGTCTATAACCATGTTCAATGTCTTTTTCTTTTCCGATAATATAATAAAATTAAATATTAACAAAATCAAGTAAAAATCAAATCAATTCAAATCTTCTATCCAATTTATCCACTCGCGGCTCAATCAAAAAAGTTACGGCAGTTATATTTTAAAAAGAGAAATCCGAAATTAAAGATTATGTATGACAGAACTTGGCTATAGACATAAATCAGTAGACATAAATATAATCAGTGCAGAAAATGAGAAAAAGATTAGTTTTGGATATTGGCGATTTTGCCCCTGGTTCTCGCGATTTTCCAAAGCTACTCATACTCACGTCACGCAACGAGGCACGCCGTTCATCATTGCATTTTCCCCTGTGAAAAATTAGCCGTGCATTAAGTGCAACGTAATATGACGTAACTACCCTCCTCCGTTTCTTACTATTGCTCCTACCTAAGTCAGTACATACGAGGGTAGATTGGTCATTACGCGAAATCATGAGCCGCGACTCCGTTGCAGTGTTAATACACGAGAAACGAGAGATGTAAACCAGCTTGGCACGTGACAACACAGCCCTGTCACGCAGTCCTTATAATCAGAAATGACACGTGGTGAGTAGTTATTTGATTGTTCTGTATACGCTGTTATCATTGTCTGACCAGATAGATGTATAAAAAAACGAGTAACTGGATAAGACTAGTTATTTACCAAATCATCGACAGGTCTTTTCTAAACATAAAAATCAAAATTAATATTTTTTATATTTTATATTTACTGATGTCAATTAAGTTCGATTTTTTACGATTTTTGTATTTTACATCAAATCATTCAGGTTATAAATTTATTTAAATATTTTATTTTATTTATGTCATATTTTTACGATAAATATAAAACACAAATTATATATTAAAATTTGAAAATTCAAATTAGTTACATATTTAATGACAAAACGAATATAATGATATTATAAAGAAATAAAATATTTACAATTAAAGACAAAAAAAAAAAAAATACAAACCGTACTCTTAAACAAAACAAAAAATAACGAAACACCAATATACACTTTTACATAAAACAAAACATGTCGTAGATGTTAAAATAAAAAAATTTGTATTTTAATTTGAGAAAATTTAATTACTTGACAAATATAATAAAAAAAAATCATATAACATAATTAATATTAGACACAAATAATAATAAATAATAGCTACAATAGCTAAATAATTAAGATTACACAAAAATAATAATAAATAATAGCTATATAATTTATGAAGAATAGCATACCACATAATTTATATTACAAAAAAAGTAGCTATTTGAAAATTTGGTTGTATGCATCAGGTTGGGTTAATGCGAATTTTTTTATTTCAAATTCATCCCGACTTATACATTCGGATTTCTCAAATTCCCAATCCGGATCCATCCCAACAATTTCGAAATCCGCAAAAAACGAACCGCACCGGATTGGGTTGGTCGTGTTGGAGAATGATCTGTACATTCTTATATGGGATAATGAGTAAGACTTGTTCGAGTTTGGCTTGATTTGAGAATTTATCTAACAATGTTCGGTTCGTTATATGTTTAACCAAATTTTTTCGGTCGGTTCGTTGAAATTTTTGAATAGTCTGATTCGTTCCATGTTAATTAGAAAACTTATAAATTTTCTTATTCCGTTTTTTAATTGTTTACTTAATAAAAAAATCTAATTAAAATCTTAAAAATATACTTTAACTAATATTCTAACAATTTGAAATAAAAAAAATAAGATAACATTCACAATAAAAAAAAATAAAAATCTTAACAAAAGTAAAACATTAACCAACATTTTTGGAAAAAATATGAAAAGATAACGAGCTCGATGTTGATGATCATGGAATACATGAAATTTAATTTTATATGTGTTAATATAATGAATTATTTGGGTAATATAGATTACAATTTATATGAGCTCGTGGATTATTAGTATCGAACATTCAACGAACTCGAACGAACACATCCTTATTCGAGTTCGGGTCTTTTTTTATGGAATATGTTCGGTTCAACTCAAATTCGAATAATTATCGAACATGTTGTTATCGAACGACCTAAACAAGAGTGAATATGTAAATTAAATGACTGACTTGTTATTAATTATCACAAATGAAAGTTATATCTAGACTTGTTAAAATTGATTTAACAATTATGAATTTTGTCCAAACTCCAAACACTGAGTAGAAATTTCAATCTTCTTGCTCGTATTATATATGGTTTAATGAAAAAAAAATGTCATCAGCACAAATTAAAATTGTGCAAATTCCTTTCAGAGATGGATCAGTAATTTTTTCATGTCATTAGCTACATTCTACATTATTCTAAAAAAGATATTCATTACTAATACAATTTTAATTTGTGATAAAT
This sequence comes from Luzula sylvatica, assembly GCA_946800325.1. NCBI lineage: Eukaryota > Viridiplantae > Streptophyta > Magnoliopsida > Poales > Juncaceae > Luzula > Luzula sylvatica. The sequence continues at coordinate 9,603,565 of OX326961.1, read as the reverse complement.
AACAAGTCAGACATTTAATTTACATACAATCAAACTAACCAGTTATTGTCTGACAAGGAGAGATGGGGCAAGTAAAATTTCTTTAGGTTGGGAAGGTTAATTTTTAAGGCCATCAAAGTTATGATGGTTAATTTTTGTCATATTTTTTTCAGGAAAACGAGATTTTAAACTCTCAAAAATTAAAATGGAAGTGGTGGAATCCTACAAATTCATTATCTCGAGGCCATCATTATATAAAACATGCATAGTTTAGTTTAGATTTAAATTGTATGTAAAGTTGTATATATGCTTGTTACTTTCTAATTGATACGATCTGCATCCATGTATAATTGGTATGATTCATGATTACAACTTTGGAAAATGAAAATAGGAATATAAATTTCAGTTGTCATTTCGAAATTGGAACTACAATATTTACAAATTTGAAATTTTGAATGGATCAATGAAATCTTATGTCCAGACCATGCATTGGAATTAAAAGAGCTTAATCTTCTAAATTTTGTCTAGAGATGAGTCATCTAATCTTGATTTTCTATTTGATGGTCCCGTCATAATCTCTTCGAATTGTAGATAAATAAGAATTACTCAAATTCGAATTGTAGTTAGTGAGAGACAATATCAAATATTTTTCTTTAAAAAAACTATTTAAAGTCAGCAAAATAATAACTTTCTTAGAACTGCATCAAGAAGGGATACAGAGAGAAAGGGGAAATAGAACGAATTTAAGTGAGAAGGGTGAAGATGGAAAATAAATCTTGGAATGACATTGCTGGAGAGAAAAAAAAAACAGAGTATTGTGAGAGGTGACTAATGGGAATATGGGATGGAAGAAAGACCGATTGTGGGACATGAATAAATGGGAGGGGTACTTTAGGCAATTACAATTATATTTACTAACTTGATTATTATTTAAATGATTAAACATACATATTTAACGGATTGTTAGTGATTTGGACAAATTTGATATTTTGAAAGTTTAAAGTGGATAAATTCAAAAGTAATAGTATTTTTGGAGGACAAATTTGATATTTGTTGTTTTAGAGGGAGAAATATGATATTTTGAATCTTAGGAAGGATATATAAGAAATTAGCCCTCTTTTTTTTGTCAATATTTCGGCAATGAAATTTCAGGCACCTCATACATTCAACATAGAAGTATCGTAATATTACATTACTTCATATGTTTCATTTATGGAAGGAAAAAGGTATAAGCATATATGCACTCCTCTGCAGTCTGCACCAAGGTTTGGTTGTTACATTTTGACAAAAATACGTGGCTTTTACATTTCTGACAAATTTCTCATTTTTGTGTCGTGTTTTTTAAATTGCTCATGAATTCACCCTTGCTTGGTACAATTTAACAAAATTGAGTTTGGAATTTGGATGAATACTTCAATTGGATTTGAATGTTGTTTTAGGTTTATAACTTTATAGTGTACCTTGCATATTTTATTTACTTTTTGTTTATTTCTTTTCAGAAAAAATGGACACGGAGCTACTGGAGCTTGTTTGTATGCAAGATGGCCGTGGAGATTTGTAAAGAAGGATCAATATTTCTTTTAGTCGCAATGTGTTATTATCAAACATGAAGAAAATTACATTATAATATATTGTTGATTTAAATGTAGAAAATGGTTGTATGATTGATTAGGCTGAAGATGAAAAAAGAACAAACCCTACTAGAAGTCTGAAGATGAAAAGTATATTATGTTCGCTTGAGTTAGGAATTGTTGCTATGAATGTGATTGTATAAGTAGAATAGTAAATTGGAGCTATACATAATTATAGATGTAATTACACCAATATGCCAGATTCTGTCTTGGTAGCGAACACGTCTCATGCCAAAATATCTCGTAAGCAAGAAATATTTATTTCTTTTCTGTCAATTTTTTTGTTTTTGTTTTGATTGGTAATGGTGTTTACCGACTGTTTGTACATTTCATGCGTACTTAGAATTATTGGCTCAATTTAACTCCATGTTTTTATTGTCAAGATGCGAAAAGGTCACAAAAATGAGTAAGAGGCAGGGTTGTTTCAAAGATACTAATAGATGATTATAGAGCATAAACAATTTATTTGGATGAAGCATCATATCAAACAGTTTAATTATTTTTTTCATTCTTATTTGTTTTTGGATGAAGTGAGTGCATGAATAAAAAAGATAATTTGTACTTCGGTTGATTTTGTTGATGCATGAACAACCTTAAGAAGTATACTTTTTGGATACATGATCACAACGATAGTGATTTGGTTTGACATATACAATCTTACTGTTATTTTGATGCTTCTATTTATGTGAGCTTTTACAACTGTTCGCACAAATTAACTTTTGGATACATGTAGTTAATAAGCATCTTGACTATGGATATTTTCATATAAGCAAATTGAACGTAATTGCTTTGTTTTTCACATTTTTGTTCTCAACGTAGAAAGGACGGAAATAATTTCATTTTTGATCAATGCATTTTTGATATTCATGACACTAATTCATCGTAATGAAATAACAAAGACACATTTTTTTTTCGAAAAACTCTACACTTACCGAATTATTTTACATAATCATCACCGAATAACTAAATTAGGTAATAACATGACATTTGAGATATGGGTCCCACTCAATTTTTTTCATTCAATTGCAAGGTAAAATATAATTCGGGAGTGATTCGGTAGTTTACTTATGTGAGTGTATCATTGCTGTTTTTTTTTCAGGGAATTCTTCAAAAATCCCTAACCTTTTTGGAAATCATGAAAAACCTCCTATCTTTTTAGATTCCCTCAAAATCCTCTTATATTTGTGGCTTTCCTAAAAACCCCCTATATTTTTGTTATAATTTTGAAGATTACCATTATACCGTTTTCCATAATTTTATTTTTTAAATATCCATAATTTAATAAATAATAAATATGTATTAAAATACAAAAAAAATAGATATTAAAATATTGTAATAAATAATACATAGATATTAAAATACTAATAATTGTTGAAAATAACATTTTAATATCAATATATTATTTATTATAATATTTTAATATCTATGTATTATTTATTTTAATATTTTAATATCTATGTATTATTTATTTTTTATAATAGTTTATTATTGATTACATTATAGAGATTTCTAAAATAAATTATAGGGGTATAATGGTCATTTTTAAAAACATAAAAAAAAGATAGGGAGTTTTTTAGGGAATCTAAAAAAAATTAGGGGTTTTTCGGAAGAGACAAAAAATATAGTGGGTTTTTGAGGAAATCTAAAAAATGTAGGGGATTTTTAAAAAACAGAGGGAGTTTTTCATAATTTGTAGAAAAGTTAGGGAATTTTTTGAAGAATTCTCCTTTTTTCATGATTATAACAAAATCAACAGGTACAAAATGTACATCCTCAGTAACAATCTGAGCACGTGTTTATTTTGTGGAGATGTATGTCATGCGTAAAATAGAGTGCAATTTGAATATATTTCTTTTTTGAACTAATAATCCATGATTGATTTATTTTTCATGTAATTGTGTTACGTTTTTTTTGCATTTCTTGCGAGAAATATTTATACTACTTTGTATTTTGGACCATGATAGCAAGATTATTTCGCGTGATTAGAGTTGGTTCCGCCTGTATACATCCATTCCTATATTTTGTATTTTCAACAACGAAAGCAGCATTATTTCGTGTAATCAGAGTTAGTTAGGAGTGTTCATCGGTCGATTCGGTTCAAACCGAACCGAATAAGGCCAAACTGATTTGAACTGAACCAAATAAAAATCAAATCAAACCGAACCGAACCGTTTTAACTTTTGGACCGGTTAAAAATCGAACCGAATAAACCGAAATGTTCGGTTGAAATGAATAAGAAAAACATTATAATTAAAAATAAAAATATATTAATAAGAAAAATTATATTTTATTTATCTAAAAATATAAATAAATATTATAAAATATAATTATATTAATTTATAAGATTATTATATCATTTTATATATTTTAATATTAACATATTAAAAATATATAAAAAGTTGGATGTTATTCGGTCGATTCGGTTTAATCGATTTTCGGAACATCAAAACCGAACCGAACCGAATAAACCAAACAATAATATTTTTTGAACCGAACTGAACAAATAAACCGAAAAACCAAGCCGATTAAACCGAATTGGACCGGTTTGGTTCGGTATCCGAATATACAAGACCATTTGGACACCCCTAATCAGAGTTGCCTCGGCTTGAATCTTTTTATTGATATTGTAAAACAAAAATATCTTGATTGTTCCAGATCCGGATTTCTCGAATAATCAAGATACTTTACATTTTACAATAAATTGAACTCATGCATCACTGGCAAGGATATGGCAAGTCGTGTTTGACAATTAGAGATAACAATCCTTTTTTCGTGTAAATGTTATTATAAAAAAGAATAATTTAAATAAATGTTTTATTTTATAAATTTAACACTTAATTTAAGACACACAATTTTTTTTTTTCACAAAAAGATGATATTTAAAATAATATAACAAAATTCAGAATATTTTGGTTTAGAATTTACTAATTTTTAACGAAATATAATTAGAGGAGATTTTTACAAAATTAATAATCTTAATTAAGTTTATACCGAGGAAAGACCAACAGTTTCGAAAAAACTGGCTGGGGAGGAATGAGTTTAATTATAGTTTATTGAAAAGGAAAGGACATTTTGGTCCAATAATTTCAAAATTAATGATTTAATGAAGTTTTTAGTTAAATATCAAGTTAAAGTTAACAGTAAATTAACGATTTGGATATATTTGATATTATATAAGTTTTAAATGTATAAATGTGATAAGTTTTTAATTTTGAAAGGATAATTTGATAAAAAGTAATTTTTTTTAAAAGATAAATTTAATATTCACATGGGACAAATTTGATATTTTGGATTTTTTAAAACAGAAGTTGGGCCTCGCTGCATAAGGCCCCCGTTCATTTTACTATTTTTTTTTTCTTTCTATTATTAGCATTTGTAAATCATACAATCTTCAAATATTTTTAATGAAAAAATATCAGTCCCTAATAAAAAGATCTAATAAATCAAACATATATTTTTAATCAAATTTTAAAACTTAAATATTACCACAATAATTTACAATAATATCGGTGTCGAATTTAGAAGTGAAACATATTCCATCAATATCTAATCTAATCTAATAAGTATTTAATAATCTAATTCGAAGTTGGTACTAGTCAGTCCTTGCGAAAATAATGAATTCGTAATAAGATCAAGTTAGCATCACTTGAAATTCGTCATTTAATTTCAGGACAACCTCTAGTGTAATTTCTTTTTTGAGATAGACCTCTAGTTTAATTAATACATTTATATTCATAGAAATTGATATTTGACAATCCTAAACACATTCCTTTTTAACCACAATACTAATTCTAAATTAAACGATTCTAGTTCATTTTTGGTCTCAAGGACTTGTTGAGAATTTGTGGGGTTTGCAAGGTTTTTTTATGAAAAATGACCAGGATACCTTCCTACAACTGGTTTGCTTCCAATTTTTTTTTTTATTTATTTATTTTTATATAAATTAGCGAAAATGTCAATAGTTTTTTGAAATTATTAGTTTAGGGGTCAGAAACACAGTTACATATTAATCATGCATGCAAGAATTTCTTGTTTCTACTTTTGGTAATTTTGAATTTTTTGACCTAAAAATCATTTTCTTGCCGTCACAATTAATCATTTTTTTTATTATATAATATTTCAAGATTTCAAATATTATATAGTATGTCAATTTTGATTATAAAATAGGGGAGTTCTATCATACACCATTTTACAAGGGTATTTTGGGTATTTTAGCAATTAATAATATTTGTAAAAGGGTGTATCATAAAATTTATCTTTTATGGAGATTTTTGTTTAAATTAACAACAAAAAATTCCAATTTAGTTAAACATTAATTGATAAATATATTTGATATCTTACCTTAAATATTCATAAATGGATAATTACTCCAAATACCCTTGAAAATGGGTGTATGATAAGGAAAGTGGTGTATGACAGAAGCCCCCTATAAAATATTATATGAAATTGTGTTACCCTTTACAAAGTAAAAAAGGAAATTTTATTTTCTTCAAATGGTTTTTTAGGAATCTTGAGGACGGGAGTTATGGAACATTCATAGCAGTTGTGTAGTTTTCGGAAAAATTCCTTTATAAAATGCCAGGTTATTTTTGAATTTAAAATAAAATAAAAAAGTAGAAAAATAAATCTTGACAATTGGTTCATTTTATGCAAAGTCCATTCATTTACTTTCAACATAATCCCAAAAGGATCATATCTGTCCCTATGAAATATTACGTATCACAGAAACATTAAATTTATGGATGCAACATCAAATTAACACAATTTAGACAAAAACACTAAATAAATCCTAATCCACAAAATTAAACATTAAATAAATATAAACGATCTGTAAATTAATTGTCTAAGTTTTTGATCAAACAATTTTTGATCAAACATTCACAAAATTAATCCACAAAAAAAAATAGTACTTGGACAATAAAATAAACAATTTTTGATCAAACATTCACCACATCAGGAAATACGAAACAAGCATTCACAATCTTAGTTTTAAAACCAAAAAAGACTACCGAAAAAAACAAAAACACAAAACATGGTCTAATCTCCTCTCATAAATAACCATAACCAAAAACAAACTTAAAATTCATTTCTGAGATTGACGATGCCTCTTCTTGACATCAGCCTTGGACACCTGGAGGGAACGGTACACCACGCTCAACCTCGCCAAAGCCGATTTCATCAAATCCGACCTGTAGTACCCATCCGATACCTATATAATTCAATTAAAATTCAAGTTGTTAATGCCACTATACAAAATATTATATTCTACAAAGAATTTAAAAAATATATAAAGAAAAATAAACAAGTTAATATATGCTCAGAAGCCAAGCGTTAACAATAGTAATTCATTGAAGATCCATCCACAAAGAAAAATAAACAAGTTAATATATTGCTATGTATTGACGGTCAAATAAAAAATAAAAATGGAAAAATTTGCATGTTAAATATATGCTCA